>JAUCMS010000180.1:0-14926 GCA_032357445.1 Enteromius radiatus | reverse complement strand
TGCTATATATGTATGTGTGTATATAAATATATTTTATATATATATATATATATATATATATATATATATATAAAACATTCATATATAGATCACGCGCACACACAAATACATATTGGTATTCATATCACCGGGTTATAGATCTATCCACGACATAATTAGAGATGTTTCTGTGTCTGTAAAGGCGTCTCTGTCACTGACTAACCTAACTTTGTCCTGATCAGATTCAAAAAGGTCAAAACATGATCTACATGCATGATCTACATATGTGATGTATATCATGATCTATATTGATCCTTCCGTTTATAACGTTTGTCCTTTTTTCGAGTCTGGTAGACATGGGAAGTCCCGTAATTCATTCAGACCATGCACTAGTGCATTCCTTACCATAATATACCTAGAACAAGGATTGCCGTAAAAAATCGTTTTTGGGGGGGAAGCGTCATAACCTAATTGTCAAGATATCTTGTCAAAGAGTTAATATACAGTCTTGGACAAAAGTATTGACAGTGACATTAATATTTTGTGTTTTGCAAATAGTCTATAAAATACCCTACAAAAATGGAGCATCTCTGATTGACGTTTTTGCTGCTATAGTTTTGTAACAGAGACAACTGTGATTTCCCAGGACCGGATTGACTTTTAATCTGTAGTATTAAAAAAAAGCTTCATATCCATCTTTTTGTTTTCCTTCCATCTATTTTCTCTCTTCTCTCTCTCTCTCTCACTGTCTGTGGTCTCTAGATGAACAGCGATTTTTAGTTACTGTTGCTATTTTTATTCCACTCCCACAACCTGGCATAGAACTCAATATCTGGGTAAAGCTGGTAATTAAGCCCAAACTGTTATAGAAGCTAAGGGTGCCAAAGCATTAACATTTACCTTCTGTGTTCTCTTAAATATTGCCTGCAGTATATTCATCAGCACCTGCCCACACAAAGGTCACCCATTCGAACTCTGTGCCAAAGGCCACAAACCATTGTACTTCAGACATGTGTTCAGTGCTGATTCCTGATTCATTGTTGAACCACAGACATGCCTCTATTTGGATACTATCATCTCTAAACGGAGTATAGATAAACTCTCACTTTTTCATGGTTCCCTAAGAAGCTTTCTCTCTTTTTTTGAGAAGTATTTCCCTCATGTGCTATCTATGAGTTCACTGCAGCAGAATTAGATCACCCCCATTATATTCAGCAAAGCTGTCTAGACTGGAAGCACCAATTCTGTCGTATCGTGTCACAATGTGAAGCGTCTTCCCTTAATAAATGGACTGTAGCTACTCTGCATAGAAGGATATTGCGGGTACTGCTTTCTGTGAGATATAATCACAGGAGTGTATAGTATGATATGGAGAGTTAATTTGCAGAAACCGTACATTATTCTCATATAATGAGATCTGAACACGTTTGTCAGAAAAACAGTATTGTCCGCTTGCATCTTGAGTTCCCGTTTTACCACAGAAGCCGACAAGCGCCCTTATTGTTTTTCAACGGAAGCTGATAAGTCCAATTTAGCAAATCGGCGTGCTGTATTCAGGTCAGGTGACAAGGCTTTGAAAAGACGTATTGGCCAAGAGAAGTTTCGTCAAAGCTGACTAAAAGTCATAAAGGATGGATAATTTCGACAAAGCTGATGAACCTGTGATGTCTTCTTCAAAGGGAATATAAAAGGAACGTTGAGAAAAACGCTAGGTGTATTGCTTGTAATTACATCCATAAAGTGTTTGATCACAACAACAACGTTTGTCAGGCATCTACATTGTCATTAAACAATGAAACAATTTTTATTTTATTTTTTTTACTAAGAAACTAAATATATCAGTTGCAGCATGCTCCACCTTCCCCAGCTCCACTTCTCCTCCTCACTGGCTGTTGTAATCTCACATTATTATTACAATTAATGACAAAAATAATGTTTGGAAATGTAAACTGATATTTCCAACTGACACGCTACCGCAAAAGATAGAAATAACCCACTTAAAACCATTATTTTTGGTGAAAATACTAGTGGCCTAAGACTTTTGCACAGTACTGTGTATACATAAGGATTATTTCATATGTGTATATTACTTTGACCTCATTAGTAGCTTCAGTGTAGAACTGTGCTGTTTTGAAGGTTTTTTTTTTGCATCAGATGTCTCCCTTTATTACAGTTTGCTTGAGTGGATTGACCTGTGAGCACGTGATTCTCACCATTGATTGCACATGTCATGCCTGAGTGCACAGCTCTCCATCTTAAAGCTGAGGGAGGAGAGCAGCTCGGGGTGGGAGTATGTTTCATTGACTCTAATGTGAAAACAAGAGTTTCCTCAGCCGGCGGTCTCACCTTTGCCCTCAGCTTGACGCCTATCATATAGCATTTGCTTTAATGCAATAATCACCTGACCTTTTAGGAGTTACAGTGAGGATTTTTTTTCCCCCTCATTTTTGTCTTTCATAGTTGCGGTATACCTATGATGAAAATTACAGGCCTCTCTCATCTTTTTAAGTTGGAGAACTTGCACAATTGGTGGCTGACTAAATACTTTTTTGCCCCACTGTATATCTCTGAAGCGCAAGAGAAGGACAAACAGAGACATGGTATGTGGATTCGTTGAATGATTTGAGGGTACGAAATGTTCAAGAACAGAATAACTACTAAGAATGTGCAATGAAATGAACACGCTAATCAGTCAAAGCTCTGCCAACATCACATTCATCTTCCACACTCTGCATACTAATATAATGCATTTGCAGTGAATGTTCTCACGCTAATTTAAACCTCTCAGTCTGGCATAACTTGCAACAACATTTGCATTTGCTCTGCTGCTGCTTGGCTTAATAAGTAAGTGAAACTTGAATTTTGATACACAATTAGGCAATTTCATTCAAAGGTTGACCTTATCATAGAACAATTAAGTGTTTACCTAAGAATCAAAGGCTTTTGGCCTCTTTTTTTATTGTCAAATTGAGTCTGTTTTTCTCTGTATTGGAGTGCTGTAATGGATGTTTTGTGGAAATTCATTATCAGGATCAAAGCACTCTTTTATTTTTACCTTGTGTATTAAATGCATTTTCCAGAAAGTCCTTCAGAAAAAGTCTGAGAAATGTTTGCACTTGTCACAGTCGAACTGCTTCATAAATTTCAAAAGGCCACTTTCACGAAGTCACCGTGTTCCACTGATCAGTCACATTGATAACATTTTATAGTTCTTGGGCTGCTGCTTTGATCTGTAGTCTGATTCAAGATTACTGCATTTATGGCCTTCCTATTATATATATATATATATATATATATATATATATAGACAGAGTTTATTAAGCAATGCATTATTTTCTAGTACTGAATGTCTTGATTAACACTGCAGTCTGTAACTTTTGGCAGTTAATAAACAGAACTGCATGTATCTTGTGGAAGAATATTGCAGCCAGAGCTATTTCTCTGTGATCAATCACGCAGGTACTGGGCTACTCCACATAAAACATAAAACACGTGCTGTAGGTGTACCGTAGGGATTCAGGAACACTGTTTGGGAAGTGGATTCATGGTGTACTTGCTCAATTTTGTACAAAAGTTTAGCTTAATCCTATTTAATTAAATAAATTACAGCTGGTTCGGTTCAGTTTTCTCTGTGTGATTCAAAAGATTCAAATAAGACAGTCACAACAAATCTGTATTGTTATTTTGTACAGGCTTGTGGCAAATGATTTGACACCAAATTTCATATCATATTTTATGTATTTTCTATGTAAATGCTAGAAGTTGTGTACTGTATGTGGGAATAATATTGACATGTTAAAGCTTTCCGTTGCCTGTTTGATCATTTTATTTACACCAAGTAGCATTGTGTATTCACCAGTTAATCTTTAACTAATCTAATTATTTTTATATCTTAGTTTAGTCTAGATTATTTCTTAATTAATTACCACCATTAAACATAAAAATTGTGACTTTATCACACAATTAAAGTTGTTTTTCTTGTAGTTCTGGGTTTAAAATTCATACTTTTACTGTATACAAAGGTCAGAATTGCGAGATGAATGTCTGAATTATAAAATAAAAGGTTTTAGTTACCTTTATTTTGTGGCAGGATTTGCAGGAGAAAAAAAACTCAGATTTTATGTATATATTATATATATATATATATATTGTGTATATATATTATAATATATATATTGTGTATTAAAAAACAAAAAACCTCAGAGCTGTGAAGGTGGGAAAAAGTCAGAATTGTGAGAGAAAATGTTGCATTTGTGTCAGAAATGAGGAGTCATTTTCATAATGAACAAAATGTTCATTGTACAGTAAAACACTAATAGTATACCCCATGCTATTTTTTAAAAAAGCAATAAGCAGTGAATATCGTATAGTAGGTTTGACTTCCAAGTGTTGGAGATGAAACTGGCTCGTTGATTAGTGGGCCGCTAAATGAACAGATGTGTCTGTGATATGAACTGAGCATCACAGGCAGCTTACAGTACTTTCTCCAAACCCCAGGACACAAATCACGCCACATATCTAGAAACCCTGCCTGCGAATACAGGTCACCAAAACCACTGCAGCTTCTGTTTGTATTGTGAAATTGTCATGGGAATTTTTAATTATGCCCAACAAATATTTTTTTTTTAAATATAATATACTGTGCTGAATACTGTACTGAAATTACAATTATTAAATTTTCAGGGGTGAAATTTAGACCTGTTTTCATGAGATTCACCTTGCTGAGCTTAGCAGCAATCTATCACTTCTCACACTCGTTTACACACGCATACGTAAGCACAGAGATAGATATTTCATCCCCAGCATGCTCTCAAAAAGTGCAGCTGACTCAATTGGTATCTTTATGCTCCTTTATCCTCTATTATCCAGCCCAGGAAGCCTCCAGCCGTGGCATTAGTGCATCAGGGTAGATATGCAGTTTTTGCAATTTTCAGATTAAAGAGATCACCGTTTCCCAGAGCGCAACACTCCCCTTTTGCAGCTATCCATTACTCCAGCCATTCAATTGTAGTGTCTGAGAGGTCGAGGCTCAGGAGGGAGGTTTTATGTAATTTATTCAGTCTTACAGACCTCAAAGACACACAATAGTGGTTGTGGCGTCTGCTGCCACTGACAGGAATAAACCCTAGATAGCTGCTCGTGCTCCCTTGGGCTGACTGTCTTCTCGATGGTTGTGTAAGATCCCTGGGCATGAGGTATGCGAGTCGGGTCTCTTACCAAAGGCAACAGATGGGCACAGGAGGTCAGTTCGTAGCTCTGTGCCCGTTCCACAAGTGGGGAAGCTTGGCTTGAGCGTGCAGAGGGGAGGAGTCAAAGCTCAGGGAGATGAGAACATTCAGCCACCCGTGTAGCCCACACAAGCTCTCCAGACATCCGCACTCACACACGTTTTCGCTTCTCTACCTTGGTGGTTTTAGGATGTAAACTCTCCCCACCTGGTTTTCCAAAAAAGCTCTGTGTGGGGTGATGCAGAATTCAGAAGGTGAGTCATCACCCGTTCTGGTTTGCATTAAACACTTTCTGCATTACAACCCCTCGTCTCTTTGTTGTCCCGCAGGTATGAAGACCCCCTTGAGCCCCACCCAGCTGATAGAAAATGGACAACTGTGCTTCGCCGTCCCGGGCTGCGTGGAGGTAAAGGATCCCAGCGACTCCAACTTAGACATGCAGCTCCAACAGGAGAAGAAGAAGCTGCTCTACTCGCTCTGCGAAGTCTGCAACATCCAGCTGCACTCCGCTGCGCAGGCCCAGGTCCACTACAACGGAAAGTCTCACCTCAAGAGGGTTAAACAGCTGAATAATGGCGAGCTGCCCACGGCAAGCATCAGCTCGGCTCCTGCTCCTCTGCACACTCTCAGCACCAGCGGCGGCAGTCAAGGTAAGACCTCCGTAACCCAGAGGAGAGAATCCTCTGATGCTTGGAAATGACGTGCTTTTTTTGTGCAGCCGTAAACAGCGCTGATAGTAATGCGCTCAGAGTTAGCGTTTGACTCAGAAGACTTGTCATTTCATGTGGCATTTTTAAAGAGTTGTTTTTATTACAGCCATAGTTCACCCAGAAATGAATATTCTGTCATGATTTCCTAACCCTCATGTCATTTCCAAATCTGTTTGACTTATTTTCTTTTGTGAAATGCAAAAGGATTTTTATTTATTTATTTTTTTAAGAATATCCTGGCAAGTTTTGGGGATGTCAAAATCCATGCTGAAAGGGCTTCTACATATTCACTATTATTTATCATATTAACTATTTGGGCCTGTTTATCACAAAAACTATTGATATCAGATGACTCACAATATAGTTTGGATTTCTGTGTAACTTTTAAGATTTATTCATTATTATTATTATAGTTGTTCACTTCTCATTACTTCCATTTTAATTTTACAAAAGAAGAAGTCCATACAGGTTTGCAACAACAATAAATGATGCTCACAACCTTTCATTTCTAAGTAAACTTTTTTTTTTCCTTTTTCAAATGCTAGAAAGCATATTAGGTGTTTTATTTAGGCCTCAAGGGTCTTGTTTTGCGGTGCCACCTTTCTGTAGCATTTGTGAGCCCTGGTTAATTTCTGTCCCTGGAAATGGCAGAACTGAGACATGTGCATCATCTTTGTAACCTCTTGGGTGTCTCTGACAAATTCCTGAAGTATGCTTCTCACATGGGCCTTCGAAGATAAAGTGTCTCTTTAACAGGCCTGTGGTGGTGCTGGCATGTGTTACTGGTGCGAATGGCAGCACCTGCACTTGACCAGTAAGTGGCAATTCTTCAGTGTGTTCACAGTCTGGACAGTGGGTAGAACAAAGCTATTTGCACTGTTGAGACTAAAGATGAACCTGTATTAACAGCTCATTCAGTTCATGAGTAGCAACCACATGCATGCCAGGTTACCTTTATATTCAAACACACACGCTCTTGTTTTGCAAGTTACCTGGGAAACCATTTGGGTTGTTCTGGTGGAAGATGGCATGGGGCAGAGGAAGCGTGAGAAGTTGGTACTGGCCTGGCAGGCGAGATTGTAGCAGAGCGGTGGTGACCAAACTTTCATTAGATTGGTGGAAAAGTAGCATATAGCCTACAGACATTAGACAGACTGTGTTAAGAGTCCATGGGAAAATCGTTGCCTCTTTTGAAGGGGCGGCCAGAGCTAAATGGAAATTTTTATTCAGTTTGAAGAGCTTATTGCACCATTAGAAGGTCTATTATGTCATGGTGAATTTCATGAGTTTATGAATGCTGGTAAAATAATCTGTGTTTTTTCCTCATGAAGAATCCCAGATATGATTTTTCCCACCATGATGTAACTCCACTGTTAAACAAAGTTGTGTGACCTTCTTTTGGCCACACACACACACACACAGTTTGAGGAATGAAAAAATCTTTTAAAAATTGTCTAAATTATCATTCTATTTGTCTACGGAAGTGGTAGTTTTTGTACTTACGATGGTTACATCTGTAAACTAAAAACATTAATGTTAGTTTGACATTTGTCCTGAGAAATCAGAGGTCCAGTAGGGATGGAACTGTGTCTATATGGAATTATATTGAGTCACAATGTAATTTCTTGTGATTTATGTCTACACTACCAGTCAAAAGTTTGGAAATGGTATGATTTGTAATGTTTTTTTTAAAAGGTGTTTATCATGTATTTGATCAAAAAATAATGGGTTTTTATTTTCATATACTTTTAAAATATAATTTATTTCTGTGATGCAAAGCTGAATTTCCATCAGTCATTACTCCAGTGTCACATGATCCTTTAGAAATTCCTTGAGAGTTATCAATGTTGGCAAAGTTGTGAGGGCAAATTGTTTTTGGAAACAAACTGCAATACTTTTTTTTCAGGATTCTTTGAATAAAAAGTTGTAAAGAACAGCATTTATTAAAAATATAAATACTTTCTCACAATATAAATCTTTGCCATCGCTTCTTATTAATTTGACACATCCTAGCTGAATAAAAGCTTTGAATTTCTTTCAAATAAAAAAGAATACAAATTTACTAAGTGTATATTGTTAGAAATGATTTCTGTGTGATTTGAAATGATTTGCCCCTATAGCTCTTCAATCCAAAACTATTCTATCCAAAATAGTGACATCATTGCATTTGCAAGTAGTTGTTCAGTTCAGTTTTGTACAGACTCTGATTTAATATGTATCATCACTACCTGAACTTATAGTGAATTTGGTTATGAAATGCAGTATCCACTCTGGTGCTGTAAATAACCAAGCTCCGTGTGAACAGAACAGGATTAAGCTCTCAGTAGAGGTGTAAGAAGCATCACTTTTCATCTATAATGTGCAGAGTTTGTGTCATCGAGTTTTCCACACATTTCTCAGATTATGTTTGGCTGGTGTTATGCACGTCAGCCCGCGTATGCGTCGATGTGAAAGTGTGAGAGTGATATATATTGATTTATTTATTTTTTTTAGTTTTTAACTGTATGAGTGTGTAAAAAGCAGAGGTGATGTTTGATCTGCCCCGCACAGCTGCTGCTCCTGCAAGGATGTCTGGGAGTGAAAGCTCACGTGTTTTCATCTTCCTCTCTCTCTGTGAGCGTCTCTGCTGCTCCATGGAGCTTCAATAAACAGCAATAAGAGCTGCAGGGGCTGGTGCATTTGGGCAGTCATCTGTAAACGCTTCAACTGCCATTTAAAAGAATAGGTTCGCTAGGGCTAGGCCAAAGAAACTCAATATTTTCATATTTATGCAGTATTTTGTGTCGTGCTGTCATTTTGATTTGATTAATCATTTATGTTTTTGTTTACATGGTGTGTGTGTGTTTGTGTTTTTATTATGGATGTATAAATACACACGCATGTATATATTTTAGAAAACGGTTGTTTATATTTTAAATATTTATTTAATATAATGTATATTATTAATGTAAATATGAATAATATCAAAATGTTTTCTGTTTGTATTTATATATTTATAATAATTATACAAAGAACACACACACACATTCTGCAAACAAAAACTTCTATTATTTTATGGGATTAATTACGATTAATCGCTTGACGACAGTTTGCAGTTTAATGTGACAGCGACTGAGGCAGGAAAGAAAGAATGTGAGGAGAGTGGAAAAACGGTTTTGTTTTTTTTATTTACAACACCGTATAATTAAAATATATACATAATGAAGGTCAAAGACACATTATTGAGCACACTGATCTACTGTAACTACAGAGATTTGAACAGACTTTGAGTCAATCCTGAAAACAAGTGAACCCTGTACATAGCAGATATTTATGTGTTTGCTGCTTATTTCCATGAATTCAAGAAAAAATAACCACCATCAGTACTCAGGGAGCTTGTTTTACCAGAGAATATCAGTGTAGTTGAAGATCTGATGAAGAGACTCGAGTGAATGTCCTCCCGGTTTCTGATCACTAAAAACAAAACAAACAAACCGAGAAACAATTGATCATTGTTTAGGATGTTAAACATCTATAGAAGTATATGTCTAAAATATATTTGCGAAATAGAGTATTAATAATATGGTCTAAACATTCTTAGACTCGTAGCATTCATCATGCACTATTATCATATTGTTTTATAATCTATTATATCGAGCATAGAAACAGCATGATGAGATCTGCTATGTATTTCAAATCTGCCTGGAAAACCATTATTTTGTACCAAACAATTATTATAATGATACACATTATATAGTGCTATATTTTACGGCATTTTCATATCACACAACAAATTTTTTTTTTCATAACTAGTGCTGTCAAGCAATTAATGGCAATTAATTTGATTTGTTTTCATAATTTCTTTGTTTAAGTATATTTAAATACACACACATTCAGTAGATATTTTGAAAAAGTTTACATGTTTTATTATATTTAATATATAAACAGATTTTTTTTCTTAAATATATATACATGCATGTGTTTGTATTTATATATACATAATAAATATACACAGTGCACACTTATATATTAGGTAAACAAAAACTTTTTTTGGGGATGTGATAGATTGTTTGACAGCACTAATAATAACAACATTTTGCTGTCTTTGTAAAACAAATTACCATTCAAATGAATTCACGGGGCGTTTGTGTTTGTGATTGAGGCCGTCTGAGTTGGACAGTGGCTCTCGCTGCAGGCTGTGTCAGGCTCTGAATCTTTAAGCAGGCTGCTCATTATTTGCTGTAGTCTGAGCCGGACATATGTAATTACAGCAGGGAGGATGTGCTGTGTTTTACCGCCGTGTCCTGTTGACTGACAGTAGATCAGTTCTGCTCAAAGCTCTCGGACCGTTGAGGGGAAAAGAGCTGTGCTCGCTCCTCACATCTGTGCTCTGACTTTGATGGATTATTGAGAGAGTTTCTGCTAACGTGGCACTTCATTTGCTTACTATATACAGAGTACATTTCTGTAGTGTGTGTGTATGTGACTGTATGCCTACATGTGCATCACATTCTTCTGTTGTGGTCAGAGCAGTAGGGCCCACTAGATGGCAGTGCTATCATCTAAAAAAGAGAAGTTTTTGTCATTATGGCTTGTTCATTCCAGGTGAAGATGGTATTTTTTTTTTTTAACCAAGTTTATTAATGCTTATACATAAAAAAGGCCAGACTTTGAGTTCGTGTCTGGCACATTCATATTTCCAAGTCTCTTTATTTCCTTTTTTGTGTGTGAGTGTGTGACTATTTTCTTACCAGGAAAAATACCAGATGCTGCCAGACATAAAAGTGCAAAAATGATACCTTTAGGTGTACAGTGGCTTGTCATTACCATTAAAGGGAAGGACATACAGAGATACAATTTTTCTTTCTTTTTTTCTGAGATTGATTCTGACCTTTTCATTTCTGGTCTGGGTCACTGTCATATCTGGAAATAAATTGGAAATGTGTCATTTTTTTATGGTATTGACTTGATAAATTTAATATGTATTTATTATAGAACTGTGCAAAACATACGGTATTTGCTTAAAATAAATATTACATACGATATTTGCATAGGAAAAATAGAAGCTAAAATGTTAGTATAAATTTAAGAACGTTATTGTAATAACTTTATATAATGACAAAATATAATATCATATTAAATGATGTTATATTATGAAAATTGTTAAGAACACGCAGTGGTTTTATATGTGCAATCTTTTAAATATTTTGGGGTGAATAGAATCTTGAAAGACCAAGACTATATATAATAGTAAATAAATACTATAATAAATACAAGTAAAATGTTTTTGTAACATTTAGCTTCCTTAAAGAATTTATATTTATTTATTTTTAAAAATGGCTGAAAATAACTCAAAATTGTTTAGAATTAAATTTATTTTTTTTAAGTAAAAAAAAATTAATTCATTACTTGTGAGAATGTGTTTACAGTGTCCCATCTTTCCCGGTTTTGATTATTTTCCCATTATTCAGATTTTACCCTTTTTTACCTTCTGCCCTCATAATTAATCGACATGTGCTCACTGCACATCAGCTTCACTGGCATTGACTCCTTTTGTTTGTTTACTCCTGATGAAAGAGCCAGTGTGAGGTCTTTACTGCATGCGGGTCAGTTTAGGAACCAAACCGGTGTCTGATTTGGACAACATTTAAAAGGTGACGTGAACAACCTAACAAAAAACGCTGGATTTGAGACTCAAATTGAAATGCTCTCGTAAATGTTTTTAGCACAGGAGTGGGTTTTTTTGTAAATGAACTCATTAGTGAAATTGCTTGAATTATGCAGCATGTTGTTGAATAAATGTCATAAATCATTTGGCGAGTCGTCTGCCGTCTGGTGAATTGTGTCCGCTTCACGATGGAGTCTCAGTTGATGAGTCATGACGTGTGCGTGAGGTACGAATCAAACTTTAATGGTCTCAGTTGAAAGATTTATACTGTTTAAAGCAGCAGGAGTGTGAGGCGGCATTGTCACATAATGTCCTGAACGCAACCCTCATCTCATCCTGGGAATATTAGGCTCTCCGACTGGAGCAGTGAGAGCATGTAGCCCTGTGGGCTTCCCTCATGAATGTGTACTTCAAACACAGAGGCCTTTACACCTGACATTAACATGCATCTTGAATCTGATCGTATGTGGATGTTCTTTAGCTGGAATCCAGTGCATCTCCAGTGTGATCAAACACAGTTCTGATCTATGTGTCACTTTCTTCACCCTCTTCACTTATTTTTCTCAAGTTTTCTTGCTTTATTAATATATTTTTTAACCTTCTTCTCCTCCTCCTCCTCCTCCTTCAGATTCTTCTTGTGATTCTTCATCTATAGATTCCTCATCTTCTTAACCTTTTTTTCCTTAAACTACTACTTATTGATCTTAACCTCCTCCTTCTACTCTTTCTTCTCCTCCTCCTACTCTTTCTTCCTTCTCCTCTTCCTTCTCCTTCTTCAGATTCTTCATCTTTAGATTTTTCCTCTTTTTAACCTTCTTGTTGTTTACAGTTTTCTTCTTCCTTACTGCTTTCTTTTTCTTAAACGTCTTCATCTTCTCTTCCACCTTCTTCGTAATCTTCTTTACCTTCTTCTTTTTCGCATTCTTCATATTCTTTTTTTTTTTTTTTACAAATTTCTTTCTTAACCTCTTCCTTCTCTTCCTCCTCCTTCTTTTTTACCTTCTTCACCTTCTTCTTCTTCTTGTTCCTTTTCACTTTCTTACTTTCTTTTGCACATTCTTCATTATTCTTTTGTTTTAACAAATGTACTAACATTTATCATCATCTTCAAATGTGAAATCCATCACTGACCACATATGAATTCATTGATCTGAAAGCATTTTCACCATGCTTTTAATGTGATCACACCTGAGTGAGACGTATACCAGGTAGAGTAGGCCACATATATGTGCTGTCTGTGATGGGAAATATAAAATGCCTTCTGTTGCAAAAACCATCTCCCGTTTAAACAAGAAAAATTATGCAAATGTTCAGATCCAATTTTCCATATGAGTGCAATGCTGCACGGATGATTTGCTATTCAAACTCCATCAAACGTGTTTCTGTCGAATAGACAGAGGGAGAGACAACCCACCCAACAGGCATTTGATGAGTCTAGGACGGCCAGCACACGCCTCCCAGCAGATGGCCTGTCCTTGCCCTCGGCCTGTTTTCCATGTGGGTTTACATTTGTCCGTGTGTCCATGAACGAACTCGTCCCCCCGTCCAGCTCCTTTAGATTAACCTTCAAAATATATCCTGGAGAGAAATCGCTTGGGTCACACACAGAGTATGACAAGTTATTCATGGCTGTGATGCTGTTGGGAGCGTGCATGTGGCATGAATTTCTTTCTTTCTGTTTGTTTATATGCAGCGGGCACCTTATCATCATTTGCCTGCCTGACCTGCTGCTCTGCATTGTAAAATAACTAGCCTGGGATTAGTTTGGTGTGGGTTTTTCTTTGAATATGCCGTGCCTTGTTCTCGAAAACAGCCTTTACTTGCCATTTGAAGTTGAAAAATGGGCCCATATGTTTGGAGGTAAACAAGCGATATTTGAATTATTTTCACTGTTGTTTATGTTCCCTTTTTCTCTTTCTTCCGATGCGTGAGCTCATCATTATGCTAAAACATGTTTTGGAGAGAGATGCGGCTTTGTGTGGCCAAAAAGCTTTTAAACATCATTTCACAAACTGTAGCAAGAGAACGAGAGACCCCTTTTTGTATATCACTTTGCAAGTTATGCAGGTTTCCACCTAAAACTAAGGGCTGGGAAAAAAGGGCTGATAAAAGTCTGGAAATCTGGAACCGTTAATAGCACTGGATAATGTTTTCAACACTTAAGCATTCAAAACAAGAGCTCGATCCGCCTAGACTGACATGATGGAACTAGATCACTTCCATTATAATCATCCAAACTGTCTGCGGTGGCCAATGGGGACACATCAATAGACACACACCTGGTTCCTGTTTTTTGTTATGCTGCACAGCTACTCCAGACACGGCACTTTCACCGTCCAACTAGAATAAGAAATTCAGCTGGTCATTATCGCTAAATAAACCCAGACAGGGTAATCAGGTCTTCCTTAAGGTGTTTATGTTGTGATAATGACCAGCTAACTGGACATTCCTTGCTTATTATACAGCCCTTTGCCAAAAACATGAATGCACATGAAATATTCATTTGAAAAATTCCAGAGAGCAGAGCAGTGACATAAAATGATTTAGTTGTGTGAATTGATTCTGAAACGAATACATTTTATTATTGCATTTTATCAGGTATTTATATATTAAATTATAATATAATATTACATATAATATATTTACATTTTCTTTTCTTTGCATTTTTTGGACGGGAGTATATGGTGGTGTTAGCAACGCGACTGGCTGCTTCAGTATTCCTGTCTGACTCCTGTCTCACAGAAAGCTCAAAGCTAGTGAGCCGGCCTGACCGGAGCACGGATACAGATGAGATGGAGAGGAACGTAAATGAGGAACACAGCAGGAATCTACTCCAGAGGTGTGACATTTCATTAACAATGGATTTATGCCTAATGGCTTTACCCTCGGCATTTCACCGGATGATTGCTTGAATAATTTCCTCTCATGCTCCGGCAGATTTGTCTATGAGCAGTTGTTAGGTTGTTAGGCAGTTCATTGTTTAGATTATTGTTGGAGCTCTTGAGCTGGAGTGTGTGCAGTTCCGGTCTAAGGCCAGAAATGTGCTTTATTGATGTCTTTTGGTACAAATTGCTGTTGTAATCTCACAGCATTGTTATAATTAATGACAAAAATAATGTTTGGAAATGTAAACTGATGTTTCCAACTAACATGCTACCGCAAAAGATAGAAATAACTGGCTTTAAAACCAAACTTTGTTGGTGAAAATACTATTGGCCTAAGACTTTTGCACAGTACTGTATACATATATACATGCACACATATATGTATATACAGTACACAAACATATATATATATATATATATATATATATATATACACACACACATATATATATATATATATATATATATATATATATA
>JAUCMS010000179.1:0-14955 GCA_032357445.1 Enteromius radiatus | reverse complement strand
TCTGTGCAAATTCCCTATAGAATCAAAAGTGATTCTGATTTGATTTATTTGTATATTTGAGCTAATTTTGCCCTACATATAGATTACGCAGTCACTATCAGAATGTGTTTTTTTTTTTTTTCTTTTCTTTTTTTTTTCCCTCATACGTCAGGTATGTGCCAAAAGAAGCTGTAAAGATCACCGGTGTCCCTCAGCAGATGACTTCTACTGGCTGATTTTATAATAAGCTAATTAAAGGCAGAGGCCTGTCCTGGCCTCAAGCTCTCTTATTAGTGGATTAGAGACACAAGGAGTGAAGATGGAGTCGAGAGGTGAGCTTATACCATGGATAGTGTGAAAAGGCTATCCTTGAAAAGAGCCTTTGAACCGCATCAAGAGGTGGCCAGGTGCTGAATAGCAATCACGGGCCTGTTCTGGGAAAAGACCTGTCAGATTCATTTTGATTCTGCACCATTTGTTCAGTTGCCATGAAGATTAGCTTAAAGCATTCCTGGAAAATCATTAACATCAATCATTTACAAAGGGATCTCTGGCCTATTTCTATATGGAGTTTTTTTTTGTTTTGTTTAGTTTTTTTTTTTGTATATAGTATATTCACTGCAAAAGCACATAAGCACATATTGCATATTACATAATGTCATTTGCAAATAAAATAAAATAAAATAATAAAAAAATACAAATAAAAACATACATTTTAAATGCCTTTTATCTCAGCACTACTTTATGTCTTTATATATCCGTATAAAATAATTTAGTGCTTAAAATTGGTAGCTTTTTACCTTTTAATTTGTAGCTAAATGCATTCTGAATGAATCTTTCTTAAACAAATGACAAAAACTATTATTAGTAGCTACTGTAGTGCATGCTTTACAATTGGAAATGTGTACATTTAACAAAATGTATTTAAGCATCCCTGCTGGACAATCCAGAAGAACGACGCAAAACCATACAACATAAGTTAGAAGACCAGACGAAGCCATCGTTTCAGATCAGCCTGTAGTTTTAATTCTGACCCTTTTGAAGTTTACTGACTGCTTTCCTCATTAAAGGGAACCTTGTGAAAGAAAATCCATCTGTTGCAGCGTAGTATTGTTCTTTACTACACAGTGGTTTGCCGAGATGGGAAGCCATTATCTTCAAACCAAGCTGACACCTGCTTCCAAGCATGACACTGGTCGTATATCTAAGGAGTCTGTCATCTTTCATGTGTAAAATGCTTCTGTTGTGTGTTCTTTCTGCTGTTCTGTCCCTTACTAGTGCGCCTGTTTTGCAGACACTAAAGCAAAGCAAGACAACACCACATGCTGCTTAAAAAGACCCGGAGGGTTGATTACGCTCGCCCCTCTCTTTTTAAAAGAGACTGAAGCGAGATGATACATTGTCTTCCTGAAGGCACAATGACTACAAGCAGATTCTTTTTAAGCACCACAAAATTGTGTGCATCAGTGTCTGTGTGCAACCATCATTCTTGCTCAAAGACCCTGATCTCAAGAACAACACGAGGCGCTGACAGCAGTAGCAGCAGAGCGCTAAAAGCGATTAGCATCGCTAATGAGGACACAACCCCAACCGCGTCTCTGTGCACATTAGACCCTCCCTTTAGGCGGCGAAGCCATTCGTCCTGCTTTTTCCTGTCTTTTTCACTCTCGTAGCGTTTGACCAACGATGCTGCCGTCGAGAGTCTCTGACATGAAACTAATTCGAAAATGTTATTTCGCTGATCAAGCGCAGCGGGAGATTCGGGAAGACGGAGTTTGAATGTCATTTTGGTGGCGGGTGACGGAGGGTGGTTTGAGGAATCGGACATAATTCGCCTCAGAGGAAAAGTTCAAGCATGAGTAAACAAATCAACACATTTCAATGAAGTAAACAAGGTGATTTGTACAAACGGGACGTGTTGCTGTTCCTGAAAAACAGACCAAAGTATGGTGCATGACATTGATTGGTCGATATAAAGTATATATTGTTCTACATCCAACATGTCGTACCTGCGTAAGTCATGCATTGAAACAAAATTGTAATCCATATTTCACTTGCACATGTTCAGGAGTTACCATATTTACCACAATATGGACACTATTTAAATGTCAAAATAATTGTAACTAAATGAGCTTTCATGAAATGTTTAACGCATCTTAAGTGAAAAAAACATCTTGCAAAGTTTTTAATCTGAAAGTGTAAAGTTATTGTAAAATTTTACAAATAGAACATATTATTAACGTATTATGATGGAATTGTGTTTTTACCTTTATTTTGAATTTTGCATTGCATTGCGTTTTCGAATTAACTAAAATGGACCAAAAATTTATTGACAGAAAATGACCAGTACTTTTCTTTCAAAAGGAAATGTCACCTTCCAAATTCCGAATATGAATAATTTACACCCCTACAGTACTGCACACTATTATATATTTTATGCTAAATAACTATAGCTTTGATATTTCAATCAAAACGTCACACACTACAGTTATTATGGTGTGCATATTTTTTTATGTTTTTGAAAGAAGAGGCGGATGGCCGATTCCTAGATTCCTAGTCCTGAGTGAAACCCCCCCCCCGGATGATGGAGGAGCGGGGGAGGAGGCGGGATACTGCGATCGAGAATATGGAGAGAAGGGAATTTGGCTATATAAAGGGTCAGTTCAGAGATTTGATAGGCAGATGAGATAATTGAGAAATTAGGTGGAGATCATAGCGCAGCCTTCGCGCCCTTCTCCCGAAATGTGTTTGCAAACTATATTTATTTAATCAAATATACAGTAACACATTAGTGATTAATGAATTAATGAATTTATTTGTTTATTTACTTATTCTTTCAGATTTTAAATATATTAGTTTTCTTATATATATATATATATATATATATATACATAATGCAAAACCTCAAATAATTCAAGGAAAACAAACTCATATTTATTTATATACAACACAATATTACTATTTTAGCTTAGAAAGAATTCAGAAATCAATATTTGGTCTGATTTTCAATCACGCTTTCATTAATCTTGCCATGCTCTTCTCCGGCCTCTCACATTGCTGTTGTTTGCACAAATGCAAGCAACTCTGTTTTTTAATGACTTGTGACCAATGGTTTTCAGTGGGGTTCAGGTCTGGAGTTTGGCCTGACCATGACCAAGATCTGGTGGATGTTGTTTTTGTGGTATAGGATAAAAGTCCAAAATGCTCTTTTATTATCGCCACTGAACTGAGGTGGGTGTGATGTGAAGGTGCTGTGACTTATTTGTAAGTGTACTTTTTCAGACATAAGGAAACCAAAAACTTTGATTCTGTCTCAAGCATTTGGTAAATGTTTCTAATGACAAGATTTTGTCAGCTGCAGAAAAGTCTCATAAGGTAAATGTCACTGTAGCAACTTTCATCCCTGAACCACAAAAAAAAACATCTCTCCTGTGACATTCTCACCTCAGTTCGGAGGACTGAGTCAAAGCCTCTGCAATCTTCAGATGGTATTGCATGTTCAAATACATTAATGAGCCTTTTGAAGTGCATTTTGGATTCGCAGATAAGCCACTGTACCAAGTACAACAACAATAAACACTTTTATGTTTTAAATCATAAGGGACCAAGCGATATGCCACAGTCTTCATTTGTTAAGACAATATTCCTACCAGCCATGCTTAACATTTTCAGCTCTCAAGTTCATTTCAAATCAAGTCAACCCCAAAGTCTAGACTTACAACCACCAAGCAAATTAGGGAATTGAAATATTCATAACCTCAGTTCCCGGCAACTGAGAATCGACAGTTCTGAAAATAAATAATTCACTGGGAAAGGTTAGGATCATGTGTGGTTTCACCCATACCCCCTTGACAATGACATTTTGATGCTTCTGTCAGAATATGTCAGGCAGCCGACGTCCCTTAGTACTCTTCATTGTCACTTAATAGGCACCACTTAATCTGTTATGCGGGGCAATTACAGCCAATTGCCAATTGAGCCTCTCAGAATGAGCGATTTTGTTATTGATAAATGTTTTTGGCCCGGTCATGATATAAAATGTTTCTGACCTGCAGTTGTGAAGTGTTTGCCCAAGGTAAATGGATAAATAATACATGTTGCTGTCTATCGCGGTGTGTCTATGTTCTGAAAGCTTTAGAGAGGGGAAATTCTATCAATTGAAAGAAATAGGTCGTTTTTATGTAATTATTTCATTAAGTTTTGCATTTTTTAAATTCAGTCTTAGATGTACTGTAAAATATAATGAAAATGATGAGAACATGCTGTGTTGAGTGAAAAAGGATTCAAAATTAGCTCTTTAAAAACAAAGATGAAGGCGTAGGTGTTCAGTTCGAACTTTGGGTTAAGC
Organism: Enteromius radiatus; assembly: GCA_032357445.1. NCBI lineage: Eukaryota > Metazoa > Chordata > Actinopteri > Cypriniformes > Cyprinidae > Enteromius > Enteromius radiatus. The sequence goes on along the minus strand of JAUCMS010000179.1, from coordinate 10,628 downwards.
ATATTAAAGTCTGAAACATTTGCTGTGGTATAATCTTACTTATTATATATTGTTGTTCAAAAGAAGCTTGTTTTGCCACAGGGAGAGATGATTAAAAATCTGACTGTGTCTGTTTGTTCGTTTCTGTCACAGAATAAAAATAAATAAATACAAATCTAAACGGATGGATAGATGGATATAAAATAAAATAATTTATATATATATAGTGTAAATGTATATATTTATGTATTTTAATTTTATTTATTTATTTTTTTATTATTTTATTTTATTTTCAAATAAAGTAGAATAAGATAAATATAACTTTACTTTGCTCTCCAACAGCAATGCAGGTTAAATCTGGGCACTGAACTACAAAAGATAGTTATCGTCACCTTAAATAATGAAGCTCCTGGAGTATCACTGACTGGTGGATAACTTAACTTAAAAACATATAGGAACCCAAAACAAATCGCACCTTCTAAAAGAAAAGGCAGGCAGGGCGTGTAAAAATGATGAGTTAGATTAAAAAAGGGTAAAAGGGGTGGAGGAAGGGCAAGATGCAGAGAGAACGCAGCATAGACAAAGATAGGATCAGAGCGTTCCTTCAGACCATTAGGAAGACCGCGGTGGAGAGAAGGCCTACTGCAGATCATTTAACAGAAAAACCTTTCTCTCATCTGCTTTTTATCTCTCTTGCCTTCTTTTTCCCATTGTGCGACGGATACAGCGAGACACCTCATTAATTCTTGGTGAATCCGGCGTCTTTGAGGAAGCACGGCATAAATATAGAATGTGGCAATGCAAAGCAGAAGTTTCCTGCACCTCTGCACACACCTGGCTCCAACTTTTCAAAGCCAGATATGATGATTAAAAAAAAGTGCTTGCATCATTCAGGTATTAAGAATACGATGCGACTGCCAGTGTGTGTTTGTTTATGTTTGTAGAAACACATTAAAGCAGGCGCATATTGAAGGTGCTTCTGTATATGAATAAGCATATGATTTGACATTTATTTTCAAAGTAAGGGCATACCATTCCTGCTCTGATGTCACGTCATTCTCTCATACAGCGTCTAAGATTGCCTTTTTTTCGCTTTTAATATTTTTTTGTTTCTTTTGCATCTGTAGCTTAATAATGGGAACTTTTCATGGAGAACCGGTTCAAGTAAAAGTAAGTTACCGAACTGAATCTTTTTGATTTGATAAACAGTGAAGGTCTTAAATTGTGCAAGATGTTGCATAACAAATGCTGCAGTAAATCCAATTTAGTCACTGCACAGTTTTACATTTTGATACCAACATACATAAATATTAAATAAACGTAAATACTTATTATATAGTATATAAGTATTAGAAACTTATATACTGTATATAGTAAAGTTAATTAATCTATATTAAATATTAGAACATTATATACTGTATAAATATAACGATTTCTATTGCATTATTATACGTATATTTATTTTATTTCAGGCCTTGAATATATAAAAAAAAAATATTTATATCTTTATTTTTCAGCATGTATGATAAAAGCAAGACAAAAATCAGTTATAGTCATTCATATAAAATGTTATAAAAATATTTGTAATATTAATTTACATATAATATTTGCACTAAAATGGGAGTTAACTAATCTAATTAATTTTCTTTAGTTGGACTTGTGTCAGTAGATTTTTTTACATCATTTGTTTCCACTCCACGTGCACGATAAATCATGGCATCTTCATAACAGCACAAGAACATGGCAACACATTAACAAATCCCACTAAAATAGTTGCGCTCCAGGTGAAACCTTGAGCTAGATTAACTGCTTTACACTCAACATCTCATTAGCCATGTTTAGAGCTGCAAAGGCACGCAGATATGGAAACTGCCTCAGGAAAAAACATGACTCTTCTGCCTTGAAGTCCTTTTAAAAGGCCTTTTTTAAAGAATGATTTAAATACATTAATATGACAGTCTGCTATACAACACATCACTAAGCTGAGTTGGTGTTTATGATAACACATCCATTAAGTTATTTAATTTATCACATCTAAGCAGTATTACTGCTATACAACCGGCCTCTTAAGTTGGAGAGATGCCACCGAAATCATTCTAAATCCGCTCTATTTTTCTGAAAATCCCTTCTCCATCCTGCATGTCTTAGTTGGAGGGTTGAAGCAAAGAGATGCAGTAAGGTTACCGAGTTAAACAGCATGGACCCACACACTCCTGTGAGCACACTGCCCCAGCACAGCAAAAGCAATTATTTAGAGGAAAGACTGGGTCCCCAGAAGCACACTTCATTTTTATGGGGTTTGGTCTTTGCAAGATACTCTGTATTGAGGCCTTGTTCAGTGCTAGACTGAGCTCACCATGTTTGATTGTAGTATGATCCAGGTTTACTTTCATAAAATATACCTGTAAACCGTGTATGAACGATTTAGCTGTCCACTCTAGACATGGCAGAAACTCAAATATCAAATCCATGCAGAAGCAAAGAAGTGCTCACGACAAAACAGACGTTTATGACCTAAACTTTAGATGTTTTGATATATAATTGTCTTTCTTGTCTTAGAATGGCTTACCTTGATGTGCTGTAAAAAACATATCCAGATGCATCAGAATAATGTTACCAACAAGCAGACAGGAGATATCGTTGAGTCAAATGGTACATTTGGTACATACAGGAAGATATTCTCATTTGAACATTGCGCTTCCCTGGTTCGGCAGCCTGACCGTTAACAAGCGTCTTCGCCGGCCTGTTTTTCACACCATCTCTGACAAATTTCACCATGAAAAGACAAGTGGGTGCAGCCAAAAAGCAGTTGAACTCGGTGGCTTCCATCCTCCTCCATGGTATTCATGATTTATGATTGTCTCGAGGGCAAGGAGATGTCTATTTCAAAGCTTCTGGACCTGGATGGAACACACAAAAAGTATGAAGTAAGTTTGTCTCCAGTCACCCTTTGGCCTGAGAAACTTCAGAGTGTGTTTAAGTGCAGAGAGAGTCAGTTAGAAGTTTCCATCTCGCCACAATCAGGACCAAATAACATCCTACGCTTTTTATCTGATTTCTACAAAACTCTAATTTAAAATAACTGTTCTACTGGTCAAAAGTTTGGGATTGGTAAGATGTCTTCATGTTTTTGAATGTTTCTTCTGCTCACCAAGGCTGGGGAAAAAAACAACAACAACAACACACAAAACATTGTGAAATATTGTAACAATTTAAAAATATCAAATTTCTATTTGAATATACTGTAATTGCGTGTAATTCATTCCTGTAATGCTGCATTTACAGCTTAATTACTCTAGTCTTCAGTGTTACGTGATTCTTCAGAAATCATTTTACTATGCTGATGTGCTTCTCAAGAAGCATTCTTATTAACAATGTTGTAAACAGTTATACTGTTTTGTATTTTATTGAAACCCTGTAGCAGTTTAATTTTCAGGATTCTTTGATGAATAGAAAGTTCAATCTTATATTATTCTGTGAAAGTTTGTATCCAATCACCTTTCAGCAAGAGACTTTATTGTGTTAAAGTGCCAAGAGAGTCAGTTTGAAGTTTTCTCACCACAATCAGGACCAAATTACACCCTGTGCTTTTTATCTGATTTCTCCAAAATGCTAAACAATAATTTCACAACCAGGAATAAAACACCTGATTATATAATGATGCTAACTTCTAATCAGCCCAGTCACGTCCTTGAGTTTGCATCCTTGATATTAAGCCGGTTCCTTAAATAATAGCTCACAATTTGCAAAATGAGAATAACATTTCCATCTTAGCAATTCCGTTCATACTCTGGCACTTGACCTTTTCCAAAAGTCATTAATCAGTCCTGAAGTCTTTTGTTGTTGACAGAGTGAATAATCTCATTTTGCGACGAGGAACACGCCACTAACGCAGCTTCCGATTTTCGACTTTAGATTAGTTCTAAGTCTCATTAGCCATCACACTGGCTTCTGCTGAATTTTTGTCTTCCTCTGCCAAATGTCCCGCATCCCTTCACGACATACTCTGCCTGCTCTATTGTTACCCAATTTTTCAAAAGACCTCTCAATAAGGCCTTTTAATCCATAAATCATGTGGTGAGCGTTTCACTAAGTAAACCCTTTGGGGCAATCACAGCAACTCACCAAAGCCAATATACCTCACGCTTGACTGTAATTCATCTCCTGAGTGCTAAGCTCCAATGCACATAATTCAAAATGCTCAGTCGGCGTGGGATATTTCACCTGCAGATTCGAGAAAAACATATCAGTCCTTTAGTCAGGGCTTGCATCCCCAGTGTTGTGACATCTGCTTAGGGAAGAAGAGGCACAAAAATGAGCGAGCGTTGTATAAAGTATGAGATGAAAGGATAATAATTAATCGTCTTTTTTTTTTTAATCCCACATGCATGCCAACTGTCAAATTAACTTAATCAAAGCTGTTAACATTAGAAGAAAATGTTTAAATATTGATTTATTTAAATATGTAATGTGTTTCATATATATTAAATAATCACACAGTGAAAATTTTATACCCCTCTATCAGCCCAAATCACTTTTAAGGTCTCTTATTCTCACAAAAGGCCAAAATATAAAAAGCAAGAGCTTAATTTTCATTCTGCTACACTGTAGTAAAAACTGTGGTTGTTGAATTTCTACCATAACAAATATGGTTACTGTAGCATTTTCACAGTTTTTACAGTTAAAATCACTGTTATTGTGGTTATATTGTTATTTGTGTGGACATATACCCGTGGTTTCACAGACAAGGCTAAAGGCAGGTTCTAGACTAAATGTAAATCTTAGCTGTTTCAACTGGAAGAAACTTGCACTAACTGATCTTAAAACACACCAGTGTCTTGTTTTGTCTTAAGATGCACATCACTAATGCTTTTATCTAAGGCATGTTTATAAAAAAAAATTCTAATTGAACTATGGCCTAATCCTGTCTTAGGCTAAGCCGTCTCTGACTATAATCGGACTATAGTGCAACGGAATGCTGTGTCTCGTGGGACTATGGCGCTACATACAAGTTAAACCTAAATATAAACAACAATAGAACTACTGTATGACAACTCTCAGAGGAACTGGCATAGTAATGTGCATGACAATGTTAATGTCTTGGCAGAATAGATCTGCTATGCTGCTGCTGCTGTGGCAGAGCAAATACAGAGACTTGCTTCTGCCAATGCATCCACAACAATCAGTTGTGAGCATGTAAGAAATACTGCTGCTGCACATATATGTAACATACATGAAATAACCCTATAGCAGGGCTTCTCATATCTTACCCTGGAGGTCCAATGCACTGCAGAGTTTAGCTCCAACCCTGATAAAACTCACCTACCTGATGACACTGATTAGCATGCTGAGGTGTGTTTGATTAGGGTTAGAGCTAAACTCTGCAGTGCATTGGACCTCCAGGGTAAGATTTAAGAAACCCTGTCCTATAGCATACATGAAAGGAGGTGACGTGAGGCCAAGTATGGTTTCTCATACTAGGAATGTGTGCTCTACATTTAACCCATCCAAGTGTGCGCGCACACACACACACACACCCAGAGCAGTGTACCGCCTGGGGAGCAGTTGGGGGTTCGGTGCCTTGCTCAAGGGTCTCACCTCAGTCGTGGTATTGAGGGTGGAGAGAGTGCTGTACATTCACTTCCCCCACCTGCAATCCCTACCGGAACTGAGACTCGAACCCGCAACCATTAGGCCACGACCGCCCCAATGAGTCACCTCGTATAAGATCTATACAGGTGGAGCTGGGTAAAGTTTCTGAAGCGTGCAGTGAATTGTTACACCAAGCACCAGTCTCACATCAATTTCATACATATTTTATGAGGTGGCTAATTTGTTTTTGCTTAATCGCGAGACTGTGTCATCTTAATGCCAGATATAAGATATCCTATTGAGTCTTTGTAGCAGGTAGTGTTTATAAAAAGTGTAGTGTACATATGAAAGAGTGTGTTAATACAGGTGGTTTATTATAGCCCATTCATCACTCAACTGTGTGTAGCACACTCAGAACTGCACTTAGGAAAATTGTCAACAGGGGGCTGATGTGTTAATAGTTTTAGTAGGTAGGATTGTGAATGAGGTTTTATGGGGGGCAGGGAGATTGGAGTTAAGGCCTCTCACAGCCTGGGGAAAAACACAATCTGACAGAGCAAGCTTTGATAGCTTCTACCTGAGGGCAGGAGCTGGAAGAGATTGTGGAAGGGGTAGATGGGGTCCTTCATAATGCTCGAACCCTTGCTTTTAACATTGTGCAAGGAAAATGTTCAGGATGGACAGGAGAAGGGAACTGATTATCTTTTGAAGCAGTGTTAACTGCTGGTGGGAAACCTTGTGTAAAATTTTGAGACGCTGTTGGGACTTTTTGTTGAGTGCCGTGATGTTGGTCCAGGTGAATCCTCTATAATTTGCACCCTTAGGAATTTAGTGCTGCCGACTCTCTCCAAAGGTCGAGCCGTTGGTAGTCAGCAGAGTTTCTTGTGAAGTCCATCACAACCTCTTTTGTCTTACTCGCATTGAGGGACAGGTTGTTATTACCACACCATTCAGCAAGCTGTGCCACGTCCTCTCTGTAGTGTTTCATATTCTTTTAAAATAAGTAATATTCAATTTTTTCGTATTATTATTATTTTATTAATACCTTGAAATGCACAATAAATAACTACCCCTTCTGCATTTGTCCACGTGTGTTGCCATAGTATTCATAGGCGGAAACCTAGCGTGGATATTGACAGGCAACAAGGTCATTATTTAAATTTCTGTACGTAAGCACACAACTGCATGAAATATATAACACTGCAAGTGTTTTTTTGGATATTTTATAATAAAAAAACTACATTTTGTTCCTTTAAAATTGCGAACAGTTTTAGCTTAGTTTCTATTCTGAGTACATTTTATCATTAGTCATCAACATTGTGAGCTGTTTGCTGAGAAAAGCATGAAAAACTACCCAGCGCCTGGGTAAAAAATAAAAGCAAAATAATAATAATAATAACAACAACATAACCAAACAGTTAAAAAATAATTTTTAAGAAATACTGAAGCTTTAACAAACTGTGTTATTCGCTGATGTTCTGAATGTCGTTGTTAGGTGTAATCTGAGTGCTGGTACAAGTCAACACACATATGTCTGATGTAGGAAGTGTGCTTGTTTTCCTCTCCTCAAGTCAAGCCCTAGGAGGCGTGATCATTTTCTCTCATGTTGCCCTGTCAGGAGTAGTGATTTGCAACGTTTTCACTCTCCTGACCTGATTGACTTTCTGTGTTCGCTCTATAACCTGACATCATGGCTGGACTTTGAAAGAGGCTACAGTAACTCAAGATCATTTGCTCTGACCCTGGCTGTCTTTAGTGTGAAGGCACAGTTTTTTTAATTTATTTATTTATTATTATTATTATTTATTTATTAATATTTGTATTTATTATTTTTTTTTTTATTAAAGGGATTGTTCATCCAAAAAAGTGAATTTTGTGAGCATTGTATAATTTTCTTTTACAAGAAATACACTGATTTCTTCAATGTCCACTGTAAGGCACAACATTATTTTTCAATGTTGTAAATAAAACATTAAAATATGGCATTTATTTCAATGTGATATGTGTAATTAATAGAGTAAAATATCCTTCTTTTTTGTTTAATTCTATCTATAAACATTTGTTTTTGTTTCCTCACTGAAGCTTTAGAAGAACCTCTTGCTCAATGAATCTATGTAATTTCATGGAGGGAAAAAAAAAGCACAGTTCAATATTTCAAATGCCTTTTTTTTGTGTTACTCAGCAGAAATAATGTCCTGCATGCCCGGAACATCTTGATGGTGAGTAAATAATGGCATAACTTTTTTTTTTTTTTTTGGCAAACTAATGATTTAATAATCTCCATATTGTGTCTGAAACTCCCAGCTTTGCACATCCCTCTCTTGTGTTTTGAGTTATGTTTCATTAATGTGGTTTAAATGTGTGCAAGGACTGAAGCACAAATGCTGTGAGTGGAAAATATTGGTTTCAGTTGCCGTAAAAGATGGAGTTAATTAATTCAAAGTATTAGGCTCAAGTCAGGCGTGGGCTTTATTTGAAGCCTATATCTCTGCTCAATTTGATCCCCATTATTTTCAGTGTGAAGTGTTTGCTAAGCCACTGGAGAGTAATTCACCGCTGAACATATGGCAGAATGACTCGCTTCACAAGGGTTAATGTTTCCATTGCTCAGTTTCCGGAAGCGACTTTAATCTCAGTCCATCCATTGAACTTATGTTTTATTGTTGTTTTCCCAGGTTGCCTTTCGGTTCAATTGAAAAACATGCAAATGTCAGTTGATCAGATTACTTCACCTTATTACTTTCTCTCTCAGCACAGCTCTCTGGTTGCGTTTCATATAGAAATGTTCTTCAGCTTCAGTGCTTCACTACTACAGCAATTAATGGTGAAGTGTGCACTTTCAATAAGCACAAACAGCCACCTGTCACTGGCTGCACAGACCACTGCTTGAGCTGATACAATCTGGATTCTCAAACAAACAGAGCGATACCTGCTTCTGAAACTGAACTTTAGAGGCAGGGACTTCTTGTGAATAAGAAATTCCAACCTGATCTCACGGCAATTCGTACATATTTTACGAGATGTGGCTATTTTGTACGGATTTGTACAACCTCACTCGAACGAATTCATACGATTTACTCTAATTCGTACGTATTTTACGAGATGCCAATTTGTATGAATTTGTACGAATGACCTAAACATAACCCCGCCCCTAAACCTACCCATCACGTGGTTTTAGACAAATCGGACGAGTGAGGTCGTACGAATTGGCACAAATTTGGCACCTCATATGAATATGTACGAATTGCTCGTGAGACTGTGTTGGAAATTCTTATTTGCACATTGAAAGACACTGATGTCATGATATTCATAAGCTGTTTTATAATATATATATATCATTTATTTATTTATTTATTTTTTAACTGACACTGTAAATAACAGTTGATATAAGTGCAATATCAAATCAGAATTGATTTATGAACTAATCATGTGACACTTAAGCCTGGAGTAATGATGCTGAAAGTTTTTATTACACAAATAAATTATATTTAAGATATGTTAAAATAGAAAACTGTCACTTTAAATTGTAATAATATTTCACAATAGTACAACTTTTAAAATATTTCCGATCAAATAAATAGAGCCTTGGTGAGCATTTATTCAGTATTTATGTTGTCAGAAGAACATTTAATGAGATGATTCTAATTTGGGTGGCTTTCTACACTTGCTTCCTGTGAAATGATTACAATTACAATTGGTATGAACATCTCGTATTGCCTTGCCTGACCCGGGGTTATCAGTAAGTGCCACTGTTTAACAATGATCTTTGCTCATGTTTTCTAAGGAGCATGTAGCCATTGTTTTACTTTTTGTGCATCCGCTATGTCTGTCTCTCTTTTTTTTTTTTTTCATTATTAATTTACTTTATCCGCCTAGTATTGTCTGTCTGTTTGTCCCCAGCGATGTCTCTTCTTTGACTTCAGACAAATTAATTTAAGATAATGTGGGCCACTGTGCGAGTCTTTTCCCACTTTAAGGCAAGAAGACGTGCCTTGAATATGCATCAGTCTGCATAATGCTGATCAGCAGAAATATTAAGATGTTAATTGAAAATGTGAAGTTGTAGAAGAAAAAGGATGAATGAGAAAATTTACAGGGCATTTAAAGGCACAGATCTGCTGGAAATGGCAAATCTTTCATCATTTACACACACCATGTTGTTTCAAACCCTATGACTTTCTTTCACCCGTGCAACACAGAAGGAGAAATTCACAATGTTCATGAGGCTTTTTGAAAGTGAATGGTGACTAGGGGCTGTTGAGCTTCAAAAAATGAGGAAAGAAATATCATAAAATAGTGCTTATGACTCACACAACTCCTTTTGTGCAAAATAAAGAAATTTATACTGGTTTGGAACGACATGGGGGAATGAATGATGGCCGTATTTTATTTCTGGATGAAAAGTACTTTTGATAAATTATGATATATATATATATTATTTCACAAGGCTGAAACGTCATGAAAATCAATGAAATGCAATTTATATAAGAAATGTACATATTTGTAGTGATGCATTGTTGTAAAGTATTTCAGCATCTAAATATTGTTTTTGGGTTGATGTTTTTTTGTTTTGATTTTGTTTTTAGTTTTTTTTTTTCTAATAATAACTGATTTAAAATATGTTGTATTATTTTGAAATATATTTGTATCCAACCTAATGGAAAGGTAATGGGGAAGTTCTAAATCATATTGATTGGTCAAAAAGTATTTTTTTCCTTTTTGGAAAATTTTATACAAAGTCAGTCTCTGTTTTTCTATTTTTCTGTAGTATGTAGTTCAGAGGTCACCCCAAAGAGCGTAAATGACGAAGACAAATTGTATTCATTAAAAATGAAGGCTCCATTACAGATTATGACATTGACACACATAGTGGTCACTAATTAGTCAGCAGGGATTGATCTGGTGAGGCTGCCGGTCAGTGCTTCTGCTCTTGGTTTAGTTTAAAGTCAAATTAAATGTTAAATTCATCAGCAACTGAATTAGAGCATGGATACCCGACCCGGGCCCGACGGGCCGGGCCGGGTTCGGACAGATATTTAGAAAGGATGCTCGGGTTC
>JAUCMS010000178.1:0-14971 GCA_032357445.1 Enteromius radiatus | reverse complement strand
TCGTGTAAAACATTTTCAAATCCTGCATTAACGGTTCATATGGCATTTTCATACAAGGATATATATTTATTTGGAAACATTTTTTAACCTGCAATATGCACTTTAAGATGCCAGTGATCTGTTAGAAATCATGCTATGTTGATTTGCTGCTCAAGAAACATTTATTATCAGTTTTGAAAACACGTCTAACATATAATATTGTTATAGGTGTATTTTTTTTTAAACAATTTTTTTTTTTTTTTGAAGAATAGAAAGTAAACAAAATTGCATTTGAGACAAAAATAGTTTATAACATTGATTTTGCCTGTCTCTTTGGAACAATTAATGCATCATTAATAAATGTATTTATACAAAAAAATCAACAGTGTTCGACCAACGGTGTACACTAGACAACATCTGAAGTGGATCAAAATGAATGTGTTTCTAAAACCATAAACCAAAATGCGTTGTCTTAGAACAACATTGATTTGGACTTTTTTTGAACCACTTTAGATGTTGTCTACTTTTTATAGTAATTTATCTGATGGTCTTCTCTTTGTGGTGTTTCTCTGCAGAGTGCTGCTGAACTTGAGGACCCATGGTAGTCATCCCACCTGAGGAAAGAGCACCTTTTCTACACAAGACATAAGCCATGTTACTTTTGTTCCAGTGAAACCAAGAGATTCAACGGACAGTCCTTCAAAATTAAACCACAACACAACGGAAACGCAGTACAACCAAAAGCATTACAAACACTTTTTTCTAATATATGAGGGAAAGAATAGAGTTCCAGTTTTAAAAACTCTCTCAAACACACAAAATAACAAATCATACAATAAAACAAACAAAAAAATGTTCTCACTTTTTTGTGGTGGCTGTAGGTGTTCATTTTGAAACAGGATGTTTTGCGGGATGGACCCACGTACGTGCTGTGGTGCCTTTTTCATGTCGGAAAAGATGTTTGCTAACTGCCAGATGCCCTGAGCCCAGGATACAGTTGATAAACTCTGCTATGTGAGACCACTGCAGCCCCTGGTATGGGGTTATGGATCATCACTGGGTTTATTTGAGGATACATTTGACTGATGAATGCGTGTGGATCGTGTTTTAAAGAGTTGCTTCATTACTACATAACCTGCGTGGAAAGGATTGAAGCTTGTTGGCCTTCCCTCCTCCCTCATGTGCGCTGACTGACCTTTAGGTAGAATCTTGGACTCGACTCTGCTTTGTTTTGCAGGTTATCACTTGATTGGTTGTCAAAAGCTTTTTAATCCTGCTGTTTCAGAGAATATAGAATATATAGAGAGAAATATATATATAAATTCATATATATATATATATATATTTTTATTTTTCCCAAGTTTGATGTTCTTTGTGGCTTAACGTGTGAAGCAATAGAATTGTGTTGGTGGTGCCCGACGAGAGTGCCACGTTGTGTGAATACTTCAGACACACTGGGATTGTTGATGTACTTGTGTGATCCAGCCACCCGAGGACTGTGGGTGATGTTGGATAAAAGGGATTGAAAGTACCCCACCAAAGCTACGCAGCTTTTCTCAGCTCCCTCTTTGTATTATATCTCTCAGTATTCTCTCACTTTCACAATGCAGATGTGAACTTGCAGCAAACCTGCCTTTCCTTTTTTTTTTCTTTTTCCCTTCAGAGTATATTGTAAAGTGGTGTTTTTTGTTTTGGTTAGCTGATGAGGAAAATACTAGCTTTGGGATGAACTCACAAGTTATTTTCTGATTCGTCATGCAAGTGTAACGTTGGTTTTGCTCACATATAATTTCAGAAGTCCATGGAATTAAGTACTCAGAGCCTGAAAGGTGATATTGAGCAGAACAATAAAGATCAAGGAAAAAGCAGAGTTGCTCTTTATGTTTAATCACACTGGAAAGAGCCTAATGGCTGAGAGAAAACCCATTATGAGTAAGTAGTTGAATGTAGTGTATGCACATTATAGCTTGTTTTGGCCAAGAGATGCCCATTTGGACCGGAAGAGACTGCCTGACCGAAATGTAAAGCAGCCAGATGTAGACTACTCTATTTTTGCGTGCATTTTAAGCAATGGCAGTGCAGCAATAGACTGAAGTTATTTCAAATGATGGTGTATTCAGTGAAAATTTACCCGTAAAACACACAAAAACATGTATAGATGTTGAGATCTGTATAATCTGATTATACAGTGCTGATCTACTTAATCTACTATTAAGTGCTAAGATTAAGATTCGAGATCTGTACCTTAGCAAAAGTTGGCAAATGTAGTAATGTAGCTACATTTTTATATATATATATATATATATATATATTTTTTTTTTTTTAATCAACCCACTTACTGTATCAACCGTACCCTCATAAACATGGCTTTGTTTTCAAGTAATTAAAAAAGTGTTTTAGGTTAGATTAGTGCTTATATTGGGAAAGTGCTTTCAAGTTTTGAACGTGATGTGCATCCTGTGGTCAGTGAGCAGCAGACTGTGGGCAGTATGTGACCATGCCAGCTCTGGCTGAACATAAAGATGCAATATGGCTAATAATGAGTGCTATGCTATAGTATATATATATATATATATGTGGGGTATCATTAAAGCCTGTTTTAAGCATCACAGAATAAGTTTTGGTTGGTTTGTTTTATGTGGATTTTATTTAAGTTTTTTTTCAATTGTTTTCACCAGTGTTATATAAGATTATAGTATTTATTCATATTTTAATATTTTGTTTTCATTTTGATTTAAGGTGTAGCATTTAAGAGCTTTTATTGTTTATTAAAGTATTTGCAGGAATCATTGATATTTTGTCATAGTATATTTATAATTTTTTGAACCAGTTTAATTTCAATTACAGAAAACAATTTTAAAAGTAACATCATTTTGATTTAATAACTACTGATTATTACAATGTTTTACAATATTTTGTTGCCCAAAAACAGTGCATATTAGGCAATAAAATCTATATATTTTTGGTGATTTGTTATTAGTTGAAATACTAATAACTAATATTTAAAAAATATTTAATATAAAATTAATAAAGTTTTTCTTTAAGACAGCTTTTTTTTAAAGTCAGTTACATAAAAATGTAGATTGAATCCAAAAAATAAAACTGATTACTCTTTGCTAACTGCTAGTTGGTCAGTTGGTAACCTCCTGGAGGCTAAGTTTATGCATGAACATCAGTAAAATGAAATGCTTAAGTTGCAGTTTACACTAGTTACATTATAATTTACAGATTCCTAATTTGTTCATCCTTGTAGAGCTCTGACTGCAGGTGAAATCTGTCAGCTGGGAAACTAGGGGGTTTGTAAGATAAAAGTTTGTCATGAAGTGAAAAAGCTAGTTGCTAACTACTGTACCCAGCTGTTATAGTATATTAGAGTTTAGGACATTTATATTCAGAGCGGTGTAAGAATCCTGCGTAGACATTAATCAGCAACACTGAAACATTGTAAACTGTCACTCTGTTACATGGACAATGCCAAGATGAGTTACCTGACTTTCCAATAATATGTAGGCAAGGCGGTGTGTGATTGGTCCTGCTAATCTCTGCCACATTCCTCTGGGAGGGGTTTTATTGTGTGTTGAGAGGGATGGAGACAGAATAAGTAATGTGCACTATGGACTTGTGAATGCCTCTATTTAACAGGACTTCTGCTGTGTCGGCTCTCACTAGTGTTGCTTCTTGGGATCGAATTAAGCAAGAAAGATGAGTTTGACCAAAATCACCAACATCGACACGGTGGAGCTGCAAGAAGGCATCCAGAACGCAGCCTTTCATGAGGAGGAGGATGATGGGCATACATCTGATGCATCAAGCTCTCAGCAGGCCACCAGGGTGTCCATCATCGGGCTGGAGGAGAACCAGTACACTCAGATCAAGCCGTACGCCGGGATGCCCAAAGAGGTCCTGATGTTATACTCCAGCAAAGCCTGCTACCGCATACCTCGAGAGATTATTTTCTGGCTGATCATCGTATGCACTCTGGCCCTTATTGCCATGACCATTACGATCGTGGCGCTGTCACCTCGATGCATGAGCTGGTGGCAGCTGTCTCCCGTCTATCAGGTTTATCCACGATCGTTCAAAGATTCAGATGGTGATGGTGTTGGAGATCTGAAAGGTAATTTTTGAGTAATAGGATACTACAGTATGATTTGATTCTGCAGGTATTTTTTGGTGACATTTTATTAAATTTTTTCAAATTTATAGTTTTTATTTTATTAGTTTTTGTTCATTTTAGTACTCGTTTCAGTTATGTTTAAAGGCAACATCATTATTTCTTATTTAAAGTTCAGTTACCAAAAACAATTGTAATAGCTTTTTTAGTAGTTGAATAATTTTTAGATTATTGCAATATTTTGGAGGAAACTTATAAAAACATAAATGGAAGTTAGTACATTTTCAATGCATTCTGCATAATCAATTTTTTTTGAGTGTTATTGAGTGTTGTCAAATGATCAATCGCATTTACATTACATGTGTGTGTTCTGTGTATATGTAATAAATGCATAGCATATTTTGAAAAAATTTACTTTTATACATGAATACATTCATACTGTTATATTTGATATGTATAATCATGATCAATCACATCCAAATTTTTATTTAATTTTTTTATAATGTGCGTGTACTGTGTACAGGCTAGTCTTTATTTATATACACACACGCGTGTATATTTTTAAGATTTTTTTATATTAAATACAATTTGTTATATAGAAATATATCAATATAAATATATACATGTTAATATTTTCAAAATAAAGTCCTAATGTACCTACATGTAATGTGCCCAGTTTTCAACAATCTGGGAACTTTTAAAGTGTCTGTCCCTATTATGAATTTTTGGAAATTGACCTTTTGTTCAGTGTGTAACACAGCTGTAAGTGAATGAAAACGTCCTGCAAAGTTTTAATCTGAAAGGGCACTGTGTATAATGTTGTTATTGTCTCGAAAGAAAGCTCCCAAGCTGTTTCATGTTGACATCAAAATGTAGCATTAGCATTTTGCCCGCCCACTTGTTTGTCTTTTCATGTCAACCTTTTGTTCGGGACTTCTAAACCCATAATATGAACCTTTAATAACCCTTAATAGGGGCACTTTAAATATTGCAGAGACATTATGTAAGAAAATTGGCCTAAAACAGAAAACAAAACGAAAAGGACAGGAAAAAGTTAGTAGTAGTGTATCAGGCTGCCTTGAAAAACAATTCTCTTTTCAGTAGCTGAGAGTTCCCTCCAGCTGGAGTGTTATTTGAGAAGTGAGTGTATCGATGGCTTGGACAGACACACAAAAGCCATGTTTTTCTTTCATAATGGTTCTGTAATGTTTCAAGCAAGAGGAGGAGGTTGTATAATTGCTCTTATGTAATGGGCGAAATTGCATCTACACATGCCATAAAGTACATTAAACTGATTTTACAGCTGCACATTACAGGACGATTAGTATTTTACTTTGAAACATGTCCACACGAAACAAACCCTGTGGATAAGACAAAACACCAGCTTATCTTCTACAAGAGATGCATAATACATTTTATAGCAGCTCGAAATGTTCACGTTTCGATATTAAAAGATTGAAATCATTATAAAGGTTAGTTTGATCAAGATAATATGATAGTATACAGATCAAAGGTGCAAACTTTATAGATAACATTTTTATTTTTGTTCTGTTTGGCTTCAGGAATCAAGGAGAAACTGAGTCATTTCGAATACCTGAACATTAAAGCGGTCTGGATCAGCCCTTTCTACAAGTCTCCCATGAGAGACTTCGGATATGATGTGGAGGACTTCAGGCAGATCGATCCCATCTTCGGGACCATGGAAGACTTTGACGACCTCCTGGCAAGCATGCATGACAAAGGTGGACATGCTATATATACAGAACATTTCACTCAACGTTATCATGTAACGCATTGACAAACCTGTACTGTCATCATGTTTTGCCATGCTTATGACTGTAGTTTGAATTTTAGCATATCATGATAATAATGAACAATTCTTGGCCCAGGTCTAAAGCTGATCATGGACTACATCCCGAACCACACCAGCGACAAACACACCTGGTTCCAACTTAGCCGTAATGGTGTAGAGCCCTATAAAGACTACTACATCTGGGTTAACTGCTCACGGGACAATCCTCCAAACAACTGGGTATGAACCTTCAAAAAAGCAAACTGCTGTCACATAAAGAATCAGTGCTATCCAGTATGCTCGCCTGTTATTTTCCATATGCACACTATTAAGACTGAATGAAACTCGTTATGAACCTCACTGGTTTGATTTGTCAGGTGAGCGTCTTTGGGAACTCCACCTGGGAGTATGATGAGGTGCGACAGCAGTGCTATTTTCATCAGTTTCTCAAGGAACAGCCTGACCTGAACTACCGTAACCCTCGAGTCATAGAGGAGATGACGGTAAGCTTGAATACTATGCAGCTTTTTACAGCGAGTGTGATGAGACGGCGCAAGTATAAGCTCGGTTAGAGATGATTGTTTAAAACTTATCCAGGCCTGCAAATCATTATTCCCTCGTATTTGCAGCTTTTTCATGACTGTGGGGAAAAAAAGTGAAAGAAAAAATGGCTATGGTATATAGTTAAGATGTCTAATTGACAGTTTTTAATAATTAGCGACATTCATTTGATATGGAAATGCATTGAATATATAATCTATAATATGTAATCTATCTAGCAATCTCTATTCTTAAACTAGCCTCTTTTAGACTTGCACTCTATTCATTTACTAAGAAAACCCAACACTAGCTTTCTTTTCTATTCTATCTATTCCTTTTCTTTTTTTTTTATTTATTACACAATAAACTGAGACGTGTTATAGCACTTATTGCTCTTTTGTTGAATTCGATCGCTTCCATCGTCCTCATTTTAAGTGGCTTTGGATAAAAGCATCTGCTAAATGACTAAATGTAATAAATGTGATTTTGAAATGAATGTTTGTATGATGTTGCTTTGGGATTGTGAGAATGAGAGAGTATTAAGAAAATGGGTGACTGTGTCTGAATGAATTCTTTATGTAGGCTTTAGACCACCGGAGTGTGGAGTTACCAACTATTTAAACACTAAAAAGAGAAGTGTCTTATTCCACTAGCAATAAAGTATCCTTTGTGAAACTACCAAGTTTTGCGTTTACAGAAAGGAACAGGCTGTTCTCTATTTTGGTTACACACACAAAAAAAATGTTAACTGTGCTCATTATTATGTCAGGACTTCACATTTTTCAATAATTTGGAGGAGGGATATTAGTTGGTTAACAAAAAGGCTCTTAACGCAGACTGTATCATGTTTCACTTCAAACCTGGACCCTCTTTGATCTTCGCTCCACATCTGTCTAATAGGACATAATCCATTTCTGGCTGAAGAAGGGAGTGGATGGGTTCCGCATGGACGCTGTGAAACACATGCTTGAGGCCCCGCATTTGAGAAATGAACCCCAGGTCGACCCTGGCCAAGATCCAGTAAGCCCAACAACGACTTATTCTGAATATGCACACATTCAGTTTACACGTTTATTTATTGAAGCCGTTCATCTGCTAGAGTCAAAAATGTTCTTCGAATTCATTCACAAGGAGTCATGTTACTGTTCTTTGTTCTCACAATGTCATTTAAGGATTACTAGTGCATACTTCTGTGGATTTACTGGCAAGTCATTCCCATTATCCTAATTCCGAATGATTTCAAAGCCATTGAAGGTCTGGTGAAGGCCGCTGAATTACTTAATGGCCCTGGCCCTCTTTTTTTTTTTTTAGTGATTTTGTGTTTCTGGTCCTCAAGGACTTGTTAGAATTAACTTGGAGGAATGTTCCGGCTTCAAAACTAGTTCTAATTGATCGTCTGTGACATGTTGATTACCATAGAAAATCATTTTCATTCATCCCTCGGTTTGTGAGAGCACATCAAAATTGTGCTTAATGTACTTACAAAGACATCTATGGGGCAAGACATTTCAGGTTTAAAAGTTGCTTGTATTTCTGTAAAATTATTAAACATTTCCTACACAAATATCTGTTTTTTAGCAGTATAAGTTGTCCTTTTACTGGCACTTTTTATTTATATTGGAATTAATGCTGGACTAATTAAATGGAAGTCTATTAATGCTTCACCAGCATACCTGATTGAATATTTCCTTAATTTCTTTTCATCTATCACCTTTTTTATACTAAACTTACAAAGCCTTTCCTGACCCCATTGAATTCTGTTTTGAGTACATGAGCCATTTTTCTTGTTTGGTTAACATACACTTGCACTCAAGTATCTTATGTTCACCAAGGCTGCATTTATTTATTCAAAAATACAGTAAAAAAAGCAACATTGTGAAAATAAAAATATGATCCAAAAATGAACAACCTGAGGGTGAGTATAATGACACAATCTTCCCCTTTAACATAAATGCTTTACTAACATTGGTCAATTAAGCAAAGGAAAGGATGGGACACGTGGCCAGGTATGGTTTCCTATACTAGGAATTTGCATTTAACCTCACACACACACACACACACACACACACACAGCAGTGAGACATGAACAACCACACACGCACCCGGAGCAGTGAGCAGCCATTGCATATATACAGTGCCTTGCTCAGGGGTCTCTCCTCAGTCGTGGTATTGAAAGTGGAGAGAGCACCCCCCCCACCCACAATCCCTGACGGACCTGGGAGTCGAACCCGTGACCTTTGGGTTACAACTCCACCTCCCTATCCATTAGGCCACGACTGCAATGTGTCCTTGCTAAATAACTATCACTTTCTTTCATTAATTTATTAATATTTAATAATAAATTGAATAAGATTAGATTCATTAATTCTGAAGTGTGCAGTGTGACTAACAGCAGTGTTCTTCTCTTTATGTCCTCTTTTGTGTCCTTCAGTCGACTGTGGACACGGAGTTTGAGCTGTACCATGACTACACCTACACACAACAGGGCTTACACGAGATCCTGACGGGCTGGAGGATAGAGCTGGACGCCTACAGCAGAGAGCCCGGCCGCTACAGGTATCCTCACTTCCTCTTCTTCATTAATACATGTTTTGTTTCTCTCTCGTAAATAGCTTTTTTTCTCTTACCAATCAGGTTCATGGTGATAGAAAGCTATGATTATGAAGAAATAGATAAAACCATGAGGTACTATGGCACGAGCTATGTCACTGAAAGCGACTTCCCTTTTAACTTCTATCTCCTGTACCTTCCTGATGATCTGTCAGGAAATCAAGCCAAACACTTGGTTAATATTTGGATGTCGAACATGCCAAAGGGAAAATGGCCAAACTGGGTGGTGAGTGTCCGTTCTTTAAGACTTAAATCGCTTCAGATATTTAAAGGTGAAACACCAAATAGACAAAATACAGTTTGTTGAGGTTGTCACATGCATACAAATAAGTTGGTGTATGTCTATAGGTGGGAAACCATGACAAGCCACGTATTGGCTCAAGTGCCGGTACAGAATATGTACGTGTTATAAACATGCTGCTGTTAACACTGCCTGGAACTCCCACAACATACTACGGAGAAGAGATCGGCATGGTGAACGTAAATGTATCTGTAATTCAGGATCCTTTTGGACAGCATGATCCAGTAAGTCTTTTTTTAAGTAATAGTTACTATGGGTGTCCCCACTCTCAATTTTTTTTATTTTTGCGGGGTGTTATGATCTTGCCATTTGACTATATGGGGTGCTCAATGTCTGATTTCACAAAACTACCGGTTTTCTCACAATATGTTAATATACAGCCTATTAAAATAAGAATCTGAAAATAAAGAAGCCTTAAATAAATATTTTAACCTGCAAGAATAAATCCATAAATAAAGATTTAAATCTTTAATACAGTTGGTTTATATATATTGTCTATATTATTCATGTCGTGTAAGATTTGGTTGAGTTACCCTGAAGTAAAGCCTTCTTCTGCGCATTACGCGAGCAGGACAACACTGAAGAATAGTAGTAATAACTATGACTGGGACTGTCATATACAAAACACTATAATGAGAACACTATTATAATGTGTATAGTGTTTTTCGAGTTTCACTTCTGCATTCAGGACACTTAATAATATTAACATTTATGCTGTATAAATAACAAAGTGGATTCTATATAAGAAATTAAATCCCACTAAAATCCTGCTACAAACAAACTTATTTTGAATGCGAATAATCATGATTAATTGTTTGACAGTACTATATCTTAAAACATTTATTTTTCAGGATTCATTGAATAGAAAGTTCACACTGAAAGCATTTATTTAAAATAGAATTCTTTTGTAACATTCTAAATATATCATGCATTATTTCTAAAATGTAAAAAAACAAAAATGTTTTATTTTAAAATCTAGAGCAACAGTCGGGACCCGCAGCGAACACCAATGCAGTGGGATGATAAGCTCAATGCTGGCTTTAGCAACAATGAAAGTGGCACGTGGCTAGACATCGCTCCAGACTACAGATCTGTCAATGTAGAGGTACGCTGATTCAGACTGCTTTCGAGAAAACATTTGTTAAAATCTAATCCCAGCTCATTTTTTTTTCTTCTCCAGCTTCAGCAGGCTGATACACACTCCCCCATTTCACAGTATCGTGCTCTGAGTTTGCTCAGAGGGGCTGAGCTGGCCCTGTCCCGAGGCTGGTTCTGCTTCGTCTGGAGTGATGTCGACGTGTTTGCTTATTTGCGTGAGCTGGATGGGCTCAACAAAGCCTTCTTGGTGGTTCTCAACTTTGGCAAGGATACTACGACAGACTTGTCTTCAATTACCGAGTTGCCAGATACTCTTACTGTGCATTTAAGCACAGTGCCAACAAGTCGAAAGACGTTCCCTAAATCTAGAATTGTAACATCTCAAGGGCAAGGACTGCTCCTGGAATATTCCACCAATCAGCGCTTTCACCCGAGTCATGCATCCGAGTGCTATGTTTCTGAGAAAGCCTGCTACTTGCTTGAACTAGATATTTTGTACAAGTGTTGAAGATACCGAATGACACAGTGACAAACAATAAAAGCTATCTAGTCCTTGTTTTGGTGGAGTCATGTTGGATAGTCCCACCCACTTTGAAATCTCATTGATCCAAAATCTCACTCCATATTTGATCATGTGTATCGTTTGTGTTCAGCACGTTTCCTGGCAATGCAAAATGTTTTTGTCTGACAAACTTTTATTCAAAAGGAAATAACTAGCATCTGTGCAACAAAATAAATGTTTGGTTTATTAAGGAATATCAGGTTGTTTTTCCCTCTCACATACACGCGTACAATTTACTTTCGTGGTTTGTGAGATTTGCCATTTACCAGATTTGACTTCTCTTTTTGTCTCCGTCGAGTTATTGGGTGATTTAGTCCAAGTTCTGTGTAAAGAAAGGCTAACTGTCGGGCACTCTGTGAGAGAAAAAAAAACATCACCTATGACTTAAAGTTGTAAAGTTTCACTAACAGCATTCTAGCAGTAGTGCAGTATAAGTTAATGTTTGACGCCAAACTGTGAGGGAAACATTCTCTATAATACTAAAATGCACTTTTACATGATCATAAAGTTTATATAATAAAATCAAAGATTAATCCAAGGCTTTTTAACAGTCAGCATGCTGAAGTATTATGCTTTAATGTGGTAACAGACAGCAGGTAATTTAACAAATCAGTCTGATGCAGGTGCGGTATGAATATAATAGTGTGTTTATGTACCTCATTCAAGGACAGATGAAAATCCTCAGGGCCAAAGTGATCCCCTCCTGGCTGCAGGTCCAGAATGACAGATGGGACACGTGCTGCTGTTTAGAAGCACAGGTGAACATGTATTTTTAACCTAAACAAAAGTTACATCAGCTACCGATGCCTTTGTAGAAACACAATCAGCCACAATGAATTTATTCAGAAAACAAATGTGTTTTGTTGAGCACACCGGATTTTTTTGGAGAATACTGGTAACAAAAAAGTTGTGTATATCCAATGATTTATTGTTACCAATATTTTTCTTTCTTTTTTTTTAAATGAAATGAGGGTGAATAAAATGAAAGAAATGTAATGTCTAGGTAAACTATCCATAAATTTCACACATAATTATTATTTACTATGTCAGGATTAATTATTTTGATATGACTGGAGTCTTTCAGTGTATGTGATTTTAAACATCCTTTTGTGAAAAACAGCATTATTTATATACTATTATTTATTCTTTTAAATTAGCTTTTTAGTGTGTTTAATGTCAGTAATTTTATGTGATCGACATTTTCAGTTGTTTAAATTTAATATATTAATTAGATTATTATTTTATATATTGTAGGTTGGACACGTTGTTAATTTTTGTTTAAAATATTTATCTAATAGTTTATTTCAGTTTATAAAAATGAGCTCTGGTGATTTTAAAAAGTTACTAAAGCACCTTTAAATAAATTTAAGAAGCCAAAAATGGCTCTTGGGGAACCATTAATATGGTAGATAAATAAAAAGAAACTGAAGTAGACTAGTTCATGTTTGTCATGAGGCCAAAGGCACTGAATATGTAAGACTAGACTGACAATATCTAAGTGTAATCCAGCACACAACACCTGGGCATCACATCCAGCACTTTAAAGTCAACGCTCTTGAAACAGAGTGGATGATGAGAGGCTGCCATGTAGGTGGACTTGGCCCACTCCTTTGCCTGGCTGCCTTATTTCCCCACGGTGATGGGATCTCTCTGAAGTGAAGCTGAGTGTAAAAATCATATGCCTAATCCTTAAAACTCTGTCATCTGCCTCTTATCTGCAGTGCGGCCGCCGGTGTCTCTCTCCATCCTGCTTCTTCTCTGGGCCGCATGTTTCACAAGCCTTCTCCTGACCTTGGCACAGCCCAGTGTATTGTTCCTTATCTCCTTGCCTGATAGACTATCTCATAAACATGTTAATCGTCTGAGCTGGCAGCGTGTGTGATCAGCGTTTTATCTCCCGGAGAGGAATGGGAGAGATTAGAGGAACTTTAGTTTTTTTGCTTTGTGTAGGTGTGTGTGTGTGTGTGTGTGTAATAAAGATAATTAATGGCACACAGATGGAGAGGAAGTCTGACAGAGGGGGTCTGGACTAAGATGTACTGACAGCGTCTCTCACGGAGCAGCTCGCACACAAGGTGACCTCAGGTTGATATGGAGAGGAATCGCTCCACATCACCTGTTTCCAGATCAGTGCTCTTCTCTCCTGAGGAGAGAGTGTAAGTGCTTCTCTTAAGCCCAGGGGTTTATTTGAGAGCTGGGATTACAGCCAGTGACCTCCAAGTTCATTTCCATTATACTTCACTTGGTTTAGAAGTAGTTTTTAATATTGCAGCTGTAATGTTTTGATAATATCATTCACTTTGTGTGCTAATGAGATTATAGATACATGACCAAACACACCAATGCTAAATTAATATTAGATTTTAGAATTGTTTCGTCATTATGATCATAAATACATTTACTTTATTGAATATTATTGTATAGTGATGCACCCCTCAAGGCTGTGATTTACTGTACAGTGATTTATAAGAGTCCATTTTGTGCCCAATAACACCTCTTACCTGTGCACTAAAATGGCTGTATTCTATGTGCTAATAGAATATTAAAAGTGCAAAGATGTGTAAAATGGCTAAACAGAGCATTTATACACTCACTGTTAACACCGTCCTGAGTGGTACACATTTGGATGGCCGCCTTTAGTCTTTCCACATACTTCATAACCCCAGATAAAGGAACTCTACGGTCCTCTGAGTATGCAGTGATCAGCTTGGACGGGTAAATCTGTAAAAAAGAAAGAGTTACTAAAAGACTCCTGAATGATGAGAGACACACTGCATGTGACTAATCTAAAGTATGGGTAGGTTTGGTTTTAAATGGTTTTGAAAAGTCTTTTATGAAATTTGAAAAACTGTATTTTTGTTAAATATTATTACAACTTAAAATAGCTTTTTTCTATTTGAATATATTTTTTCCTGTAATGCCAAAGCTCAAGTCACATGATCCTTCAGAAAATATTTTATGTACTGATTTGGCACTCAAGAAACATTTCTTATTATTAACAATGTTGAAAACATTTAATATTGGTACCATGATGCATTTTTGTTTTCACATTTATTTGAAACCGAAAACTTTGCCTTCCCTGTCACTTCTGATCAATTTAATGCATTGTTACTGAATAAAAGTACATTTATAAAAATAAAAAAAACATACCGAGCCCAAAGCTTTGAATGGTAGTGGACACCTGAGTGATTTACCTGAGGTATGATGTTGTGACAGGGACAGTAAGAGGCAATGTTGTCTTTGTGTTCTCTTATACGAGGGTCTCCCCACTCCCCTCTCTCCTCTACAGTAAGGGGCAGGGAAGGGTCTTGCATTGTTCCAAGAACATCCAGAAAAGGTGCCTGCAGAGAATTACAACTTCATATACCTATGACAATAATAAGGCTCAAGGAATGTGTACTGATGAACTAATGATCCACCTGTAGAATTACAGCTTTAAGAAGCTGTGGGTTATGGTTGCACAGCGCCCCTGCTAGGACAGCTCCAGCACTGCGAGCGGTGAGGGCAGTAAGAGCAGGGTGGGACACTCCCAAGTGATGAAGAGTCTGAATGCAAGCAGCAAGATCTTCCACTCCCCTCCGCTTTTGTAGCACAGAACCCGCTCGATGCCACGCTAGACCACGCTCACCTCCACCTCTGCCCCGTTACAAACACAAAACACACAAGGATGATGCATTTCCAATGGTTTATTTTGCTATTAATACTCAAGGACTAAAAATACAAAGTATTTCAGCCTACACTTCTCTTATAAGTTTTTGGATCAGTGAGATTTTTTAAATGCATTAATACTTTTATTCAGAAAAGAGTGGTCAAGAATGATTTACTAGAATGATTTCTGAAGAATCGTGTGACACTGAAGACTGGAGTAATGGTGCTGAAAATTAAGCTGTGCAATCACATAAATAAATATAGCTGCAAGCAGCAATTACCGGGGTTCGAGCATTTGAAGGGGTTTGAGGTTGTTTAGGGCAACCT
>JAUCMS010000177.1:0-14971 GCA_032357445.1 Enteromius radiatus | reverse complement strand
ATTCAGAAGGAATTCTTCCTGATACTGACCTAGAGTATTATGAAATGGGTAACCTGCATCATCCGGGTGCGATGCCTCATTACGTTACCAAGAATTACAACAGAGATGTACGTGACAGCAACGCAGACCGCATTGTTGTTTCAGTCGACTCAGACTGGAATGGCATATGGTTTAACAGGATTTATGTGACACATCATTTAGGTAAGGGACGCTTCGATAAGAAGTCCACCTTCCGCATCAGCCAAGGCCTCATTAGGATCATTCAGAACAGGGACCGGTCAGATTTCATCAAAGAGGTGAAGATCTAGCAGCGGCGTAATAGACGTGCTCATCTTTGAGCTCGTGTTATGTTTGCATGTTCATCTATGCAGTCTGGATCCCACAGACACTAGTTGAAATCAAACATTCCTCTTTATCCAAAATAAAAGCAAGTGTCTTCCTGGACTTAAATTGCATTGTGTATTGATCTGGATAATTCTGGACGAGAAGCTTTATGATTCTTATGAGCCAATTATGATAGTTCAATTAGGACATTTAAGTAATTTTTATATAAGCATCTTTATATGCATCTTAAGACAAATCAAAAAATCAAAAGCACTGACAGATTTACAGTTACATTTAGTCTAGGACTTGGCTTAAGTCTTTTCTGTGAAACTGGGGGTTAATGTATAATGCATTGTGTTCTCTCTTTTTACTTTTTTTCATTAATTGTCTAATTTTACTGTATTAAAGGAATTACACTACTAACTAACATTCTGTCATTATTCATCGACCTTAAAAACCAAGGCAACCCAAAACATGTTCACTGCTGTTTAAAGTAACATAACATTGCATGAATAAACAATGAACAACTGTATTTTCATTAACTAACATTAACAAAAATTAATAAATAGCATAATAAATAGTCCGGGTGATGTGCAAAAATTTAGACGAATTGTTCACTTTTTCATAAAAGCATGAAACTATTACAATTCTAGAGATAAGGGCCTTGAACATTTTCAGAAATGGAGCCATTGCAAAAAACGCCTCGTGGTTGCCATGACGGCCGCTTTACTTTCCACCATAACCAAATAACGTATTTTGTTTTACATCTCCTGAACCAAACACTGAAAAGGTGATGTCTACCCATATCAAATCATCTATGTAAGAAGGAAATAACAGTATCTGACCTTCACATTTACAAATGTCCAAATGTTGTTCTTTCTCTGATAATTAACTAATATTTCATTCAGTAGTACAGTAAAAGATTATTTTAATTAACTCATGACATTTATATAGCACTTTTCTGTGGGAATCTCCTCCACCACCAATGTGCATCACCTGGATGATGCAACAGCAGTCATATTGCACCAGAATGCCCACCACACACCAGCTTAACTAATATTTCATTCAATAGTACAAAAAAACATTATCTTATAAATATATATATATGTGTGTGTTTATTTTTCCTTACCTCTCAGGCAGAGTCAGATTGCAGGCGGTTGTATGTTTCCAGTACATTCTTGATCTTTCTCAACAACACTCAATCACAATCTTGCTAAGCGGCGTCCTATCTGCACCTCTTCTGCTGCATCTCTGTCATTTTCTGTTTGTCTCTGGAATTGTCAGACAGCAGTCAACAACCTTAATTCTGGCCATTGCTTCCCAGTCTATTCTTATTATTTTGGGCTTGACCGAGACATGGATTCATCCAGGAGAGTCCGCAACCCCTGCTGTTCTCTCTTAACCTACCATACTATGAAGTGGGCAACCTTAACTACTCTGATTACGTCACTCAGAATTACACTGGATGCTTGGCAGCAACACAGATCACATTATCGTTTCTTTCAACTCAAGTTGGAACAGATATGAGGATATTTATGTGACACAGCACTCAGATCAAGTGCACTTTGGCCAGTATCACACCTGCAGCATTAGCCCTAATCTTCTGAAGAACATTCAAGAGTTAAGCCTGAAAGAACATGAATGATTCTTATCAGATTTCTTACCAAATGCATTGCAGACGCCTTGCATTCTATCCCTGGATACTTTTAATGATTTATTGCAATGATGTAGATAAAAAATTCTAGATTGAGGGAGACAAAATGTAAAACATTATCATTTAAAAAACAAAGATAAGATATAATATATTATAAATACGCGACAACCGTATTTTCGTTCAGCTTGTGTTTAGAATTCTGTCTGTAATAATGTGCAACGGGAGATAAGCCCAGTAACCATAGCGACAATAAAGTAATATCAAAGATGGCGATGTCCGTAAAACTGAAAGTCCTGTCTTTTTCTGACACGACAAGAGTCCAATCGAGCCGCGAGATTTTTCATAAAACCATCATTAACCGACAACAGCTTTTAAATGGGGTGTAAAGCAGAGCATTTGAATCGCGCGCAGAAGACAAACAGGCTCCGGTGGAAAACTGACTGTTTAAGATGAGAACGTTACCGTATCAATGACTCAAATACATGATTGACAACCGTTTTCTGCTGCTGTGTGAACGTTGCCACAAACTATAAATTGCATCTCATGTCGTTGATAACAGTTATGCTTACTGTAGCTATAAAATAAATATTTAAAATGTAACCTAAAAATGAGTGAGACATGAAAGTAGCTTTCATGTAAATCCCTTATTTCTGTCCGTCTGCTCATGTTTCTGCACGTTTCGCTTTCCATAGTGTGAGTTTCTATTCATCAAAACTGTTACTATAGTTCCTGTCACGAGTTCAGTGACATCAGCAAATATGCTATCATGCCATACAAATGAAGCAGTCAGTGCCAAAGATTAAGATTGGCTTCTACAAGGTAAGACATATCATTTTAATGCTTCTGTATGCGCAATATATATGTATATATATATATATATATTAATGATTCTGAACAGTGTTTATACGTTTATAGAAGTAATATTTTAAAGAAGATATTTTTTAGGTTTTGTGGATGTTATGTTATCAGTATCTGGAGTTCCTTTTGAACTTTGGTTTTGGTCAGTCTAGGACAAAACAGACATTAAAGTGCTGCTTTGATAGAAAGAAAATCTGCTTTAAAGGTTCAAATTTGTTGAACAGATTCAGTATTCAAATTAATAGATTCAAAAACAGACCTGAGAGTACTCTTTATCGGTAGCTGAAAACAACATCAAATTAGCCCAGAACAGGTAAATGGCAAGAGATTGACAGAACTTGAAAGAATAACAGGTGCTCGATTATTTCACTTTTAACTAATGATGAAATTATCTAATTGATTCATGTTCCTTCTTATTTTTACATTTTGCAGTTTTCTGTAATTTGTAGATTTTATGTAAAAAAATACAATATTGTAACATTTATTGCATTAAATGTGCTCTTTTTTCAACAGGATTGTCGTGAACATGGTGATCACTCTGAATAATCTGTCTGATCTGAAAGAGACCAAGTATGGTCGGCCGCCTCCGAGACACGGTCTGAACTTGTTGTGGTGGTTTGCTCATTATTGTGTTCGGATTGACTCCAACAGACGTATGACTTCAAAGGTTGACCCTCAAAATGGAGCGTTTGGCTTTCATCGGTTCTATAATAGTGATAATCTTCTTCCTAAAATTCCTCTACAATACTATGAGGTGGGCAACCTGAACAATGCCGGTTCACTGCCTGATTATGTCACGGGGAATTACACTGGATATTCAGACAACAGCAACAAAGATCGCATCATTGTTTCCTTTAATTCAAACTGGAACAGATTTGAAGATGTTTATGTGACGCAGCACTCAGATAAGACACACTTTGATCAAAATCGCACCTACCGTATTAGCCTTGATCTTCTGAAGAACATTCAAGACTTGAGTCTTGAAGACTTCCTCAGAGGACGCACAAATCGTTCTGAACATATTTCCATCAACATACCTCAGTTAGTGCAGACTAACAGCTGTCAGAGTATTAGGAATGAACCCATACAGGAGAATCGAGGCATGAGGCTTGAAGAATTCCCCAGAATCCCTTATTCTCATCAGTTATCTACAAGCAGACCTCAGTCAGTGCAGCACAGCAAGACAAACACCTGTGAGAGCTGGAAGTGCTGCTGCACTCTGATTGGCTGTGGACTGCTGATGCTGATCATAGCTGGTGTTGGTCTCTATTTTGGGCTGAACAAATAGATGTTGCTGTTTGTTGTTCAAGCTCATTGTGAAAATGACAGTTTACTTCCTTTTAGAGTTGCTTATTTATGAACTTTAGAAACTGTCCTCCAACAAAAAACGACCCTATAAGTCAAAAATAATCACAATGTCATATTGTGCCTGTCGTCTTGAAATGATGTATGTCTGTCATTACCAATCAAAATGCATGTTTTGTTTAAATACAGTGTGTGGAGTTTCTACACCGATCTCACTGTGATTAAAACATATTAAAAAAAGATTAAAACATATTTTAGTAGGTGTAATTTGTACGAATGACCACACTAACCCACCGCTAAACCTACCCGTTACCAAAAGAATGCAAAATCATGTTTTATAAGGTTTCACTAGCACATGCCTTCTCTGGGTTCAAACCCACAATTGCATGAGCATGTCTTGTCTTATAATGCATCACTCTGCAACCTAAGATACCCCAACCCTGAGTCACATGGGAGATAAAATAATACAAATATTAATATGCAAATGCCCTGTTGCAGATAGGGGTGCAATTTTATTATACGCTCTGATGGGTCGTATTACAAACAACCTAAATGTTTATTATGTGTGATGCTGAGAGTTGCATGTTTATCACAACTTATACATTGCAATGATGGAAATAAATTGTAAGATTTTGGGTGACACATCACATAGTACTAATCATTGCCTTGATTTATAAGAATTTTTGTAATTTTGTGCTTATTTTCTCTTACCTTAGAACTAAAAATCCAAAAACCATTGACAATTTTTTAACAATGTAAATTTGTACAATATTTATTCATTAATATTTTTTATATCAATATACTTATTCATTATATAATATTATATATTATTTCAATATGATATAATATCATCACATTTTGATATATACAATATGTGAAATTTGACATACAATTCGTTCACAGCCCTGCAATAATGTGTTTCACTTTTCACACTCATGAGTTTCTGTTCATCATCACAGCAACACACACTTGTACTACAACTATGTGTGTGTGTGTGTGTGTGTGTGTGTTTTCCTCGTTTGCTTTACTTTCACTTTCCTTCTTATCCCTCTTTTCCGCAGGAAAATAAACACTCCCTAGGTAAAACAGGCAAAAAAGAGTAGTATATGCTATATCTGTATTTTAATAATTTAATACTTTATTAAAGAAAAGAAAAGAAAAGAAAAGAAAGGAAAATGGAAAGAGAAAGGGAGAACAGTTATCTACTAAAACTGTTTTCATTTCTATTGCCTAAAGGCCTATTTGACTTTTTTTAACTTTACGTTTAGCCTGATATAGCTAAAATATTGAAATAATGAAGTTCAAGTTTGTGTTTGTCACGCCCACTGACAGAGACATGAATATAAACAGTAGCGCGTGCGCCGCGCAGACGCAGATCCTTCACGCGCGCGAGTGAGGTACAGTATTCTATTTGATGTATTCTATTTATCTGATTTGAATTGCTTGTTTTTACTAAAACCAACATTAAGTACATTATTGGATCGTTTAAACTTAACATCAAACTTAAAGCGTTAAACTTAAAATCGCTGTTAAATGTTCTTTACTAAACAAAGGCAAATAGCTGTTCAGTAAATGTTTTGTCAATATTCTCCGCATGCAGTCTGTAGTCAGTCGGGCTGTACTTACTGCGCGTTTAGAGAGAAACGAAACCTACATCATGCCAATTTTTTGGTAGAATAAAACTAGATTGGATTAAGATTGAAAATGGCTGTAAAACTTACTGTCTAACTAATCTATTGTCTAATGCATCTAAACAATACATTTGGTAACATATATAAAAAGAAACTTGAAGCTGAAGGCAAGTAAGAACAATATGTAAGAACAATTTCAGTCTTGGTCCATATGTGGGAGAACTATTGAGGAAATTAAAGGCTGATCATTTTAGTGCTCTATTGTGATCCTTCTGAATTTATAAAAAAATAAATAAATACTACTAATACTACTAATAATAATTAATTAAATACATGCAAAACATTACGTATAGAAATAATATTTTCAGGTTATAGTATTTAATAAAAACCTGCAATCCACTCCCATTTCTTTTTTTATTTAATTGTTTGTTTTCCCCCAGTCTGTTACACAGAATGGCCCAACCGACAACTCTGAACGAACTGTCCCAACTGAGAGAGACCAGGTTTGGTCAGCCGTATCCCAGACACGGTCTCAGTCTGTTGTGTTGGTTTGCTCAAAAATGTATTGAGATCGATGACGACGGCAATATGATTGCATTATGTGACCCAGAAGACGGAGATTTTGGTTTCCGTCCGTTCCATAATTCAGAAGGAATTCTTCCTGATACTGACCTAGAGTATTATGAAGTGGGCAACCTGAACCATTCGGGCGAAATGCCTCCTTATGTTACCAAGAATCATAACAGTGATGTACGTGAGAGCAATGCAGACCGCATTGTTGTTTCGGTCAATTCAGATGAGAGTGCCAAATGGTTTGACAGGATTTATGTAACACATCACTTAGGTGAGGGGCTCTTCGATGAGGACTCCACCTTCCGCATCAGCCAAGGCCTCATTAGGATCATTCAGAACAAGGACTGGTCAGATTTCATCAGCGAGGTGAAGATCCGGCACCGGCGAGGTCGACGAGGTCGTCGTTGAGCCCGTGTTATGTGTTCATATGCAGTCTGGAGTCTAGTTGAAGTCAAACATTCCTGTTCTTCTAAAAAGATGCATTTAACAGCAAGTGTCATCCTGGACACTTCATGACAAATAAACATGAATCTATTCAAATTAATTGTAAATTGTGGTGATTAATTGTGGTGAGCACAGACCAATTTAATTTTAAAAACAAAATACATCAGAAATACCTGACCATCGCTAGCAAGTTACTACAGAGATTATAGGGCCACACCAACACAGTCTCATGACCAATTCATACGTATTTGGACGAGGTGGCAATTCCATGCTAATGGGTACAAATTCGCACAACCTCACTCGTATGATTTTTTATGATTTGTCTAAAACCCCAGTGACGGGTAGGTTCAAAAATCACACGAATTCGTACAACTCAGCCACTTCGTAAAATATGTTCAAGGTATTCTAACTCAAATGTTGTGTTCATGTGTTAAGATTATCAGAGTTTATTTACAGAGCTTATTTTCTGCAATGTTCACTGTAAAAAAATCTGTAAAATTTACGGTAAAAAATTGGCAGCGGTGGTTACCAGAAAAAAAACGTGAAAAATATGGTATCAATAATTATATTTAATATTTATACGGTTTATTTTGTTTCACGGTTTTATGTTAAATTTAAAGTTAAACACCATAATTTCTAATAATAAAAAGCAATAACTGATATAAGAGATAGTGAGATCTATTTTGTACCTTTGAAACACACTGATAAGCACCAAATGCAGGTGGTGATGAGAAAGTCACATGATGAACCAAAGCCCATCACAAGCAGCTTTTAAAAAGTAACATATATAGAAGGAGCTCAGAGTCATTTACAAAAACACTAAACACCATCATGGTAAGAATTATTAAACACAAATTTACAATAAACATTCATTTAACAACATTACGTGTCACGCACAACCCTAATAAACATAACTAATACAAAAAAACATAGTTATTTCAAAGAAAAAACATCAAATTCAAACTAAATTTAAAATGCAATGCAGGGAATTCTGGGAATGACAGTGTGTTTGTACCGGTGTTTCCCTGTAAATTTAACAGAAATTTACCATTAACCATTTAACGGGTTTTTACTGTAGCATTTTCACAGTTTTTTACTGTTAAAATCACAGTCATTTTTTACAATGTTGTTGTAACCAGGGGAATGCTAACTTTTGACTTGGCCTAGAAAAATATGTCATAATCTATTCATAGTATGGTTATATCAGGCATAATAGAAGTACAGGGTGTTACTACAGAATAGTTCTTTGGATTGTAACCATGCACACACACCTGCTGCCTACTACAGGGACATTCATTGTTTTTAAAAGATACACCTGCAGTAGTTGTCGATCTGGTTTAGTCTGTTGCTTTTTAATTCTCCTCTTCCTCAAACGACACAACATCTTTGCAAGAAGAGTATACAGCTGTCAAAGAAAAAAGTACACGGTAGTATACTTCTCTAGTGAAAAATAAAAATACTGATGAAATATGCAAAATGATTCTTTTTTTATTTCATGCTCAGTATACTACAAATACATTTTCATATGCATCTACTCAATTGTACTTTTAGCATACTAAGCTGATATACTTAAAGTCTGCTAAATTGGAACGAATTAATGCACTTTAATTGTGCGGAAGTGGTGCTGAATACAAATTAAAGATATATTTAGTATTTTTATTGTGCTAAAGTGGAGCTATTGCAAGTATACTTCAGGTACACTTTAAATGTTTTGCATTTAAACGGCAATATTACACAATCCTTATTAAAAGTGATATAAACACACATTTTAGGATTATTAATACGAAATATGCATTGTGCAAAAATAATACTCCAAATTAAGATTAATTAGAAGTTATCTGTCAGTAAATATGTTAATAGATTTGAACTATACAAAGCCTATTTCGTTGTTTTTTTCTGCATTTTTTTTGTTTTTTATCAACCAAAAGCTTTTTGTTTATGTGTTTCCATAAATATTTTCTCATCCGCATGCTTTACAGAGACGTTGGCTTGGAGAAAATTCAATTAAAGGTCTTACACAAGGTACATTTTGAGATTTTCAACTTTGTCAAACACTGATTTGCATTTACTGTCTCCTAAATGTTTTAGTTTAAATGCAGATTGAGTCTATATCTTTATTCACCTCCCACACAGTTGTCATCATGGTGAAAGACACACTGAATGAACTGTCCCAGCTCAAAGAATCGGGCTTCGGTCAGCCACAGCCGAGACATGGCCTGAACCTGTTGTACTGGTTTGCTCATGAATATATCAAGTTCAGAAATGGACAAATTGTCCCCATCTATCCTCCTCAAGATGGAGACTTTGGCTTCCATGAGTATTATAACAGAATTGAAGATGATGAGGACCGACTCTTGCCCAATCAGAATCTCCCATACTATGAGGTGGGCAACCTGAATGCTGGAGGAGCAGACAAGCTCCCAGTTTATGTGAGGGAAAAGTACAGAAAGAACAATCCTGACAGCAACAAGGATCGCATTATTGTGCGTCAGGATTTCAGCAGGATGTATGTGACTGAACACAGCGACCCGAAACAGTTTGATAGCAGAAGAACATACTGAGTGAGCCAGGGCCTCCTCCAGAACATCAAGAACATGAGTCGAGAGCAGTATCTCAAACGGACATGCAACAATCCAGAGCAGAATGACATGTTTAAAGAGCAGAGTCTTAAAGTGACAGAACACGAAGAAAACTCCTGGTGGTGTACTATCCTTTAAATATAAAGAGCTGATTACCATTTCATTCTCTCTTTCTGTATTAGCTTTTTAAAAACTCTTCTCCCAAACACTATTATTCATGTTCTGTCTCCTATTATAATCACACTTTTTTTTTCACTTGGTTTGGATCTGAATCTGGCTTGGTTTGAAATAAAGTCACACTTTGAACTTCCTTATTACTTGTGTAAACAGATCTTCTCTTTCATTCAGTATTAGATGGCCTTGAAAACAGGTTCAAAAATACCCTTTCCTGATATTTGTTTATACATGAATGCATTTACGTAGGTCTATTTCTCATGTTCCCATGTCGGTGCCGATGGTGGAGAGGCCCACCTAGACCGAGCAGGCAATGGAGTAGTCTTCCAAGGCGGAGCAGACGGTGGCAAAGTCCACCTGGGCGGAACAGACAGTGGCGTAGCCCACCTGGGCAGTGCTGACGGTGACTGTGCCCTCCGGGGCAGAGCGGGCAGTGCCTGCGCCCTCCGGGGCCTTTCAAACAGAGACTCACAACCTGGTAACTGTAACACAAAGGGCTCACAAGGCACAGACCATGGCAAATCACAGTCGACTATAGGTTCAAACAGTTCAGGCCAGGGAATGTCACAGTCCAAAAGGGCCTCAGACTCTAATAAATCAAAGTCACTCAGAAGTTCACACATTACCAGCCCTGGGCTATCGAAATTAGTAGTAGGCTCTGGCTCAGGAAATTCACAGTCAGACTTCACAGGTTCAAACGTTTCAGGCCTTGGAACATCAGAATCAGAATAAACTTCAGGTTCAGGGAAATCACAATCAAGCATCACAGGTTCAAACATTTCCCCATCTTTTCCTGATTCAAAAAGTTCAAGACATGGTGACTCAGAGATTCGTGGAACAGACCCAGACCATGACAAATTACCGTTATGAACGAGTTGATGAAAACATGAAGCAGACAACTCACTGTATTCGACAGATCCTATCGACTTGAGACGTGGAAACTCGCAGGAACGGGATGGCGGTTCAATGTCTGCGTCAGAAGAAAACGGCACACTGGGCCGTAATGGCTGGTCGAGACCCGCATCGAAGGTTGGCGGCGCACGGAGCCGTAATGGCGGGTCGAGATCTGCACCAGGGCTTGGCGCCATGCAGGGCCGTAATGGCGGAGAGAGATCTGCATCAAAGGTTGGCGGCGCACGGGGCCGTAATGGCGGGTCGAGATCCGCACCATCTAATTTACATTGAATTCTGTGCACACACACATCCTATATCCTGTAGAAGAAAGAAGCATCTCCATAAAAGGCATGAAAATCAGCTTAAACACCCTGCATCTGTTTAAAACAAAAATCACCCCAGCCTTAAGGGCTTTAGAAGGTCACATCTTGCTTGAACTCTGCTCGCTCAGCTGTGCTCTGTGGTTTTGTCTGGCTTCTAAAAGCAGCTAACAGGATGCAACGTCTTGCAGCTCTCAAATACACTCTTTGTATTAGTCAGCATGTGCAGATAACAAAACATTTATTAAACACACAATAAAGGCTATATTCTTTAATACTCATTTTTCCAATACAGTTTCCCCCTTTTATCAAACATGCTGATCAGGTCATGACATGAGCACTGCCCTTTCTGTCAAGATCATCATTACTGGTCATTTTCACCTTCTCCTTCAGAAGAACTGCTATTGGTTACCTCAGTTCCTAACTCACATTTCTTATTTCCCTCATAGTCACATAGTCACCAAGAAGGGCTCCATAATAAGTGGTTAGTGGACAGTTAATCAAGCAAGGAATTAAAAGCATAAGTAACAAAACAAAAAGTAATATAGGTAATATCCTTCCTACCATCCATTCTTTCCAACTCTCTAGACTCCAATCCGTCCAATCTCCAAACCAGTCCCACTCCTGCCTAGGTGCAGGAGTTCTTATTGCCTGTTTCGTGTGGGTTATCACTTCAGTCATATTCTCGTAATCATCAGGTATGTGAAAACAACACTTCTCCCCTAACATCTTACACACTCCTCCTTTTTCAGCAGTCAGTATATCTAATACTAATCTATTCTTTATAACTGTTGTATACAGCCCATGTAATTCCTCATTTATCAAATGGAATCCCAATTCTGTGCTATTTGCCAATACTTGCACTTGCCACGCTAATCCATTTATCTTCCTTAGGGCTGCAGAAACTCTTGTATTTGGTATCAATGACCAGCCTACTCCTGCAGATGAAGATGTCCACGGATCCCACATTTTATACCCCTTAAAGCTGCCTGGAACCCCTACTTCACGTTTCTTCCTATTTGACTTAACTATGTCCTTCTCATCACTTACAGTGGCCTTATATGCTTCTATCATAGTATGAACTATCCCTGGGTAGCAGTAGCCCCCCCCATCCGGGCGCCAGGCTGTGCCTTGCTGACTGACCACATATCCACATTACTGCTGGGAGGGTTCTATTCACCTGAATAAGTATCTTAGAGCAGTTTTTTTCGTTTAACCTTCCCTCCTTCGAAAAACACATCACAGCTACCATTTTTTACACTCAGAACCTGCTCGTTGTGCCTGCACTCTGGCCATCCTACTACATACATTCCCTTAATTTTACACAAACAAGTCTGCCCCATTGCTGGCCTCACCGTCAGTGGTGCGGCCTCCCTCCACCGTCGAGGTATCGCCCTGTAGGAAATAAGCTTAAGCATCTGACAGGGAACTTCTGTCCTAAGCTGAGTTAGATTTTCCGAATTGAGTGGCTGAGCCTGCCACTGGTTAACTGCATGCAAACACCACCAGCAATCTCCAGCTTCACTCGCAGTTTGTTCTTTCTGCATTAATGCCCATGGTTTCCCTGACATCTAACCAACGCCCTATGGGCCTCTCCATGGGTGGCATTTTTCTCTCTTTCTAACAGCTTTTCTTCCTCTTCCTGCAGTTGCTCTTCAGCTGTCTTAACCACCTTCTCTGTTTCTATAGGAGGATCCTTAATTATCACTCTCATGGTCTCATGGTCCCCATCTAGGCACTATTACTTCTAGCTGATAGCCTCTATCATTCCCCCTTTTGACATGTGATTTAAAGAATGTGTCAATGCACAATATGTACTAAAGAAGTGAGACGGGAGGCAAGGTCGGTCATCCATGCTCCACACCCCATTACTGTAGGTACAGCCTGCTTGGCGCCAAAGGCGCTTGTCATGGTCGGTGGCCCATTTCTGCATGTCGCGGATACTGAGGTCACTGTCCAGCTTTCTGGGTCAGAAAGGCTAGAGGACGTAATACAAGTGGTTTGAGGCATAGCAGCAGCAGCCTTGGCGGAATCTCCTGTAAAATCATATGTACGTTATGTGGCACCAACAGAGTCAGGTTAGCATATCCCACAAACTCACGGAAAGCCATTAAGCCAGTATGGCCTCGACTTGAGCTGGGGAGATACGCTTACCTGTTTGGGATAATACATGGCCCAGGAAGGTGACCGTCTGAACTGCGAAGGACACCTTCTTGGGGTTAATTTTGTGGCCATTCTCAGCTAGATGCTGCAGAAGGGCGACTATGTACTTCAGACATGTCGGTTTGTCCGGTGCGAACAACTGGAGATCATCCACATATTGCAATAATGTGACATGACCTTCTAAGTCAAGAGTGCTGATGCGTTTTTTAATGCGTCATTATATATTGTAGGGCTTTCGCAATACCCTTGACACAGTCTAGTAAATATATCTTATATATCTTTTGCCATCATAGGTAAATGCGAACCAAAATTCAGAATCTTTGTGTATTGGCACGCTGAAGAAGGCGTTGGAGACATCAACCAGTCTATAGTAGGAGGTATCTGGAGGTATTTGAGAAAGGATTGTGTAGGGGTTAGGGACATTTGGGGCCTGCAAATCCTGTACAAATCTCCATTCCACGGCCTCCCCTGTCCCCCTGATCTTTTTTACAGGGAACAAAGGGGTGTTAACTGGAGAGTCATTGCACGGGACAAAGACTCCCTTCTCTAATAGAGCATCAAACACTGGTCTGATGCCTTCCAGGGCCTCCTTTTTCAGTGGATATTGTTGTCTGTGTTGGAGAAAATCAGAACATGGGCTCATGACCTCGGCTGTTTTTTTGCAGGATGGGGTCCTTTCAGCTTTCAGCATGCGCCAGGTGATAAATCTCAATCCTGACTGAACTGAACAGTTGATTGTCATTTTCATTTTACACATAGCATCTCGCCCTAGCAGATTATATGGACAGCTGTCACTAACAAGCATGCGCAGTTGCAACTTAGTTCCTTCATATTCACAAAACAGAGGCACAGTCAGTGGTTCAGTAACAGTATGTCCACTAGCAGAGATAAATTCTAATTTGTCTTCAGATAATTCAGCAGTGCTAGGTAAACACTCTCTTTTAATGACAGTTCTAGTTGCACCCGTGTCTGCTAAAAATTGGATTGGACACTTATTTACTACTAAGGTTATCATAGGATAATTTAAATAAGCATAGTCAGAAATGCAGAATAAGCGATAGTCTTCATCGCGAGCAATGATAGCAGTCCCACTTACCCCTCCCTTGGCATCAGGTTTCCCCTTAGACGCCTCGCTCCCCCTTTTTAGCTCTTGTCAATCTCCCCAGTGTCCTCGGGGCTGCCACTGTCCACGGTCTCAGCCCAGGGCACTGGTCTTTCCAATAATCCATAGAACCACATATCCAGCAGCCCTCGTTGTCACTGTTCCTGCCCCTGCCCCTCATTCCGCCTCTGATCTGTCCTCGTGGTGCAAAGCTCTGGCTGTACTGTCGTGGAGGTTGGGGTTGAAGGTTGGGTGAGGAGACTTGCATCTGTAACTATGTCGCTTGCAGCTTGGTCATTTTCTGTGACTCCTTCACCTGTTCCTTTTCTTCTCGTTCCTCGGCGTGTTGAGCATGATTCACTATTTCAGTCAATCTCTGTCTCTTCCACCCTATGCAAGATTATTTCGTTTGTTTGCTAAGGGATTCAGAGAGTCCCATGAGAAAGCAGTTCTTCAGTTGCTCTTCCCACGGAGTCATTTCTTGGTCCCCTGGTTTCTGAACGCAACTGTGGTCTCCATTTTTTTTTTTTTTTGGTCGTCCATCGGCAGGTGAGGGTATATTTTGGCTGGAAGTTGCGATGGGGGTGGCAGTGGGATGGGCACGGGTGCCGGCATATGTTCTGCGTTGGGCATGAGATCGGGTGCCACGGGTCGATAAGGGGGAGGTCGGCTGTCTTCCAGGGTCACCTTAGGCAGGGAAGAACTCGGAGAGGAAACATGAGAGAAGGGTTGGTCTAGTTCATCTTTTAGGCAATCTGATTTTGGTAATTCACAATCTATTTTATGTTGTGCTTTTCGCTGCTTCTTCCTAGCTTCTGTTACCCACTGCTGTATACTGATTTTACTATACTATGATTTTATATTTTATTATACTGTGGCGGGCCGCCCGAGCTCTCGTCAGCGTCGCCCTGGTAACCGATCACAAACAGCTGCACCTCGTCAGCCCAGCC
>JAUCMS010000176.1:0-13273 GCA_032357445.1 Enteromius radiatus | reverse complement strand
CAGAGTGGGTCAGTGTGTATACACTATAGTGCTGGTAATGAATGCATACAACTTCATGTCTTAAATGGGCGAACTAAAGCCTTTAATTATTTTAAAACATTTAAAGCAGGCAAAGTTAACCTTACAGTTAATCTTCAAAATAAGATTTACAAAAGTCATAAAAAAAAATCATATCTGTTTGTGTCATATGTGTTTGAAAATATTCAGATTATTATTAATTATTAGCATTTTCATAGGTTACTGTAATTTAATTACACATTTTCTCTAACAGATTACATTACATTATTACAGTACATTGAATTATTTTGTAATTAAATTACATAATTCCATTACATGTTCTAGTTACTCTGTTACTAAGACTGAGCGTACATTATATCACATTCAAATATATTCAAAAACAGTTATTTTAAATTGTAATATTTCAGAATAATACAGTATTTTTGATTAAATGAATTGAGTGCAGATTTTTGCAAGAAGGAAAAACAGATTCATAATTACATAATTGTAATCAATGTTTACAGAATTATATTCATTATATTTAATATGCCACAGTTTGTTTTTTGTTCTATATTGTGTCTTTAGGTGTGTCTTGTACCTGTTTGCTCTTTCCCCAATTTTCTAATACTTTTTTAAATGTAATAAATTTAACTTTTTTGAAATCTCTAAGGAGAAAACGAATGGAAGAATTAATCTTTCTGTTTAGGTTTTTAAAAGAGAGATTTAAATATACAGTAACTGTTTAATAGGTCGAAAACTACATTATGAAGTCATGACTAATTGGATTTAATAACAGTGCACTTTTGCTAGGCCTTTTAGGAATTTAGGCATTATGTCATGTTAAAACAACACAGCAACGGTGTTTGCGTTGTATATTAGAGACTGAATGGGAACATCTGTTTTGTGGCTCTCACAGGAAACAATCTTTACCGTAACAATACAGGCCTCCATTCATCTTTAAAATGGTACAGCGTTGTGCTGTACGTGTGGCTGGTCCAAATCTAAAGCAGGACAGCGAAATGACACACTAACATGAGTGCGCTGGATGCGTCTGGACCCTGAGCAATCAGTTACCCCTTGAGTGGAGAGCGGGACGTTTACAGCACGTGTGTTTGGAGGACCTGTGATGGAGTGCCCCATTTCCAGCTATGATTTCACTGACAGAATCATTCATCACTCAGACAATCCTCCTCGCTCATTAGCAGCTGTTGTTTGGCTCCCGTAAGAGTTCTGAGCTGTTTGTGAGCAAGAAGAGTGTTTCCGTGGGTGCTTGTTGTGGGTTTTCAAGGATGCTCATTGTGAGTCTCTTAAAGAAACAGTTTGCACAAATTAAAATCCTGTTGTTATTTACTCACCCTCATGTCACTGCTTTTGTGTTCCACAGAAGAGGGCAAATTTGAGTATATGATGACAGCATTTTTATTTTGGGTGAACTGTCCCTTTAAAAGTTAAAGGTGGTCCGATATTTGACTTATCAACTCTAAATTCGCAATTTCTGGTGAGTCATAATCTTTTGCATAACACCACATACATCTTGTACTCATCTGGCAAAAAGTTCAATTTAAAATGCCTATTATTATTATAATTATTACATTTCAATTATTTATTTTTGACCATTTTTTTAATTTATTTTATTTATTGTGCTTCCGCAGTGTAATTGTGGACATGTAAATCAATATTAGCAAATGTATTATTATATTGTGATTTATATAATTTTTGTCTACTGATAAATCTTTATCAGTTGTCTAATATTTTTTATTTTAAATAATAAAGATAATAAGTGGACAATAAGTAAATATTTTCAAGGTTTTAACAATTGTTATATTATATTATATACTGACTAATCTTAGATGAAGTAATTTTGTACAGGACATGTCTTTCAGTCTTACAATTGTTTAAAAATATATACTTTATTATTGTTTAAAAAATATAAGATAAGTAATAATCTTGAAACCTAACCCAGTAGTGCTTTATTAATTTTATGATAATTTCATGTTGATTTTTTATTTATGAAATGAATCCCTGTTTTCGACACTTACTTTGGAAAGGCACCTATTCGTGATAATTTAGTTGAGAGTGTGAGGTTGCACTACGGTAAATAAAAACATTTTGTCTATGCTTGAATCACCTTCATCCTTCCAGACCTTGCATATACAGTACTCCGGTCTTGAAAAACACCTTAGTGGTTATTCTTTTCAACTATATTTATTTAACCATCTACGCAAAGAGTAAAAATCAAGGTCAGCATACAATGGCTGTAAATATTCATTAAAATTCATAGTAATGCAAATGTGGATGCAAGGAGAGCGGTGCTCTGACAGGTGCTGACAAACCAAACAGTGTGCCAATGTGCAAAAAAAAACCCACAGCAGCTCTAATGTAGTGGATGTAAACACCACCGGATAAAGAGCACCAGCATCTCTTCTCACCCCTTGTGCTTTTTTAACCCTTATCTGTTTTGAAAAGAGAGTTACTAAGTAGAAAGAGTCTTAGAAGCCGGATTTCAGCCCAACAGAAAGGTCACCAAAGTTCATCATGATTAAGTCACGTCTGTGTATGTGTATGTCGAATGTGTGTTTCTGATTGCGTTGCCAGAGGTATTCTGTCAAAAACTTCAAAGTGCATAGACGTCACTGTACTCCATGAGCGTACGGCCCCAATGTTTATCGTGACCTGCTTTTCAACTCAGGAGCTTTTCAAAAAAACATCAAGGGAGGGAAGGATTAATCGGATCAAGCCAAAAGAAAAAACAGACAAGGATAAATACTGCAAGAAGGAATACTTTTTGGACTCCCTGGGGTTTCTGTCAGTGGAGATAAAGAACTTGCTATCACTCTTATGTTAATGCTCGATTCTTTCCCTCCCCAAAGCTCAGATTCCTTACCCATGTACTTGTTGTCCTCACTTGAACATTCGTTTTGCAAATTCTGAACCGCTAGATGTGAGTGACTGTGTCGTGATGCTTGTTCACAACCTGTTGCGTTTCATTTTGATCAAATAACATGTAAAATTAACAAAAATACTGTCTGCAACTCTTTTTTACGTTCATAACGTGATGTATTTCTGGATTAAGCAGGACGTTCAATGAGAAATCAAAAGGTTCATAAAGAAGGAAACCCGTTTCCTTATGTGAATAAAAAATAGTAAAAAGCAACTTTTACATTTATAGCTTTTTATCTCACAATTCTACGACGGCGTTTTAGTGCCACCAAAAAAAATTAAAATTAAAGTCGTAATGTTACGAGATTTAAAGTCGAAACTACGAGAATAAATATTTCGTACTTTAAATATTAGGAGTACTTTTCGTACTCGTAATATTTCGACTTTATTCTCGTAATATTTCGACTTTTAATCTCGTAATATTACGACTTTATTCTCGTAGTTTCAATTTTTTATCTTGTAGTTTTGACTTTTAATCTCGTAATATTACGACTTTATTCTCGTAGTTTAAATTTTTAATCTCGTAGTTTCGATTTTTAATCTCGTAATATTACGACTTTATTCTCATAGTTTCAATTTTTTATCTCGTAGTTTTGACTTTTAATCTCGTAATATTACGACTTTATTCTCGTAGTTTAAATTTTTAATCTCATAGTTTCGACTTTTAATCTCGTAATAT
Organism: Enteromius radiatus; assembly: GCA_032357445.1. Taxonomy (NCBI): domain Eukaryota; kingdom Metazoa; phylum Chordata; class Actinopteri; order Cypriniformes; family Cyprinidae; genus Enteromius; species Enteromius radiatus. The sequence goes on along the minus strand of JAUCMS010000176.1, from coordinate 9,657 downwards.
TACGACTTTATTCTCGTAGTTTAAATTTTTAATCTCGTAGTTTCGACTTTTAATCTCGTAATATTACAACTTTATTCTCATAGTTTAAATTTTTAATCTCGTAGTTTCGACTTTTAATCTCGTAATATTACGACTTTATTCTTGTAGTTTAAATTTTTTATCTCGTAGTTTCGACTTTAAATCTCGTAATATTATGACTTTATTCTCGTAGTTTCAATTTTTAATCTCGTAGTTTCGATTTTTTATCTCATAATATTACAACTTTATTCTCGTAGTTTCAATTTTTAATCTCGTAGTTTCGACTTTAAATCTCGTAATATTACGACTTTATTCTCGTAGTTTACATTTTTAATCTCGTAGTTTCGACTTTAAATCTCGTAATATTATGACTTTAATCTCGTAGTTTTAGATTTTTTTTTTTTTTTTAAAACGCCATCGTACAATTCAGACTAGCAGCTGTGAAAATATTTTAAAATTCTGACTTTTGTTCTCATCATTTTCAACTTAATTTCTCAGATTTGCCGGTTTATATCCAACCTATGGAAATTCGTATATATTTAAAAGATTTGCTAAATCGCACATATTTTACAAGTTACATAATTCAATTTCATTTACACAGATGACCAACCTCTAACCCCGCCCCTAAATTTAGCCAAATCATGCAAAGTTGAGAGAAATTTGTACAAATTAGCCACCTCATAAAATAAGTATGAGAGAGATACTGCTGTTAAAATAACCATTTTTATTTATTTATTTATTTTTAGGTAATGCGTGAGGTCGAGCTAATGCAACATGAGCATTAGTGGTTAAAAATTCTATCAATTTTGACTGTTTTTAAAGAAATGACTGATCTTTTCACTAGATAAGACCATTATTTCTCATGTAGTGTGATGTAGAGCTGCACTGAAAGTTAAACTCTGTTTTTATGTTTCTGTTAGCATGTGAGGTGGGTTTCTACAAGCCCGTGGCAGGAGATCAGCTCTGTGGGAAATGTCCACTCCACAGTCACTCTGAGACACGAGCAGCTCTAACCTGCCCATGTGATGCCAACTTCTATCGTTCCTCTACAGATCCATCTGCTTCTCCCTGCACAAGTGAGTCTTCATGTTTGCAAATCACTAGATCAAGAAATCTTCTGACTTAACATTTTTTTTTTGATACCGTGGCCTAGAAAAGTATTTGAAAATCCATATCTGGACGTCAATGGATAATATACATCATATATAAAACATTTTAAATGCTGCAAGATCTTTTCTCTTCACTAGCCGTACTTTATAATTTTTTTTAAAGTCTCAATGTATTTTAATCAGCTGGTGTTTTTTTGGCATTTGGTTGATGTAACACAGGTGTAAAATATTGGAATAACTATGTATTTTATTTTATACATGATATAGATGTCATATTATATAAGTAATTATGATCAGCATGTCTGATCAAATAAATAATAAAAAAATTAAATAAAATAGATAAGATAAGAATAAGTACAATTAAATGTTTTTATATTTTTTATTAAATTAAATTAAATTTAATTTATTTTAAATTTTAAAATAAAATTCCTGTTTAAAGAAACAAAATTAGATAAATAGATAGATATAATAGATATAAAATTAAGTAAAATAAAAACATTCCATCTTATTTTAATTTTTATTTCATTTCTTTTTATACATTATATAAATGTCTTATCAAAATAATTTTAATGTGATCATATAGATAAAATTAAATAAAAGATAAAAGATCAAATTAAGCATATAACTTAATTTTTATTTCCTTTTATTTTATACGTTTTGTTTTATAAATAATTTGATCAGTATGCCTGATCAAGTAAATTACATTTGATAAAATATATGAGATAACATTAAGTAGAATTTTTTTGTAAATGTAATTTATTTTTAATTTATTTGACCTTATATTTTGCATAAAAAGTGTGTGCTTGTGTAATCTTTAAAACTAATTAAAATATTTAGAAATCTAATTTAATTATAATATATATATATATATATATATATATTTTTTTTTTTTTTTTTTTTTTTTTTTTTTTTTTTTAACTGCTTTAAGATTCCAAATACTTTGTGGTACTTTTTTTTTTTTTTACTTTTAATGAGTAGAAAAATCGTAAGGCAAGATTACTTGTTGAGCCGGGGTCGTGTGGTTACTGAAGTGCAAATTCAATCATTCTCTTTTGATCAGCTATCCTGATAACCACCAATTCCCTCAACCTCACTAATTAACCTATAATTAAGAACTGTCTAACTTCACCCTCCCCGCAGGACCTCCGTCAGCTCCAGTAAACATCATCTCATCTGTGAACGGCACCTCGGTCAGTCTGGAGTGGGTTCCACCTCTGGACACAGGGGGCCGCAGTGATGTCATCTATGATGTCCTTTGCCAGAAGTGTGACAAGGACGGGGCGCAGTGTGAGGACTGTCGGGTGGGTGCCGGAGGGGGTAATGGGGTGGGAAATGCCAATGGGGGTGCTGCAGACACCAACGGAGCTGTTGGCGGGACAGTTGGAGGAGGAGGAATCATGAATGGAGTGGTGGTGTCCCGGACAGGAACGGCCCTGGTGCGCTTTATCCCTCAGCAGACAGGACTTACCGAACCATGGGTGACGGTGCTGAATCTCGCCGCTCATAGTAACTACACCTTCCGTATTGTCGCTCTAAATGGAGTCACGCACCTGAGCAACGAGCTGCCACAATCTGTGACGGTCAATATCACCACAAACCAGGCAGGTAGGAGACACTACTGGATCAGTAAAGTTTGATTGCATTAATTATTCACGTAATTTCCTAAAACACTGCAGCTTAAAAATCACAGTCTTAAAATGAATAGACAATGTAATCCAACCAGGTTGATTTCAACCAAACCAGCTATAGTAATCTACTGTAATTGATGAACCTCACAGCTTTGATCTACCAGTCCTAACCAGGTTGACCTTCACTAAACCTGCTATCTAATTTATCTAGCACCTAGACAAATTTGGACTAGCCAAAAATCATGAATAACTAGTTTTAAACAGTTTAGTTTAGGTACCAGTTTAGACATCAGCCCTAACAACACTGAACCTAAAGTATCTAGAAATAGCCAGAAACCAAGTTCCTGTTCAAGACCAGCTTCTAACCAGCTCATGACCTAATTAAATCAGCTCAACTCAGCTGACATGCTTCAAAACAAACGTAACCAACATATGCAGTTTTTTTTCAACTAACCACCTAAACTAGTTTGAATCACCTAATGACTATAAATAGCTTTAAATACTATTTTATGACTATAAAAAGTTTTAAACAGTTTACTTTAGGTACCAATTTAGACATCAGCCCTAACCAGGTTGACCTCTGCTCCATCAGAAAGCTGCTCAGCCACCTAAACTAGTCTCAACCAGCTAAGAAGCATATTGTAAATAACTAGTTTTATAACTATCAAAACAGGTACGGTAGAATCATGGGAAATCATAACCAGATTTCAACTTTGTCAAGGTTGTCTATCAGTCCTAACCAGAATGACCTATGGCCCATCAGCAAAGCTGGTCTAGCTGATTAACCAACTAAACTAGTTTGAACCACCTAATGACCATTAGCCAATTTTAAACAGCTTAGTTTAGGCACCAGCCCTAACAAGGTTAATCTCTGGCCATTAGCAAACTAGTCTAGTTGATCATCTAAAGGTAATCTGTTAATGCTAAACACAATAAACGTGACTCCACCAGTAAGTACACTTACTAATCAACCACTTAAACTTAAATTAGCTTCAACCAGCTAATAAATAACCAGTTCTGATCAGCTAGTAGTATGTATTTTTCAGTAAACCAGTCTATTTGATCATCTGAAGGTGGTCTGCTAACCCTAAACACATTAATCTCGACTCCACCAGCTAGTCTACCTGATCGATAACCTAAACTAGTTTGAACCAACAAACAAGCATAAATAACTAGTTTCGAAAACATCTAAAGATGGTTTAAAAAAACAGCTTAGTCAAGGTTGTCTACCAGTCCTAATCGGGATGGCCTATGTTCCTTCCGCAAGCTAGTCTAGCTGATTAACTAGTTTGATAAAAATGATCACTGTAAATAGCCAGTTTTAGTTTAGGTACCAGTTCATGCACCAGCCCTAACCAGGTTGACCTCTGGCCATCAGCAAACTAGTATAGTTGATCATCTAAAGGTAGTCTGCTAATCATACACATCCACCAGCAAGTACACATAATTAACCACTTAAACTAGCTTCAACCAGCTGATAAAGATATATAACCAGTTCAGTCATGACAACTCTCGGAACATTTTAACACGGTGATGGAAATGATAATGTTAATGTATTTGGTCTTGGCGGAATAGATCTGCTGCTGTTGGTGATTGCTTTAGCTGTGGATTATTGCTTCTGCTGCTGCGAGCGAGTACAGGAAATTGCTTATCTAAAATAACCCGTAGCAGATCTATACAGGTGGAGCTGGGGAAGGTGGGGGGTTTCAGAGAAACAAGCCAGCCATACAGTATAAATGCAAGGCTGTGAGCTCATTGGCTGCATATGCAACATTAACCAATCAGCTTGTATCAAACTCTTTGTATATCATCAGTTCAGTACATTAATAACCCTTTAGCCTGCGCCATCTTTCATGAATGAACCATACATTTCTGATCAGCTAGAAGCTAGTACTAATACATATTAATATGTAATAATACATATTATAGTTGTAGAATGAATCTGTTGTCTTAGTAAAGGCCCGTCATGTCTTTGTTTTCACAGCTCCGTCTCAAGTGATGGCCATCCGGCAAGAAAACGCCAGTCAGAACAGCGTCACACTTTTCTGGCACGAACCAGCGCAGCCCAATGGAGTCATTTTAGAATATGACATCAAATATTATGAAAAGGTAATTTCTTTATCTTAGCGATTACACTCCAGGTCCCAAAAGAGTGATATTTATTCATTAACTGAGAAGGTCTCATCACCGAATGGCTTAACCACTTAATGAAGGGTCACATTTTATAGACTAGCCTGGAGTCAAATATCTCAGTTTAACCACTTGGTTTATTGGCAGCTCGGGCTAATTGAAAGGAAATTACCAACCAATAGTGCTTTCAGACTGATTTGGAGAGATTATTTAAAGTGACATTGAAGGCAAACACAGTGAGCCCTGCCAAACACTGGAGGGAAGTTAATTGTCGCGTGAGCTGGGAGCTTTGTTGCCTAATGGCGCAAAAGAGATCTCAGCTGTGACAGAGAATTAGTATACAGTGCCCAGTCAACAATGCCGCTATGTAAATATGATTTACATGCATTCCCTGTTTGCCAAGCCGCTGCCCGTGTGCTGATTCCTGGGGAATGGTGCTTAACAAAGACCATGCAGTGGTTTTTGATGGATATACGGCTCTGGCGGTGTCCTCAGGGGACAGAGGAGCATCAAAGGCTTTTTAACAAAGCGAAATGCTTCGGAGGGGACAGAGTTCACGGACGCAGTGGGGTGAAGCAGAGAATGCTAACAGATTAGTGAGCACTTCAAGTCCAATCCAATAGCTCGGGTCTCAAAACAATGATTTCGTCTGCTCCTGGTGTCAGCTGTTCGTTATTGTCTGTTTATGGATTCAGTGACCTTTAAATAGAATCTTTATTTGAATGTAACTCTTATTGGTCCGTTTTCACAGGACAACGAGCAGCAAAGTTATGCTACGCTGAAGTCAAAGAACACTAGCGCTAAAGTGTCAGGTCTGAAGCCTGGCACGAGCTACATCTTCCAGATTCGGGCCAGAACCTCGGCTGGCTGTGGGCGATTCAGCCAGTCGGTGGAGATACAGACCGGCAAAGCAAGTGAGTGTTCAATTATTACTAGTGCTACGGACATGACTAATATTTAAATCATGTGCATCGTTGAGGAGGGATGTGCCATTATTTTTTTAAGTGACTGGACAGTTGGATTTTCACATGAGTGAGTGAGTGATGCTGTTAATGTGAACAAAACACGAGAAAACAAAAGAACAAATATTGTATCATTTTTATTTGACATATTTATATTTTATTTGTTTATGTATATTTTTATGCATCATTTTTATATGCATTGAACATTATTTATTTATTAATTGAATAAATAATATGTTTCATATTTTAAGGCGCATACATGTTAAATATTGAGTCAGAAAGAGTAAGTTATCATACAATTTGAGTCAAATTCAGCTGAAATAAACAGAAAATCTAATTCAATACATTTAATGTAATTTTGGTACATTTAATCTCTTCCTAACCAGCATATAGTTGTAATCTTTATTTGTTTTGTACATATTTGTATTTGTTTTAATTTAATATATTTTAATGTTTACATCTTCAAGAATTAGCTATTCTAATTCTATTCTTTAAAAAAAGGAAGAATAGAATTATACCCCTTACACTCTATCCATTTACTAACTGCTTGTTACAAGAACCAAAAAAGTCCTCTAACACTAGCTTGCTCTATTCTTTTTCTGTTCTTTGTTTTCTTTTTATTTATTACGTAATTGAAAAAAAAACCTTGCTACATTTGCTGCATTAAACTAACTGAGACTTGTCATAGCATTTGCATATCATTCCTCTTTTATTAATTTGGATTGCTTCTATTGTCCTCATTTTTAAGTCACTTTAGATTACAGTAAATGACAAAATAAATGTAAATGTATTAACATGTAAATTAATTAATATTTTTTATATACATGTTGGCATAAATATATATATTGTAAGAATTAGCTTTAATATAATAGGATTTTATAATTATATGGTATATTTGTGTTAATAACGTACTACTAATAAGTGTCTCAAATCAGTATCGTGTAGCTATATGGCATCTGTCAGGCATTAAAAATGATCTGAAAAGTAAAAACGTGTACATTATAACTTTGTATGTGTGCATGATGCACCTTACACTGATGGTTTCATGTGTTGTTTTCGTTGTACACAAACATGCCATTTCTGGCCGAACGTCTCCTGCAGTGAGAAAACTGGTGATGATTGAGAGTGTTTAATGATGCGTTTGCGTTGATATTTTGGTTCTGTTTTTCTTCACCAGCTCCCTTGCGAAATACCAACATGACGATTATCTGGATCTGCTTGGCTTCGGTAACGGGACTGGTGACATTTCTGGCCGTTGTCATCTGCAGAAAACGGCAAGAGGAGTACTTTGAATTGTCTGCATTCATTTTCCCTGCTTTATTCTGTCACATATGTTAAAGGGATAGTTCATCTAAAAATACATTCTGCCATCATTTACTCACTCTCACGACTTAAACCTGTATGACTTTCCTGAATGAGTTGAATTTCTTCATTATTCTGAACGGAAGCAAATGATTTGACTCAAAAGAATGATTCATTCACAAAGAAAACATCTCTATGTCTTTCATAAATGCGCCAAAGAAGAGTAAGGTGGATGTTTAGATGTTAGTTTTGTTATATATATATATTTTCAGAAGTCATACAGGTTCTGAGTATGAGTACAATTGTCATTTTTGGGTGAATCGTTCATTTAAGAGAATATTCTTAACAGTTTCCCATCCTGAAATAATCCCACTCAAACACCTCTATATGACTCCCTCTGTAATTATCTATGAAAGAGGGACTATATTTAGGCATATTAACACATATCTCACAACGGAGACTTGATTTAATTGATTTCGGACTAATAAATATCTTTAAGTCATATAACACAGAAATAAAAATCCCATTCATTTTCTCCTTATAATAAGAAAGTGTTGCAAAATATCCTGAAATTCAAATGTAATGTTTGACCATTTTGAATGGTTTTGCTTTATATCATTATTTTTATTTCATCATTTAAAACACTTTTTTTTTTTTTGCTTGAAAACAAATGTTCAGTATGACTCATCTCAGAGCTGCTTGATTTGGATCATGACTTGAAGACGTTTCTGGAGTCTCAGTGGAGAAAATGAATGTAAAAACACTGAAACTATGTGCTTTTTGATGACAGCAACTTAAAGTCTGTGTTAAGTAATGAATTTGATTATACTTTATATACTTCAATAAAAGGACACTTTCTCAGATTGTTTGATATCTATAAGGCAGTGGATTAAGACACAGAGGACGTTTATCCACATGTGAAGCAAAAACGTCTTGAAGTTCTTTGTTAATTAAGCATGGAGTTAATTAAGTTTTACATGCTTTATTATTAACACGTGGGCTGTTTATCACAAGGCACTTTAAAACACGCAATATTTCTGTTTCTTCTTCTTGTTTGCGTTACAGACGTTGTGGGTACAGCAAAGCTTTCCAGGACTCCGACGAGGAGAAAATGCACTACCAAAATGGCCACGGTACGAGAGACACTCTTTTCCCCCATGATTTTCTCTTTTAATGAATTTTAGGCAGGAAACTATTGCTTTTTTGGTCCAATATCTTGCTGTAGCTGCTGTCTGGGCCCTTCAGAGATTGTGGCTGTGACTGAAAATTGCTTTCATGCTGCAATATGTGACCAAATGCTAATTCTGTTTATTCTAGTATCATTTCCAGAAGCCAGATTTTATATTGATCCGCACACATATGAGGACCCCTGCCAGGCTGTCCACGAATTTGCCAGAGAAATTGAAGCGTCCAGGATCAAAATAGAGAAAATCATCGGTTCAGGTACAGCTGTCCTCTGTGATTGCGTGAAATACACCTGGGCATCTGGGGAATACATGAGAAATGTTTGGAGCAAGATCAACATAATATAAAGTTCTGCTCGAAGAATATGCAAGATGCTTTTTCAATTTTATCTGAAAAACCGTGAAAGAAAATTAGCTTCATCGGGGCTTCATGTGTTAAAACCAGCATTTATAAAGCATCTTGTTCAAAAATGCTAAACATCAGTGTTTACAAGTATCAGTATTAATGTTAAAGCGGTCAGGTGTCTTGTGAATCTTATTGTGAAGGTTGAAAGTGTTTGAATCCGAACCCAGCATTACTGGACACTGCCCAGTGTCTAATCTTCTTTTCTGGCACACTTCAGGAGAGTTTGGGGAAGTGTGTTATGGCCGGATGAAGCTCCCGGGGAAACGTGATATCCCGGTGGCTCTGAAGACTCTTAAAGCTGGCTACACAGAGAAACAGAGGAGAGATTTCCTGGGAGAAGCCAGCATCATGGCACAGTTCGATCACCCCAACGTCATCCACCTGGAGGGAGTTGTTACCCGCAGTAAGCACTTTACATGACCATCAGTACAGTGCACTTGTTTTTGGGAATTCTATGAAACACATTTGGATTATATAACTGGATAGATTTTGTAATAATAAAGGTTAACACTATAGTATAGGGACCAGTTCTCTCAAATAAGTTCCTAAGTAGTATTCCTATTATTAACATATTGGCTGTTTATTAGTGCTTATATATATTAGCACATATTCTACATCCCTAATCCTACCCAATACATAAACTTAACAACTAACTCACTAACTATTAATATTCAGCACATTTGTAGTTAATTGTGGCAAAAGTCATTGTAAATAGTGAGATTTGGACCTTAAAATGTTTTATTACTTATGTTTTTATTTTTTATATTTTTTATTTTTGATTGAATAAAAGTTTAATTAGTAGAAAAATGAAGAAAATGGAACAAAATTTACGAATTGGAAATAAATCATAAAAATATATAATATAATAATATACAATTGTGTATATATATAATAAAATACTATTTTATATTTGTTAAA
>JAUCMS010000175.1:0-14998 GCA_032357445.1 Enteromius radiatus | reverse complement strand
CCAAGTGATTAGCACACCTGATTCTGATCATTTGAATGGGTGAGCGAAAACTTTTGGTAATATAGTGTATATATATGCTGTATGTGTGTATTTATATTTAATAAATATACACAGAACACATACATGTATACATATATATATATATATATATATGGATGTGATTAATTATTTGACAGCACTAAACAATTCATAAAAATAAATAGAAACATAAATATAAAAACAATACACCCAAAGAATATGCAAATATGAGATTATAGTAAAATGAATTGTGATATTATTCATTATCTATAATTATCAAGATAAACATTAAAAAAAAAGTTCACAAAGATTTTTACTTTAGAAAAATATTTAGAAATCAAATTATAAATAAAGTAAATATAAAATAATTAAAACTATGTGTTAATCATTTACAATAATAATTGTAAAATGTTTTACGGACCCAGAAACCCCTTGCAGCTCTGTGATAAATCTAGTTCTGCTGTGTCTTTCTTTCTCTCAGGATGGAGCGAGAGATTGCGCAGCTGAAGCAGAGGATCAGTGAGAGTGAAGGAAGTGTGCGGAGTCTCAGTGTGAGCGGGGAAGAAAAAAACAATGCGAACCAGTCGCCCGTCAGCCCCATACAGACCCTCCCCACTGTCCTGTCCATAGGAGACGAGAGGTACTCTACACACCACAGCTGCCTTCACTCAAACAAGCAGCTTCAAATGAGGATTTTACTGCATTTCATTATTGGCTGAATGGATTATTTCCCTCTCAGGATTAATGCATATATTGAAGAAGAGGTTCAGCGGAGGCTGCAGAAACTGAATCTTTTGAACAGAGAGAATAACAACACACTCTCACTGTCTTCGGACTCACTGCAGGTAACACACACACTTTAAACCGCAACACACACTTCAAATCAAACTAAAAAGCTAAAAAGAAAAAATGCTATATGAGATCATATTGATATTAGTAAAATTAAAATAAAAGCACAATTAAATTAGCCAAACTGTTTTCTGAGAGATTCTGCATAGCCTTGCTAAAGAGGAGAACTGTTCACTGTTACCCCCGTCATGCACAAGAGACACATTAAAAGCCATAGAATTGTTTCTGGCCTCAACAAAGTTGTTTAACTCTGCAGGAGGAGGAGCAGGATAGTGAGGGTAGCTCTGTTAGATTGACAGATGAGGTAAGCACAGGCCTCAGCCAATCAGCACCTGCCGAGCGCACGCTGATTTGCATGATGTAGCCTTAATTTGCATACCTCTCACAACCTCTGATATCAGTAGATTGGGTCTTTCCTCTGCGGTTTTCCTTTTTTGGGAGCATGCAGCCTGCCACCAATGTCTTGCATAGATTTATTTCTCCCTTTTCTGTAATCAAACTCCTCTTTTTTTTTTGCTACTTCACTGATGTGCTTGCTTGACCACCTAAAATCACCCACTAGACTGTTTACATTGTGTTAATTGTTATATGACCCTAATAAAATGTTTAATTTCCTCAGGACAATGATAGAAAACGCAGCGATCAGCGCAAACTGAAATACGAGGTATTGTCTTGTACGTTTATGTCATTAGCACTTCAGACCTGTTTTTGACCATAGTTTCCTATCTTTCCTCAGCGGCTGGTGTCAATTCCTCTGGATCCCAGCGCTGAGAGTCTTAAAGATCCGGTGAAGATCAGTATTCCCCGCTACGTCCTGTGTGGTCAGGGAAAAGATGAACACTTTGAGTTCGAAGTCAAGGTTTGTCTTCATTTTGAACAGTCACAATCGCTGCATTATCTTCCAGAATTATTTCACTGAGCGTGTGGTGACCTCTAGACCAAATAAATGGTCTGAAGGGTCATGTTGGGTGTTTTGAGATTTGGGCTTTTGTCCTGTGTTCAGATAACTGTTTTGGATGAGACGTGGACGGTGTTCAGAAGATACAGTCGCTTTCGGGAGATGCACAAATCTCTGAAGCTGAAATATCCAGAGGTATGACTTACATGTGTATGTGAAGAGTTTATTAGCAAAAACAGATAATTCAGTATTTGGTTGTTGTTTTTTTTCACAATAACCCAAATGCAGTTTGATTGAGATTATGTGGAATGCACAATGAAAAAACATGATTTTTGAGAATTAAAAAAACTCTTTATATATAGAAAGAACTGTGACTAGTTGAACAAGATGCTATTAACACAGAGGTTATGGGTTTGATTCACAAATAATTCACAATCTAATAAAATGCATCAGAATGCATTGTAATTTGTAATATTGCATTGGATAAATGCATAAATGTAAACATAAGTGCTTTCAAATGATAAATCGTGATTAATCACATCCAAAATAATATATATTTTTTTTTAGTTATGTATGTGTATTGTGCATATTTTATTATGTTTTTAGAAATACACACACAATACTGTATATATTTTCAAAATATTTACATGTATATAAATGTATATATTTATATTTTATTTTTTATTGTATTTTTATATACATAATAAATATACACACATATATTTTACGAGACTTGACTTTTTTCCACATTTGTTTTTCATCATTTATTTTATTTATTTTTAATATATACCTCACCCCAATATATCTATATTTATCTATCTATCTATATATATATATACTTTATTTACATGCAGTTAAAATTCATCCATGGATGTGTAAAAAAAAAAAATCTAATTCATTCACATAACCTGTCAATTTTGCAGTATTTTTTTAAAATAATTAAAATAATTTATTTTTATAAATATTCCCCCCCCCACCAGAATTAATTTCATGCAAATTGACATTGAGATTTTGGGTCTTTTTTTGGTCCCACTTTATTCTGTGGTGAAATATGTTGTGGCATATTAGAGGTTTTAAATTGTGAATCCTCTTTTAGCTTGCGGCTTTGGACTTCCCTCCCAAAAAGATTTTTGGAAACCGAGATGAGAGAATGGTTGCGGAGCGCAGGAATCAGCTGGAGGTAATCAGACGTGTTTTCAGTCGATCACTAGTGAATGAGACACTTCTGAAGATGCTGATGATGTCACTGTGTTTTCCCAGCTATACCTGCGGAACTTCTTCTGCGTGATGATGTCACCCTCCTCCTCTTCTCCTCTGAGAACGGACGGGTTTGAACTACACCTCTCAAAACACGCCGTGTGCAGCATCTCTCCTTTCTTCAAGAAGGGAGTGTTTGACTACAGCAGTCACGGGACGGGCTGATACACACACACACAGAAGTACAAAAAACACTCCTACATGCATAAATACACAGGAAATATTATAGAAAACAATTTTCATGGCAATTAACTCGTTTTTCCAAATCAAATTCTCATAATATTAAGCATATTGAGTTTTATTTCTGAAGTTCTGTGAAGTTGTGGTTCTTATAATACAGAATTTTTTCAAAGTTCTGTATTCAACTTAAAAATCAATTTTGAATTATTATTATTATTATTATTACTGCTGTCAGATGATTAATTGCGATCAATTGCTGTGTATTTATTATGTATATATAAATACACACACATGCATTTATATATTTAAGAAAAAATTAATATTTATGTATAATATAAAAGAATATAAATGTATATAGATGTAAATATTTTCAAAATATATGCTGTATGTATGTGTATTTATATATGCATAATAAATATACACGGAGCACACATATATTATGTAAACAAACTTATTTTGGATGCGATTAATCGTTTGACAGCACTAGTTATTATTCGTATTATTATATGAAAACTAATATAAATTAAATAAAACTAGTACAACAATACTGCCATGATTGATACATTTCTTAAAATTGTAATAAAATCTGATTATTGCCATGAAAATAGCATCATAATGGAAAAAATACTATCAATAGAAAAATAGGCTTTATTCTTTATACTTTGAGGTGAAATATGACCTGGATTGATTCAGACACTAATCAGTTTGCTCAGGAAAGTTGGAAATCAAAAGTAGAGTGACTTGAAACAAAATGAATAGGAAAAGAAAAGGATCCAAAGTAGATGTAAATAATTTAGTTGTGCCTTGTTGGCATTAATTGAGCTTTAAACGCTTCAAAGATGGACTTAATCTGACGGCGGAAGGTCACTGTAACCTGCTCCAAACGTTTTGTGTTTACACTGAGGACCATGAAGCCTGTTTCTGTGGACAGACTGGATGTTCTGTAGCTGCTACTTGGGTTTGTGATTCACTTTAAATCATGTTCGTCTTTAAGCTGCTGCATTTATTGAATCTCCACTACTTTAGTCTGGATTCAGACCGTGTAATGAGAACGGCAGCCTTTTATTGGCTCCCCAGATTAAAAGAGTTACAGCAAATCTGTACTAATGATACTCAGCCTAACATTGAGCTGTTTTGCTGTGCTGCCACTAAGAGGTCAAAGCTCTCAAAATAGCACATGAAGTGTAAGCCAGTGTCTTCCAGGAAAAAAAAAATGCTTTTGATTCAAAATGACTGTCGTACTCAGCTGTTTAAGTAGCATATGCTGTAATAACATGACAGCGATTGAACTCTTTGATTCATTTTCAGCACTATGAAGCCATATGCATACGCAGAATGTAAATGCATTGTACACTTGATTTGTACAGGGGAGCTTGTTCTTGTAATGTCTGGAGGAAAGGGATATACTGCTATATTAGCCGTTGAACACTAGAATGCTTGTTTTCTCAAAAAAAAAAAAGTACTGAGTAAGATGTATACATTTTTAAAAACATTTTTCATTTGCTTTTTTATTTCTGGAACTGAATGTGATGATTTTTTGAGTAACACAGTTTTAGAAAGTAGCGTGAACTGTTTAGCACCATGTTAAAATCATTGTTTATTTATGTTGAAGTACAAGCTTTTGCAAAAATACAGTTTGTTGATGCAACATTTGTGTGTGTTCGTGTAAGTAAAGCAAATCCGGAGCTGATTTAAGGATAAAACTTCTTCCCGTCCTAGGATGTTTCATTGGTTTTCTGGTGGTTGGTCTGAAGTTTGCTTATTTTTGACAGATCGGCAAACGAGACATTCGCAGAACCCCTTTTTGCCGGCTTCGCCTGTAAATTCAATCACGACATGGCAAAGTCAGAATCTCGCTACAGTTCCACTTTTGAAGGAATGCGATTGGCTGTGGTTTGTTCCATGCTGACCAATGAAAATGCAACAGACCTGAGACTGGTGAGGCTTCCAGCCAATCATGTAGAGGATCTGAAATGTAGCTGGAACTGAACCGTCTTCGTTGCCGTACATCTCTAGAAGAAATCAAATTAATAGAATAACACCATTTCTAGGATCGTCACAGAAATAAAGACGATACTTGAAAGCCCCCTCCCCCTCAAAAAATTATTTCTTATACTTTTGCAATAATGACAAAACTGCTAATTTTCTAAATATTATTTACTGAATCAAGGAGCTGCACTACAATAAATACATTTCATTACTCTAATAACTGAATGCTCTTCATGGTTTACACTTAATACCAATGAATAACAAGGATTTGATACTTTATTTTTGTTATTATTATTTTTACTCCGACATTTCTGTGTAATAAAATGATCAGTGCTGTCAAATAATTAATTGCGTTTCAAATAAAGGTTTTTGTTTACATAATACATGTGTTGTGTATATTTATTTTGTGTATATATAAATACAAACAAAAATGTTTAGTTTATATATGAAATATTTCTATATGATATAATTTGCATACAAATGTGCAAAAAACTTGTAAGTATTTCAAAATATATGGCGAACGTGTGTCTTAATATATACAGAAATATACACACACATATACTATGCAAATAAAAACCTTTATTTTGGAAACGATTCATTCTTTGACCACACTAAAAATTATATTCTTAATACAATTTTTGTGACTTTTCCTGGTCTAGAAAATCAAACTTGTAAATATCTCATACGTTATATCCAGGTTATGCAAGTCAGTTGTTAAAGGAACAAATTATGAAATACAATTTCAACAAAAATCTTGATTTTTTTTTTTTGTTTTTTTATAATTTTACGCCATTTTACGAATCACTATTATACATAAAAATATTGTTAAGATTGTAGAAAAAAAAAAATCAATACTACTGAAATAGCAACGTCAATTTTAAACAAGCAAGTATTTAAAATATAATATCAGCATTCCTTTTCTGAGCATAACCACTGTTCTGCATATAATTATTGCAAGTATAAATATGTGATCAAATGCATGCAATAGATTGATATAAAATGTTAAACTTGAGAGTAAATCCTCCAAGCGTTCATTGCAGTCTCACCTTTATAAATGGCTGCAGCTGCCAGTATCGTGTCTCTGTGTAGAAGTGACTTCCTGTTCCATGCACAGTTGCTTTCACCCATACCTGAAGTATGTGAATAAACTGTAAACGCATTCTGCTTTTCATAACATAACGAGACACCAAATTTACAAGGTTTACCTTGTAAGTCGCTCATGACCTCCAGCATACCAGGATAATGGACCTGAACTTCATCGATGTCCTGAATGATAACAAACACAAAAAAGCCTGTGTGGTCACACATAAATCAACTCAAACAGATTATGTAGTTGAATCAAATGTTTAGGTATTTATACCACGGTGAGCATGGTGAAGCCAGCCTGTCCCAGCAGGTTGCCCAGATCTGTGACGGCCGTGTAGGGCGAGATATGAGGAGCAAAGCCGCCCTCTCTCTCCAGCTCGGCTAACTGCAGAGAACATCGCAGCTCGTAGAGCGTCTCTCCACCGACCATCGCCCCGATGAACACACCATCCGGCTTCAACACCTGGTGGATCTGCACGACAAAAACAGAGCATCTTCTATTATTTTTTGATGTTAGATAAGACTGCACACTCGGTTTGATCCTCATACCTCTCTCAAAGCTCCAGGAAGGTCATTGATCCAGTGCAGACTGAGGAGATAAATACAGCTTTATTAGTGACAGTTCATTCTTTGAATTTCCCATCATGCACTGGGGCAGTACCGTACCTCAGGCTGCTGACCACTAGGTCAAATGTGTTCTCTTTAAACGGCAGAAACTCCTCATCTGCCAAAACACACCGAGTAGGCATCTCACATTTCTTCCTACATCTCTGAAGAACAAGAGAAAGAAGATTCAAGACTTACTGATCCCAAAAGTTTGACTGGGCAAAATATAACCATTTATAACAGGTAAGGTTTATGTTGCAGATGCGCTTTAGTAAAATAAAGACGTTAAGTCTCTTACCAGGGAAGAGTCTGAGATGTCTGTTAAAAAGAGACGTTCAACAATGTCCTGAAAAGAGAGAGAATCGGTGTAACGTAAAGGAATAATTCACTTGTTTCTGCGTAACACAAAAACAGATGTTTGAAAGAAAGCTCTTTTTCATATAGTCAAAGCACATGCTGCCAACACAACAACAGAAAACAGCCTTTCGCTCAATGTGAACATTCATCAAAAAAATACCTCATAATGTATCACAACATCATGAATGGAAGTAACTAAAGACAAATCTTCTTTTATGAGTGCTATTCACAGTAATGTTACGAACGGCTCTACCTTACTCAAATGCTCTGCGATGTGACTCTTCCCACATCCTACATCCAGAGCCAGAGGGAACGTCCTGTGATGACATTCAGGGATGAAAAATTACAATTTAGTTATTATTTACTCACCCTTGTGCTATTCAAAACCCACATGATTGCCTTTATTCTTGTGAAAACAAACAGGATATATTGTCCAGGATGTAAAAGTTGCTGTTACAGTGAAAGCGGATGGGGACTGGAGTCGTTAAGCTCTCAAAAAAAAAAAAAAAACCTCTGGCACTCTCTACTTATTTTATTCTTTTAAAACTTTTGTTTTCATTTATTACATACAATTATCAAAAAGCGTTTTCTTTTTATTTATTATATAATAATAATTTTAAAAAACTTGCTATGTGTACTGCGTTAAGCTAACTGAGACTTGCCTATTGCTCTTTTGTTGATTTTGATCGCTTCTGTTGCTTGTAAGTCACTTTTTGGATAAAAGCATCTGCTACATGACTAAATGTAAAATGCACAACAATACATATGTCTGTTTATAGCATAAATCTATCAAATGGCTTTAGCACACAAGTAGCATGGACTACGTTCAAGAAGCTCTCAACAACAGTCCCAGTCCCCATTCACTTCTATTGTACGGTAAACAGCAGACTGGACATACTGCTCCATATCTCCTTTTCTACTCCACAAAACAAAATATTTCTTTAAGAGCTAATGTCAGGATGTTTAAAAGGTATTTAATAAGCAGGCGGTTGACCTTGAGACATCATAAACTCTGTCTGCTAGTCTGCTCCCCACCTGCAAACACACCGACAGCAGAAGTTCAGCTCTCCGAGAAACAGACGCACTCATCACACAGTAATAAAGCACCTCACCTCGTCTCTCAGGTAATCGTATTTGTCGCTGTCTAGTGTAGATGAAGCCCATTGCTTCTGCCTGCGCTTCATGCTCCTGTCAAACACGTTCATAGCGCCTCGCTGAGAGGAGAGACACCTCCGTCCCCTCCACAGACACCGCAGGGACTGGAGGCTCTTCACTGCGAGACTCATTCTCATTTTAACACATGATTTCTACCGCTGCCTCACACAACTCTTTCATCTGTGTGCCTCTAAACGGAGCTCAGGCTCAGCTCTGCGTCACACAGCAGGGACTGCATCTGAGGTAAAACCTGGACTGGATCGGTCCCGGACACTGGAACACGGACCGGAGCCAGTTTGAAGTTCAGGGGGCATGTCGTTTTCATTAAAACGGATTTTAAAATATACTTTAACCAACAACAATTCAGATACATTTATTAACTGCAAATAAATAAGTCATTATACTTAAATTATTATAAGTTTACACACTTATTCTATTCTATTCTATTCAAAACAGCATTCATTGAGTCGGAAAGGGGGAAATTCGAAATAAATACAGAACAATTGCCAAACATAAAAAGTGTGAATTCAGTTTGAGTTAAATTTTCATCGGTAAAGTAATAGTAAAAAAAACCCTAATAAATTAAACAATACATTATAAGTAAAACTGCTAGTAAATTAGTGATGCAGTCACATTTTGCGATAAAAAGGTTTATATGAATAATGATAAATAATGAAACTAAAGCTTATTTGTAAGTTTCTATTCTATTCTATTCTATTCTATTTTATAAGCCTATTAGCCAAGTTTATTTATACTTCCAGTTCTATTTATATTTTTACAAATATATATTTACGTTTTTCCCAAAACAGTATTATCCTTATTTTGAATTCCTTTTTCATTTTTATATTTCCTTTTTAAGTTATATTGTTTTGAAAAGTTTTAGTAATTGTTTTGTATTTTTTCATTTTTATTATTATTGTTTTTTATATGTCTATAATGTCTTCTAATACATCAATGAAAAATGTTGACTGAGATAAAATAAATATTATTTATAAAAAAAATCTATAGAATAGAATATCTGCTCTTCTGTGTCTGTGTCGTTTTTAGTTTTAGTTTTATTAATCTACGCAGAACGTCAAAATGAAGGGAATGATTCGTGACTGGTGTATTTTGAGCTCTTCGTCTCGCCGTATGCAAAAGAAGGCGTGGCTTCCAAAATGTAACGGAAGTAGTAAAGCATCACGGGTAAACACGTGTGGAGCTGGGCTATAACATCGCACGTAGGTCAGTATTGGCCTTTATATAAGTGTTTTTATTTACCGCGCAGTCAGTTCTGTATTGAATCCTTGGGTATGTTATAAAGTGCGATGATGTTTTGTCAATTAACGTCTTGCTTAGCGCGTGAGTTAGCCTATTTGTTATTGTGCAGTGGTACACCATGTGTGCTTTGGGAATTACAGACAGACACTGTAAACAAATAAATACAGCATGCAGCCAAATGACAAGTATACATTATAAAATATAATTTGACAACATATCTCCCATTTGAATAAATAAAAATTTTGCTTGGAGAATAGACATTTTTATTATTTTAGTTTCTTTGTGTGATTTAAGATCATTTGTTGAAATCTGACTGGATAAAAAGAAAACTGATTTAGTGTATTTCTTGTTGTTGTTTGACTTAGACTTGAGTGTTTTCTATACAGACTGAAACATGAAGCACATTATTTTGGGGTGTCTGCGTAAGAAATGTTCATGACATTTCTATTAATGAATATACACGTGGCTTCTCAATTACTTCAAATGCATCTCTTCTGTGTTTTTCACAGGTTCAGCCTGTCAGGCTCTTCCAAATAATCACCATGTCCTCTAAAAAGACTGCAAACAGCGATGACCGCTTCTCGAAGGTCCAGAAGGACCCTCGCTTCTGGGAGATGCCCACCAGAGAGCACAAAGTCAAAATTGACAAGCGTTTCCAGTCCATGTTCCACGACGAACGCTTTAAACTGAAGTATACAGTCGATAAACGCGGACGACCTGTCAACCAAACGTCCACCGAGGACCTCAAGCGCTTCTACAAGCTCTCTGACTCTGACGAGCAGTCGGACGAGGAAGAGGAGAACGAGAAGAAGGAAAAGCCCAAGAAAGAGGAGAAAGTGAAAAAGGCTCATGCGAAAGCTCAGGATGAGGATGAAGAAGAGAGCGATGAATCTGAAGAGGAGGAAGACGCCGAGAAGATCCCAAAGACAAAACAAGCTAAGAAAACAAAAGAGCCGCTGGTAAAGGGAGTGAGAGTGTTTGAAGAAGGTACTGCATTAACTTTATTTTATATTTGTGACCCTGGACAACAAAACTAGTCATAAGTCACAACCAATAAATACATTGTATGGGTCAAAATTATAAATTTTGTAATGGCAAAAAATGAAGTAAAAATAAATATATCAAAACTGAATTTTTGATCAGTAATACGCATTGTTAAATCTGAAAATGTACAAATTAATGTATCTGATGTATATTATATTGTATATTGATGTATCTTCATTTATATTATTTACACCATTGTATTGTTTTTAACAGATGAGGATCAGGAATCTGGTGTTGAAGAGGAGGAGGGTCCTTCTGAGGATGAGGAGGCTGATGAAGATGACGAGAGTGATTCAGGTGATGACAGTGGACCCGATCTGGCTCGAGGGAAGGGCAACATTGAGACCAGCTCTGATGAAGATGATGATGATGATGAGCTGGAGGAATGTTTGCGCCGTGAGGATGAGGAGATTGAGCATGACTGGGGAGAGATGTGGAAAGATGCTCCACGCGGTGAAAACGTGAGATTCATCCCAATGATTTATTAATCATAAACCGCTGTTCAGAAGTTAATGTTTGAAAGAAGACTCTTCTGCATTGCTCAACAAAGCTGCGTTCAAAACACAGTAAAACTGTAACATTGTGAAATATTATTAAAAATAAGAGTTATTTAAAAAATGTATAAGAATTATTTAAAAAAAAGAGTTCAAAATAATTGTTTTGTATTTGAATATATTTTAAAATGTAATTTATCCCCGTTCTGAATCTGATTTCATTGAAGCACACATATATAATTTATATATTTATTTTAATTAGATATATATATATATATATATTTTTTTTTTTTTTTTTTTTTTCTCAGTGTTTTGAAGTTTTGCTGTTTAATATTTTTAGTGGAATCAGTGAAACTTTTTTTCCAGAATTCTTTGATGAATGTAAATTTTATAATACCATAATTTAATTGAAATAGAAATATTTGGTAAAATTCGAAATTTCTTCATTGACACTTTTGTTCAATTAAATGCATCCTTCTGGGATTTTTTTTTTAATCTCTTTATAACAAAAAAATTAAACATCAGTATATTTATTAAATTAAAATATGATTTTATATATATATATATATATATTTATAAATATCATTAATAAAGTAATTTCTATCATATTACCATTGTAACATCTAATCACATTTTCTTAACCAAATAAAATTTTTAGCACAATGCAGGTAAAATAATAATAATTAAAAAGTATTCTTGTCTAGTGTTTAATGTGTTACATTTTATTTTAAAATCCAATTTTCACCATTAACAAACCATTATCTACAACTTCTGCTTCAATAAACTCATAATTTGCTGCTTGAGATGTAAAATACGGTCATGCCTAATATGTGCTTTATAAGTACTAATAAACAGCCAATATATTAATAATAGGCATGCTAATAAGCAGCTAGTTAATAGTGAGAATTGATCCTCATACAGATGTGATTCTGTTTATTGCTGGTGTGTTATTTCTATGTTTGTGTGTTTAGACTTCCCGGCGGTTGGCCGTTTGTAACATGAACTGGGACAGACTGAAAGCTAAAGATCTTCTGGCTCTCTTCAGTTCGTTTAAGCCCAAAGGAGGCGTGGTGCTGTCTGTGACGGTAACTGTCCCATCACTTCCTGCACATCATCACTTGTGTTCTGTGAGATGTCGGTCCTGCAGCTGTGAGTCTGATTGGTGACGTGTGTTTGTCAGATCTATCCGTCTGAGTTTGGGAAGGAGAGGATGAGTGTAGAGCAGACTCAGGGTCCGCTGGAGCTCACGGGCGCCCCGGACCTCCCGGAGGACCCTGACGCCGACACGGAGGAGCAAAGGTACCGTTTGTTTGACCAAGAATTGCAGTGAGGGCAATCCCAGAATTTCTCAGTGTTCTTCAAGATTCCTCTTACCGTCAAACACATTTCATTGGATTGTCCAGCTTTTTTAATGTGTGTAGGAAACTCTTTCATGAAGTGCACTCACTTAAACAGCTTAGTATCATTTTGGCGGAAAAAGTTCTAGAATTTATTTCATGGTAATGTAAAAAATCTAACTTATTTGCTGGTTTTTATTGCATTTGTTTATACATGTATTTTATTTTTGTTTTGTATTTTAATTGTTTTTGCCATAAAAATAGCTTTAGGCACTGACATGGCATTAAATAAATATATACTACTACTACCAAACCAACGTGGTGAATCTATTTTAAAACATTCTTATTATTATTATTTAAAAAAAAAAAAGCGATTAAATTACGATTGGACTGTTTCACTTCATTATCTGTATATATTATTAGAATAATGTATATATGTGGCCTTCTACATAGATAGCTAAAAAGAGATTTCATGGTTCTTACAAAAATATTAATATATTGATCATTATAGAAAGTTTTCCTTGACCATCAAATTAGCATATTATCATGATTTCTGAGGGATCATGTGACACTGAAGACGGGAGAAATGATGCTGAAAGTTAATCTTTGCATCACAGGAATAAATTACATTTTAAAATGAATTGAAATAGCAAGAGAGTCCATTTAAAATGTAATTATATTTTTAGTGCTGGGCAGCAACTGATCTCGATCAGTGTGTACTGTCTATATTTTTTATGCATATAAAAAGACATACACATATATGTATATTTTAAAGAAAATGTTTACATATTAAATATATTTATATATAATATAAATTATATGAATATAAATATATACATGTAAATATTTGTTTTTAAATATATGAAATATATTTATATATTAAATATACTTTTATTATGTATTCGATTCATTTTGATTAATTGTTGCCCAGCACTAAATATTTTATAATATTAAAATTTTTACTGTGTTTTTGACACTATAAATAAATGTAGCCTTAGTGAGCAGAAGAGAGAATAAAAATGAGTGTATATGTTATTTTTATATTGACTGGTTTTCAAGGATAATTTTAAACGATCGGAGCAAGCATGGTTTTAACTAGTTATGGTCTCCTGTCTGTTCTCAGGATCTACCGAGAGAAAGTGCGAGACTATCAGTTCAAGCGTCTGAGGTATTACTACGCCGTGGTGGAGTGCGACTCCGTCGAAACAGCAGCGAAGATTTACGAGGAGTGTGACGGCTATGAGTACGAGAGCAGCTGCTCCATGATCGACCTGCGGTGAGTACCTCAGACAGTCAGTCTAAACCAGGCTCGGAGTCGCTAGATATAACTGAAACCACATTTCTAATAGCTATTATTAAAGGGTATCTCGTACCTCGTTGTGGCTCTGGCCGTTTTGCAGGTTCATCCCTGACGACGTGACGTTTGATGACGAGCCCAAAGACCGAGCCACTGATGTGGATTACAGTTCCTACAAACCCAAGCTCTTCACATCCACGGCCACCACCACAGCCAAGGTCTGTCACGCTGAGTCCTGCAGCACATCTGAGCTCTCTCACTCCAGCTATAATAATGCATGTCTTCTATCTGCTGCTGGTCATTAGGTCGAGCTGACCTGGGACGAAACAGATCACGACCGGGTCACGGCTCTATGCAGGAAGTTCAATAAGGACGACCTGTTGGACATGGACTTCAAGGCTTACCTGGCCTCCTCCAGTGAGGAAGAGGAGGATGAGGAAGAGACGGAAGGTTAGTGATGACTGAATCACCTGTCAACAGTAATGTTCGGTCATCATCAGTGAAGTTGTTGTGTTGAACCGTATGTTCTCTCAGCTGAGAAGCCTGCTGAGCCACTTACTGAGGAGAAAAGGGGCAGTAAAGAGAAGAAGAGCACACAGCAGATCGCTAAATACAGAGAACTACTGAAGAGCATTCAAGACAAAGACAAGGAACCGGACGACAGCATGGATATGGAGGTCACATGGGTACCAGGTATCAGTTTTTCATTTATTTATTTCATAGATTAGAAATTCTAAACATGTTAATATACGTATTAATATTATTCATTATTATGAATCTTGCCAAATGGTATGATCATAACACCCCGCGAATATTCGACTGTGAGATCGGGGGTCGAATCAAGCTCCTCGAATCGAATCATCGACTATAGGAGGACACCCCTAAAATAATATATACATATGTAAAAGATGTATTACTGCAAAGAATTTTTTTGATATATTATCTTTTTTGTATTTTTTTTGTATAAATAATAATAATATAATATATTTAGGCATATGTATTTTTATTTTAATTATTAGTAATGTATTGATTTTTTTATATATATATATATATATATATATATATATATATGGGTAGTTGACCAATCATTGTAATAAGGTGTGACAAAAAAAAGAAGAAAAAAAACCAAACATTGAAGATAAACCCTAGGACACAGTCCAATTTTAATTTC
>JAUCMS010000174.1:0-15020 GCA_032357445.1 Enteromius radiatus | reverse complement strand
ACCTGTTGCTATGACAGCAAGTCCCGGATGAGCGTCGAAGAACCAAACAATCCAAGATCAGGACAAATCCACAACAACCAAATCCAGCTAACTGAGGTAGCAAGGTACAAAGAACGAGCCCCTGAACTTCAAATAATTACTAGTTTTATTTACAGGTGAGATAAGCATCAGTGCTGGAAGAGCATATGCAGGTAAGTAGAGAGGTATATATAAACCGGAACAGTCTTTAGCGTAGCAGTCACAGTACAGACTTTCACTCACAATATCAAGATAGTAGAAAGGCAAGTAGTTACTCAGTCTTTATGAGGTAAATGTGTCCACACAAGCAAATAGATAGCTTGGGCCTGGGTAAGAGCTAACAGTGAGCGTAGTGACCTTGAGCTCAGCCAATGAAAGAGTGACTATGCATCTCTTGGGAATTGGCTGCAGGTGTTCCTGATTAGAACTCCGGTGATTGGGACCGGTTGACTGTGGCTGATCCAGGATCTGTGGCGGGTGATGGTGAGTGGTCTGTTGTGACTGATCTACGTTCATCAGTGGAGTGACGGCGTGACAGTTCAGGTGTGTTGAGTTAATTATCTATCCTTTATAAGTTCTCCTCAGTCCAGTGTTGGTGGTCCGGTATTAAGATTGTTTTGTATGTGTGTGGTTGCTGCCTTGGTTTTTGTCTTTGTGGATTATTAAATACTATAATTGTCATCATTCATCTCTGTGCCTTCATTCCACATCGTAACATGACACTGGAAATCAACCTGCTTGATTTTAATATCTTTTTCCATGGAAGCTCATTTGTCACAAAATAGAAAAACTAATAAATTCTGACATTTCATTTCACAATTTGGAATTTTTCTCCCAATTCTAAGAAAATGTATACATAAAAGAAAATTGTGAGGTAGAAAGTTATGTTTACCTTTTAATTTTTATTCCATGTCAGAAAAAGAAAACTGACAAAGATGAAATATAAACTAGAATATAGCATGCAAGAAAGTTAGAAATGTTTGATTAAGTCACAGTTAACCACTTTTAATTTTTTATCTCAGGACGGAAACAAGCTTCCATCATTTTTAATAACAAACTGTTAATGACTGAAACCATAATACAAGTTTCTAGATTGTTTGTGATAACCCAGTGCGAATATGAAATACACACTAAAAATGAGAGCACATCAGATATCTTACCTAACACAAACGCTGCCACATAGTTTGAGATTTGGCCCATTCCAACAATGAAGAACAACACACAAAAAATCAGCCATGATGGGGAGAAGACTTGGATGAAGGTGAATACTGTTTGAATCCCCATGGTAATAAACAGCACTATTTTCCTGCCAAACCTAAAAATCAAGAAGAAAGATGTTTAACTACACACTGTGAATCATTAGTAAATAGTCAGTTCTTCCTTTATAAATTATTGTTCCATTAATAGTCACTAGTAAACAGATACAGGAGCTGTACAGGGCTGTAGTAGGGAAAATAAGCTATCAGGAGGCCGCTCTCTGCTCTTTTGTTGGAGGAGCACACACAGAGCCTATATCAATGAGATCCCGCAGGTGACTCCTATGGAAATACCTTATCTTATTTATGTGTGTGGTCCCTGCCTTGGTTTTTGTCTTTGTGGATTATGAAATACTATAATGCAGTAATATGCTGTACACAATATCTGTGAATAAGCCCAGCTGGAGTGTTGCTGTAATGTTTGTTCTTCTGAGCTCAGAGTGACCATCAGGTTATCGGTCAGCAGTCTAGACAAGGCCCTTCTCCGTTAAGTTCTCAGTTTAGCTGCACAACCAGCTCTTGGAGGAGTCCTGGGGCTTCCTTTATAACTGTTGTGTACATATGAACCTGTCCTCTAAGAGACATATAGATAATATCAAAATCTACTGCGGGTGCCAGATCCTTTTCCTATTTAGCACCCAAACTATTGGGTGCTAAATAGCTATTTGCTGCGATCTGTATTGATGAAAACATAAATAAATAAAAGTGACTTGACATATGCCACGTCCTGCACAGAAGGTGGGATTTATAAAAAAAATATGTTTTTAATTTGTGCACCTGCATACAAACTCTGACCCATGCATACAGACTTTTTCTAGAGAGAGAAAATGTAAACAACGATTGTAAACTGTTTTCATTTCATCATATACATTTAATTCAATACATTACTAATTAATTTAATTCATTAGTACAATTTGTGCCAAACATCTTTCACTTAAGAATTACGGAAGCCACTGTGCTCTTGGGAAACTTGTCTCTGAACTCCACGGGCAGCTCCTTTGACCTCAGGGCCTTGTTTTCACTCTCATATGCATCTGTGAGGCCTTTTATAGAGAAGCATGTGCCTTTCATGTTCAATCAATTTCATTTACCACAGGTGGACTCCAAGCAATGATCAAGAGAAGAAGGGTCTGAATACTTATTTATATGTGATATTTCAGTTTTTTCTTTTGAATGCAGAAAACTCTAAAATTGAGTTGTCATTATGAGGTGCAGAGTGTAGATTAATTCAAAATAAAAATAAAAAATAACAATTGTAGCATAAAGCTACAATATAAATTGAAAAAATTGAACGGGGTCTGAACATTCTGAATCACTTTCTCTCTCTCTATATTATATATATATATATACACACAGTATCTCACAGAAGTGAGTACACCCCTCACTTTTGTTGCCAGCAGTTCTGAGATTAATGGCTGTGTGTTGAGTTATTTTGAGGGGACATCAACTTTACACCATTATACAAGCTGTACACTGATTACTGCACATTCTATCAGAGTTTCGTATCTTTAGCGTTGTCCCTTGAAAAGATATAATAAAATATTGACAAAAATGTGAGGGGTGTACTCACTTTTGTGAGATACTGTATATATATTCTGTAGCACTCTGACATACTACATGTGTCTTTGAAAGGCTGTATTTCGAAGACCGATTGGATCACCATGGCTGCTGTGGCCTCCATATAAATCTTTCCTTCCTCGAACAAAGAATGATAGAACAACACAGCCCAGACTATCTTGAGATTCACTGCACGCCGAGGACAACAAGAGTCTTTGAGAGAAAATGCTGGATTACAGTAAGTATTGGGTTTTAATTAGCTGAAGTCTACGTCCTTCAAAAGATGCAGTCTTTTCATTTTGATTTCTCCAAGAATGAATTATAGTATGTATTACATTTTTTAATCTCATTACGTCATATGAGGTTAGGAAAACAAAAATATTAGAAAACACAAATATTTGTTTATATTTTTTCTTATTATCATATTGTTGATCATGTCAACCGTTTCAGCCGTACCAGTGATATAAAACACAATTAGCATGTAATTATATTCATATGTGGGGATGTTTTAACCTGTCAGACATCTGTCCAGAGATCACAGAGCCAGTCAAAACACCACAGAAGAAGAGCGAGGAGGTCAGCGGAGCTCTCCAGTCATCTGAACACACCAGATCCCACTGTGATTGAAGAAACAATGTACGTTTAAAATAATTATATTAATTTGCAGAAGAAAAATAAAATGTAAACTTCTAATTCTTTAAACCGCATAGTTTAACATTTTTGGCTCTTCTGTTCCTAATGAAATACAGAAGAAATTAAGCCAAGGCAATTTGTCAAAAGGACTACTCTGAGTGACTTTGTAGGTCTGTACAGGGCCAAACAGTACTTCATTTAGGAACTGTAGTATTTATGCTGCTGCTACTGTCAGTTTAACATTAATAACACTATAGTCCTGCGTGGATCCAGTACTGACACACAGACACACCAAACTCACACTTGTGTTTACATGAATACTCACCGAGACAGATTTTTAAGTAAACGCAGGTGGCAAGCGTACGAAGCAGAGATGTCTGACTGACTGAAATGAGTTCTGTTTTGTGGTATCATTACAATGAGGACGCGAGGCGTGCGAGTTCAAGTGCGACAGTATTTTAATAAAAGGCTCATCAGGACAACAGAGGTAGATCGCCGGCAGACAACAATGTCGGAGACATAACCAGAGGCAGAGTCGAAAAACAAAGCAATAGGTCAAATACCAGTAAACAGGGTCCTTGGGGAGAGACAGAGGGGAAGTCCAGGTCCAGGTCCAGGCAGGAATCGTACACAGATAATCCAATAATCCAATCGACAGAATCACGAGAACCAGGAAACACGAATGAATGTAACATGAAACAACGAACCGTACAGACATACAGACACTTCAAATCTAGGTCAGTGGGCGGAGTAAAACAATGAGTTGTTATGGTGACAGATGAGCGGGGCAGAGACATGAATGAACACTCGTGACAACGCATAGAACGAGCGGAGACATGAATGAAAGTCCAGGGTGACAACAGACATGAGTTCGTGTGAATGAGTCCAGGCAAGAAAACCGCAGAAAACACACACATAGAGCCTGACGCTGGAGTACCAGCCAGAGAGCTGGGCTGACACATCCAGCTGACCATAACAGGTATACTGCTCTTTTATTACTAGACAGTATGTAATACCTTCTAATTTCTCATTCATTCAAACAGTGGGCTACTAACAGCTGTGCAGAGGTATTGGCCATATAGTCTTGAAATAAACAAAATATGACACTTTTCAAAAATAATCACTTTTACTTACTTAAAGGGGTAATCGGATGCAGAATTCACTTTAAATGTGTGTTGGAGGTATCCTATAATGATAAAAATCCATGTAAAATTGTATGATAAAGTCTATAACATGCTTTGGTTAAGTTTTCTCAATTGTAAAAAGCAAACCTCCAGCGGTAAACAATAGTGGATAAAACGGTGTTCTGTGATAAAACACCAGTGTCAATCAACAATTGTGGGAGGAGCCTGCAGAATCTGTGAATGGCTTGATCCGAGAAAGGGTCAGTTATTAATTTTGGGGATTAAAACACAATAATAGGGTGGGTTTTTATCATTATGTTGTGAAAACACACTGCTAACACACCGTGTTAAAAAACACACACCTCTTTAAAAAAAAAAAGAGGAATCGTCTTTTTGCAAACTCTGAAAACGTGTAGAATTTACCAACTTACTCCTGAAACCAATATATACAAGAGCGTCAAGATATCTTTAATGTATTATATATATTTATAAGAAATTTTCTAAATTTTACATTTACATTATCCATATTCATCTATGACATTTAATATGTTTCTATCATTACTATACATGTTTGTCTTTCTTCAGAAAAAAATATGAGCAAAATCAGAAATTGAATCCGGGATTGTTTCTGAAAATTAGAAATGTGAAAGTTGACACGGACTGACCCTAATGCATGCTGCTAGTCTTTATTGTGAGGGACTTGTCCATGCAAACATTTTGGACCTCATAATCTTGAAATAAAATCTTAGATTCCAAAAATGAGCTCTTCCTGTGATAGGAATCACTTCTCTCTGCAGACGTGGGAAAATCCAGGCTGTAGTCACAATGCATTTCAATCCAAATGTACTTTTTTCATCTAATTTATAGCACCATTTTTCTTCCTCAACAAGACACTTCTTGTTACAATATGGAAGTTAAACTACAAATCATCAGACGCACAAAAGTGCCATTTTTACTGATGAAAACATGAAGTCTGTGTTCAGTAGGCTACAAGAGTATTGCTCATAAATGTTAGGTTGGAGCTAGCAGTCACACTGATATTGATTATAATTAAAATAATTTATTTTCATTTATATATACTCTTCAATGATTGTCATATAAATATTTCTGTAAAATCCGAACGGATTTAAATGCATGCATCTGAATAAAAAAGCCGGTCCCCACTGTGACAACATGCCCCGCAGCAGGGTCAACGTGGTTTCACCTGTAGACTATATTTTTCCAGGACAATAACAGTGGAAATGTTCAGTCGTTTTGTAGTCAACATCTGAAGGGATGCGTCAATACAGAAACTGACTTTCAAAAACATACTGGACAAATATTGACCGGAAAAACATCTCCTTTACTAGGCTACGTCCGAACCTGAACTTCCGCTTCGCGCAGAATATAACAGCAAAGACGGACTGTGCGCTCGATGAAAGAAACCTACCTCTGAGACAATCGTGGAGATATATGTTCCTTTATCATACTCCCAGCCGTCCACACAGCCTTCTCGAGGAATAGCCGAGACATCCACATCCACCCACGGGAGCAAACCTCGGTCCGAATAGCTCTTCACGATGTCCATTCGGTGTCTTGAACATTTACTGAATACAGCATCTTTGTTCTCATCCTCCTGGTCGAGAGGAATAGACGCGTTTCTCCATTCATCCGTGATGTTCAGAGCTGCGGGAATGAGACAGTGATGAGCGGGTGTATCGCCCAGGAAAACCATGGATAAACCCGTGAAGCCATTCGGAATAATGCTCAGACACAAAAGAATAAACACTGTCCTTTGAAAAGGTCCCCAGTCTCCCAGGAACGCGGTGCTGTCATCGTAGTCCGGGAGGCTCATGGCTTCGGAGTAAAGTGCGCTTTCAGTGTCTTAAGTCCAGCTTTTACACACAGATGGGAGGAGGCAGACCCAGTCAGATGAGCTCCGAGAGGCGCTGGATTTATCAGTTTATACACATTACTCAGTAGCGAGGAGACAGAGCTGTTTGCTTTTCATCATGTAACTGCTCAGAAATAAAGCAGTTTGTTGATAGTGTTGTAGTGAATAAGAATTGGGCTTTGTGTCAAAGCTCTTGGGACCCCCCTCGGATTAAAAGATTAAAAAAAACAAACCAACACTTTATTTTTACTTAACCTTCTAGTGTTGTTAGAAATTAAATTAACCCTTGGTCAAAATTAAATGAATGTACTATATTTTATTTAACTATTTGTTTATTTGTTATTTTTTATTTTTATGGAATACTTTTACGATACTACATTTTTATGATCCATATGTTTCCTGTTAATAATTTCTTTAGCATAAACATGAAAATAGCCTAACCTGACAAGGATGGGTTATTCTTTGGCGCTAACATAAGTTGCTTTTTGCTTTAGTTTTTTTTTTTTTTTTTTGGGGGGGGGGGGGGGGGGGTGTGGGTAACAAGATTTCTAAAGTTATAAATAAATTCTTAAGTTATAGGATTTGTTTTTTTTTTATTTCAAGCCAGATTCAAAAAAAGTTGGGAATATTTTATTCAGTATAGAAGATGGCATGTCAAATGTTTAAACTGAGAACAGGTATCAACACATTTCAAAAAAGTTGGGACAAGATCATGTTTACACAGTCAGCAAACGTCTAGGGACTGAGGAGACAAGTTGCTCAAGTTTAGGAATAGAAATGTTGTCCCATTCTTCTCTAATGCAGGCTTCTAGCTGCTCAACTGTGTTAGGTCTTCCTCTTAACGATATGCCAAATGTTTTCTATGGGTGAAAGATCCAGACTGCAGGCTGGCTATTTCAGTACCTGGATTGCTCTTCTACGCATCCTTGATGTTGTAATTGAAGCAGTATGTGGTCTGGCATTGTCATGTTGGAAAATGCATATGTTGTTCTAGGACTTGGATATACCTTTCAGCATTGATGGTGCCTTTCCAGATGTGTAAGCTGCCCATGCCACACACACTCATGCAACCCCATATCATCAGAGATGCAGGCTTCTGAACCGAGCGCTGATAACAACTTCAGATGTCCTTGTCCTCTTTAGTCCAGATGACATGGTGTCCCAGTTTTCCAAAAAGAACTTAAAATTTGGATTTGTCTGAACACAGAACATTTTTCCACTTTGCCACAGTCCGTTTTAAATGAGCCTTGGCCCAGAGAAAACACCTGCGCTTTTGGATCATGTAGAAATATGGCTTTTAACCGGCAACGGCGAATGGCACGGTGGATTGAGTTCACCGACAATGTTTTCTGGAAGTAGTCCTGAGCCCATATTGTGACTTTCATTATAGTAGCGTTCCTGATTGTGATGCAGTGCCATCTAAGGGCCCGAAGATCACAGGCATCCAGTATGGCTTTCCGGCCTTGACCCTTACAAATAGAAATGATGATGATGATGAAAGCCTTTATTTGTCACATACACTGTTACATGCAGCGAAATGGGACCCCTCCGACCATACACAAACATCACATTTGGGGGGGGGTCAGGTCAGTCGAGAGGTAGCAAAAGAAAATAAGAGAAATCATGATAAGGAGCCAAACAAAAAAAACGAGATCAGGGGGAAAAAATACCTCAGCAGCAGGCTCATAAAACACATGAGAAATAACATTGCAACAGGGGAAGAGAGAGGGGATTTGGAAAAAGTCCAATGTGGGCAAACAGCCATCCAGTTCTGCAGCTAAGAAGCGCTGATCCAGACCCACCTACCAACACCGGGGGGGTAAAGTGTGCGAAGGCGTTGGTTGGGGAGAAGGTATAAGTCTATCTGAAGTAATGTACAGTTTGTGTGAGTGTGTGTCGGTGTGTAAGCCTGTGAACAGTCCGTAACAGTCTGGACCAGGTGTCCTTGGAGTGGGGAGTAGGATACCAGAGCGTCTCGTTATCTTGCTCTTCAGAGGAGTTAGTTATGTCTCCAGCTGTCATGATCAGCTGGATGTGCCGGTTCATTTGGATGGCACTCCAGCCCTCCATGGACTGTTTCTGTGTTTTTCCCTCCACCACATGTCTCCAAATCTGTCACCTGTGCACATTGTCTCCACCCACCTCATGTGTTGCCGTAGCGACCAATATGTTCTCCGCCTTCCTCATGTGTCTCCACGGCAACTGATATGTTCTCCTCCCCTCTGTCTCGTTAGCAGATGTATAAATAATCCGGTTCTCCAGTCATTCCCCGCTGATCATTGTATGTGGCTCGTCCCGTCTTTGTAAGCGTTTTCCCCTGTCCTTTCCAGTTCGTGTTTTGTTCCTTCTCTGATTCCCCGTTGCCGACTATTGCCTTTTTACTGATTACGATTCTGCCTCATCTGCATTGCTCTGTTCACGTGTCTCTGACCCACGCCTGTTTACTCTGTTTTGCGAACTCTTCAATAAAACACTTCGCATATGGATTCAACCGTCTCGCTCCAGAATCATGACACCAGCGATGGCCTTGAAGAGCAGGAGCTGGAAAAGAAGGGAGCCCAAATAGAAAATGGTATTTTCCAGGTTTGGAACAATATCTGCCAATTTCACAGATATTTAATGTCCATCACTGGTCTCCAGGTCTGGCCAAATCCCATTGAATAGGCACTAGTTTCTCCATGATGATCTCCAATTTGCAGTCAACAGACACAGTCCGAGTACTAACAGCTCTGCTTACCGTTTCCTTCCAGCCGGCCAGTTTCGTGGGGCTCTGGCTGGTCGCTTTTATCAATTTCCGATATCCCAGGGTCCCACCTAATCCAATGAGCAGGACCCCTGTTATTAAAGCTCCGAATAGATAATATCTTCAACATCCTCCAGGGACAGAGGAGCTAGGCACACGACGCGCCACTTCTCCCATCTGTCCATCATTTATCCAGCTGCAAACGTTCCTTCGGGACAGGTCGGTTCCCCGGAACCAAGGCTTCTCGTTGAGAAGACTGTGTTCAGAGACCAGTTGATCAAATCCATATTTCTTTAGTTTCAAGAGCAAGGCAAAGAGAGTCTCTGAATAGTATTCACAAGACAAGAGGAGCAAGCAGGGAGAGATATGGGAGGGAGAGGAAAGATATTTTTCACAGAGAAACTCCTTTCTGATATTGCTCCACTATTTTTTGCCACAGCATTAAATTCTGAGAGGCTCTTTTTATACTCAATCATGTTGCCAATTGACCTAATAAGTGGAAAACGTCTACGGTTCACTTAGTTTTGTCGTGGCCACGACATATTAACTCGTGGGAACGTGATATTATGTCGTGGCCACGAGATCGTTTTGTCGAGGTAACGACATCCTTATGTCGTGGCCTCGAGATGCTATGTTGAGGGAACGACATATTTTTCTCGTGGCCACGAGTTTATTGCGTAAACAAACCTGCGTGACCCGGTCACCGTAGAAAACTGGTCCTCCAGCTGTTCCTTATATGTACATTTGACTTTTCCAACCTCTACCTGTCCAAACTTTTTTGGAATGTGTAGCTGTCTTGAAATCCAAAATGAGCAAATATTTGGCCTGACATTTCAAAATGTGTCACTTTCAGGATTTGATATGTCATCTATATTCTATAGTCACGCGGGGCAGCCAACAACAGACACAGTGGGAGTGATGTCATGCCTCGGAGAGGCTTTTTATTAACAAAAGTATAAAACAAAGTGTCCAGGGGAAATAAAAGTGTCCAAAACTAAAGAAAAAAGGGGAAAGCTGGTGTCCTCGTCGTGCTCCTGAGGGCAGTGATGGTCAGGGAGTGTTCAGAAGGGGAATGGGTCCAGGAAGAGGGGAGGAGTCTGGCGTTGTCTACCCGGCGACAGCTCTCCTTTGACGGCTGGGTCTTCCGGCAGCTCGCTTTGTGGAAAGTTCTACGGCCCTGGCGGCTCGCTTCATTGACGGCTCACATTCCTCGCGGCACCTGTCCTTGGCGGCTCGCATCATTCAGCGGATCCTCATTCCTCTCGCGGCTCGCTGCTCCAGCGCTCTCGTCTGCTCCACCGCACCCTTCCTGGACCCACGAGGACACCAGTGTGCATGCACAAAAGGGGAAGAGACCGGCTTGATCCTTTAATGGCGGCGGTGATGAGGCACCATTCACTTCATGTGTGCCTCATCACACACTGCCAGACCCATCCAGTCCTGCGCCCCTCCTCTCATCCGCCCAATCCTGTCGGGAACCTGGAGAAGGGCGGCGCTGAAGGCCGGGGAGGGCGATGATAGGCTGGTGAGGCCGGCTGCCTCGCCACAATATATATATTTCATAGAGGCAAGTCATTTAACTTTACACTAAACTTTTTAAACATTAACGAGCAGGAGGTACTAATACAAATGAAATCCTTTTAGAACAAGCATCTATGGATCTGTGTCACGCTTGAAGTTTTGTCAGTTAATAAAAGGAGTTTCACACGATAGTCATTAGTGCTGACCAATAATTGATCTTCATCTTCAGTGTTACCCCGTGCCTAGTTACACATTTATTGAGGTTGTACAAAGTTCAAATCAGTGATGGAAAGTTTTGCACACGTGCAGGGACTTTTTTTCACCCAGAACTTAGGTTCTAGAACTTTAGAATTTAGATTCTAGTTCCTGCTGTGGAAACACAACGAATACTGGCCCGAAGACCCTAGTTCCTGGGGAAGGTTCCTGCAGTGGAAACGGGACTAATATTACTTCAAATGGCACTTGGACAGGAAGTAACACAAAAAAGTCCAAACACAAGACAGGGGAATATGGGTCAGATCATGACAAATACATCTACAATTTTGCAATAGAGTTCTGGATTCTGGATGTCTGCTGAAGACAAGTAGAGACTGAATCCAAATAAAATTAATAAAAAAAAAAAAAGTGAAAAACAAATGGAAGCAAACAATGTCCTGAGTTTGACAGAAACTATAACAGAAGAAACTCACTGATAGCGTGTTACACTGAAACATGATGGCTAGAAATACATATGCACTAATGAGTGAACAAGAAACACATCAAAAAAATTATAAGACTACCATAATAGACAGTAGAGTAATTTATTAGGCGATCAAGGTATTTTAAACACATGTTGCGCAACCATTTGTACCTTACAAAAACAAAAATATAATAAAACGTAAAAAGCTCATAGAGAAGTAAATCATATTCACATATTATAGGTTTGAAGGTTGATTAACTTTAAGCAGGTTAAGACTTTTCCATAGGCAGATGCTCTTTCTGTGGTACAGACACAGAGCAACACAAGAGTTACCTCACAATATATACTGGATAACAGCGGTTAATGAGAAGCACGTCCCTTTTCAGCGATTATTTACAAACCTTTTTATGTTAATAACATTCACGGTAAAACACATGGAATGGATCTAAAATATCTTTTTGGTTGGATATGGCTGGGAGATATTATAACAGACCAAAGGCAGTAAAACTCCTCATGAGGGTGTTAGTCTCACACACATAATCTGCCAAATTCATGCCATGATGTCATCTCAACAGTGTAATTCATTTAGGGTCATTCATCTGAGTAACAGGATTATTTGAATTCACTGTCCAGTTACATTTTCACTTCTTTGAAGACTTTACTTTTGTCTGATGTCCACATCATTGCATCCTGTTTTTTAGAGCTTTTCAGTCTACGTGAGATAAAAAGAAACTAAATTGTATATTTTAACTAAATTAGACTTCAAGCACATGTATCGTATATAAAAATTAAGGAGGTAAAGTTAAAGACTGTGGTAATAAGAATATGGGGCAGTAATGCCCTTACCCTTTTATTCTCTGCATCTGAACAATGGTGTCAGGGAGAACTTTTCCTCTGGTTTCTGGCAACAGTAACGTAATCAAGCCAGAAACCACAGCCAGGCTTCCAATGACAATATAAGGAATGTATCTATAATAGTTACCTTTACAGAGAAAATGAATCAGTTATCAAAATGCACAGGCAATGTAAAGATTTAACAGTGGCTATATTTAAAGTTATAAAAATAAGAAAAAAGAAAACTGTACCCAAGTATATGATGAAGGGAGAAACAATGCTGCCTATGCGAGCGGTCATGGAGCACATTCCCATGGCCATGTTTCTCACCACAGTAGGAAAGAGCTCTGAAGTCACTGCATAAACCACACAGAATGCAGCAGTCACACCAAGTTTCCCCAGCATCTCCAGTGAGGTCGCCAGCTCCACCAGATCTGCAATGACACACACACAAACTGATTTAACCATAAACAACCACAACAGGACCCATTTTTCATGCGTGGATTACTCAGCTAGCTTGATTTTATTCTTGATCCAGGATTAAGGTCTTTAGAAGTTCACCCAGAGTTTCTGTCATAGCAACGGGTCTGTTAGCTCAAACAGGATTGGACTCATCATATCAAGTTAATGTTGTCCCAGTCACTGCTACTTTCTTACAAGTGCACCTTATCAAAACAAGGTTTTTTAATATAGAAGTAAAACGTTGTCTAATCTATAATAATACCTATAATAATTTACTCATTTAGAGATTATTCATGAAGGAATAATGATGTCATTTTATTGCAGTCACAGTTTGACTGAGCCTTTCATTAATGTGAAGGGTAATTTCAGGGAACCACAGTCATCAGCCCCAACACACACCAGAGCCCAGTGACCAGAATTCTAATCACCTGCACCTATGGCTACTCATTAACTCCATATATGCCTGCGATCCTCTGACTCCCTCATCGTCCAGTCTACAGTTTATATAGTTGTGTCACCTAGACCCCTTACTTGGGACCTACCTTTTGGGCACCGCTCCTCCGTTCCTCTAGAAACGACAACCATCATTCATCATCATCTGAGACTCTCTAAAACCATATCATGCCCAGTATACTCCCCTGACTTCGTTCTCCGAGTCTACTTGCTGACAGCAAGTTGTGCAAACAACAATAGCAGAAAAATACATCATGATTGATTATGACTTACTAATGTAGTTTGATAAACTCATTAAGAAAACTGAGTGAGAGAGAAATGAAATAGAACAAGAGAAAAAAGAAAATGGTAATAGATGCAAATAGAAATGGTCATTGGTCCGATGGCGAGCGATGGTTGGGCTAATTTGTGTGCCAGTGTGCCCCGGCCCTAATATGACTGGGTCAAGGAACATATAATACATTGAATGGCTTCAGTATGGAACATCACATCACTACTTGCAATCATTTCTAATCTGTTAGAAAAGTTTAATAAAAGTGTTGTTGTTTTTTTTCTTAAAAGTGTTATAGCCATCCAGAAAATAATTAGCACATTTCTGTAAACCTCATATCCTATTCAGACTTAGAACTTCTTGCCTGACTTTACAAATTGTGTTTATGTTCCACACTATCAGATGTGTGATGCAGAATATGATCAGTAAATGTCTTACCTTTGGGAATGAGCTGTATGACGAAAATCATTGCTCCACCCATGAGAAGAGTGGAAGACTGACAGAATCTCCTGCTGCAGTATCTGAGCAACAACATGGCTATAATGAATGCTGGCACCTCCACCACTGCAGACAGGAAATAATTCAGGTACGGGTCGCCGTGAAGGTTTGTGGTGTTTAGAATGAGAGCATAGTAAGACATGGTGATGACCATCCTAAACGACAAAAACAGCCCTTGTTAATCAGTTGCTTTCTTTGAATCCTAACCCTGCAGACAACATTCTGGTTAAACCCCTTCACATCTCTGACCACTTCTTCTTTACATGTCATCTACTGTACATATTACACCCAGTACACCTCCAACACCTCTACCTGTTACATTCAGACATAACCTTCGCTCCCTCTCATCCTCCCATCTTTCCTCTGTAGTGTCCTCCGCTCTTCCCTCTACAACCCTTTTCTCATCTCTGGATGTTAATGCAGCCACCGACACTTTTTGCTCCACCTTAACCTCCAGCCTGGACGATATATGTCCTCTATAGTCTAGGCCTGCACGGGTCACCCCCCCCTAACCCCTGGCTTTCCGATGTTCTCCGTGAAACAACGATTTCGCCACCTTCTTTTCGGACAAAATCGCTACTATCAGCAGCCAATTCTCAGCTCCACATATAGACAAAATACTACAGACTACACCCATAACTAAGACACCACTCTTCTCCTTCTGTCCTCTCTCGGTGGCAGAAGTATCCAAATTTCTTCTTTCCAGCCATCCTACAACATGCCCACTAGATCCAATCCCCTCCCATCTTCTCCAAGTAATCTCTCCCACACTTACTCCAGCTCTTACTCACATCATCAAATCATCTCTCCTCACAGGCACCTTCCCCACTGCATTCAAGCAGGCCCGAGTAACCCCGCTGCTCAAAAAACCTACACTAAACAATTCACTGATAGAGAACTATAGACCGATCTCTCTCCTTCCTTTCATAGCCAAAACACTTGAACGAGTCGTTTCCAACCAAGTATTGCTTTTTCTCTCACAGCACAGCTTATTGGACGCAAACCAATCAGGGTTCAAGAAGGGCCACTCAACTGAAACTGCACTATTGTCAGTCACTGAAGCCTTGCGGGTTGCCAAAGCCAACTCCAGATCATCAG
>JAUCMS010000173.1:0-30943 GCA_032357445.1 Enteromius radiatus | reverse complement strand
TGCTGGTGTGTTGGCAAGTAAACTCACACGCTGGGCAGTGCTGCAGATGGCAGAGTAGCTGTCTCTTGCTCCCTGCTGGTGGTTCTGGATTTGCTGGCGAAGTCGAGCCTGGAGGCGCTCGCTGCAGCCGGACAACAGCTCCTCTCCCTTTTCCTTAAGTGTAGCCAAACGCTCCTCAAAACCCGCTATTTCCTCCATAATAGCCTGAGATTAGACAATATGTGCAAGCATAAATTTAAACAAAA
Organism: Enteromius radiatus; assembly: GCA_032357445.1. NCBI lineage: Eukaryota > Metazoa > Chordata > Actinopteri > Cypriniformes > Cyprinidae > Enteromius > Enteromius radiatus. Next base: position 30,698 of record JAUCMS010000173.1, on the reverse strand, counting down.
GCTATAATTTTGTGAATACCAATATAAACTGAAACTTTAATGACAACAGTTTTTTATGCGGGTAAACAAAATGCAGATGTGTGTTTGGTTATTTATAGGGTTTTGCTCTTCTGTGAAGCTTTGTGATTTGTCACCTTATGTCTGGCCAGCTGCTGAGTGGCAGCTTCCAGGCCACCGCCTGATGCTGGGTCAGGAGTCACCATCCTGCTGGACATCTGCAACAGCCAACGCTCAATTTCCTGTAGATCTTTGTGGTAAGCTTCCTGTTTCTTCACCTGGGCATCTAATCTGTGAACGTGGGTCTGAGGAAATATATTTAAATTGCAGAAATGATCCAAGACATTTGCAAGCACTCACACTGAAGCACATATATAAACACACAGCTGGAAACTCTCATGCCATAAAGAGCTTCTGACAGCTGCAAGCATGAGATGAATTATTGGAAAGTGAGTATTCATAGCACTGATTGCAGGGTTAATGGATGCCATCTTGGAGGAAATAGCACATAAAGCCTCCAAATTAATATTCAAAAGCTTAAAAGGGAAATAATCTACACATTCATAGCAATTTGTTTCTCCCCACTTTATAACTTGCAATTTAGTTTTAAATGATTCTATATTTATATTACCCTTCCAAATTGCTTAAAGCAGGCATTGATATGTAAATGTTCATTAACATTAATGTTCTGAAATTGCAGCATGTTCTGAATTACCAATATTGCTGCTTAGTGTATATAACATGCTGGGTGGACTGAGCTGTAAGTCTTATGTGCATTAATTATATTATAACAGCAAAGGTTTTCTATGTTATGTTGCATTTAAATGAGCTTTGTGAGCTTACTCTTGCTGAGCCACGCAGCTCCTGGTAGTCCGCCTGTAGTCTGGTCATGTTGTCTGTGATGGAAGGGGAGTGGAGGAGGGTCAGCAGAGTTTCTCCTTTTTCTAACACAAAGCTCACGGCAGAATCACGGGATAGCAACGTCTGCTCCACAGCCTGGACACAAGAGAACAAAGAATACAGCTAAAAATGCATCATTCAGAAAGGACACATTAAACTTATCAAAAGTGAACATTTTCAAAAGATTTCTATTTCTAATAAATGCTGCTCTTTTGAACTTCAAATTGCATAACCATATTCTGCATCCCTAATCCCACCCGATACCTAAATGTAACAACTACCTTACTAACTATTAATAAGCGGCAAATTAGGATTTCATTTACGTCATAGTTAATGGTTTGTTTATGACAAGAATTAAACCTTTTAATAAAGTGTGACTGAAATGTCACTTGAGCACCAAATTTGCATATTAGAATTATTTCTGAAGCATCATTAAGAAACAGGCTACTGAAAATTCTAATTTGCCATCCCAAGCATTAAATTAAATTTTAAAGCATATTAATATTATAGTAAACAGTTATTTAAAATGTTTATAATATTTCAAAATATTACTGTTTTCTGCATTTTGCAGCCTTCATGAGCAAAACTGGCTCAAATATAAAACTAATTTATTACATACATTTTAAGTTTTTAAATTATATACATATCTTAATGCTTGCAAAAGATCATTGACAATCCTTCTGATTCGAAAAGTGACAAGTGGCACTACCACTTTTGTTGACAGAAATATACATTTCAGTCATGAAACTCCAGAGGTGCAGACTGGCGGGTTGTTAACGTAACTTATGATATTCAAGAGTTATATGCATCCAATCAGCTTACTGCCTCATATTTATATGGCTAGCTAGCATTCACCCAAGATTTCTGCAGTGCACTTTCAGAGTTTCTCTGAAACACCTTCCCCAGCTCCACCTGTATTGACCTGCTTTCTGTTTTATCTATTTTTATGCTATTTGTGCAGCAACATGGCACCATATCACCATATGCATTAGCAGTAGCAAGTTCCTGTTCAGTGAGCTGTCACGATTGAACTAGTCACACAAGTACGGATTTCATATCAGACTATGAAACAAATCACCTACCTTGAACTTGTTCAGCTGGGATTTTCTCTGGTAAAGTTCTGCTTTGGGTTCAACAGTGGAACAGAGAAGTGCTCGAGTCTCCCTAAGCCACTGCATTTGACTCTTGTAGCGCTCTTGGAAATCTTTATAGAGCACAATACTCTTTTCCAGGGTTGCATGCTCTTCCCGTAGCCCCAGAATAAGCTCTTCGAGCTGTGATCGGCCTGTTTGCACATCCCTCTCTAGCCTGGATGCTCCAGGGTCATCCAAGAAAGAAACGGCCTGCTCTGCCCTCTCTCTGAGTGTTTTAAGCAGGCTGTGACCTTGATCCATGTCCCCCTGTAGAGACTGCGGGGTGAGAGAGTCTTTTAAACAATGAATGAAAGGGTACAAAAAGAACAACAATAACAAACAAACAAAAATCAATAATTTAATGAGCCACAGGAAGGATATTTATGCCTTCCCCAGTGTGCAACCAAGACAAGTAAAGAATTTCCTGTTTCTGACAGCTTCTGATCCCCTCTATTCATGTGGAGCTTCAGGTTTTGAGAGTGCTCCTCTGAAGTGGACTTTTCTGATGGGTACTTTGAAGCCTGCCGGGCTCCTGACACCTGTGTGCAGAGACCCGGCGAGGCCCCGGTTAGAGATATGAGAGAAAGACCCAATTACCCAGGCCTTAAATGGGGCTGCCGCAGCTGGGGTTTCCCCAGCAACGACCACACTCGGCCCCTCCTACTCCTTTACCTTTAAGCGGGAAGCTTCTCTTTATGATATCAGCCTCTTGTCTCTACAAAGAGCAGTTACATGAGAGCTGGACAGCTGGATCCGGAGCTACTGCTGTGGTACGAACAGAGAAAGCAGCCCCAGTGTTTTAATGACCATCCCCACACACAAATAAGGAAATGAGAAGTTAGTGATGCGAAGAGGTATAGGATCCAAGGATAATTGGATAAAGAAATATGATTTGGTGATAGAAATGTGCACTTAATTGGCTGTTTATTATTCACAAATACTCGCATCTATACTGCTGGCATTACCGTTTAATAGACTGGGTGTACATAAAACACAGATAGCTTCTGTATGACTTTGCTATTAGCAACTGTGTGGCTCTATTGATCTTGACGAGGATTATATGCACCAAATGAGAGGTATATGTATATGAGTGTAAAGGAAGAGAGTGTTATGTGATGCTGAAGCTGCAAGGGCATTGCATCAATTACACAGTCTGTGCCAGCAGGTTCCTCAGACAGACCGTTCCTTCATCTCTGCTATCACAGTGGGGGAGTGTGTGAAGTGGCTGTGTGCGCGTATGTGTGTGCAAGTAGGGTGCGATCACGCTAAAGCTTTCTTTTGCTTTGTGTAGTAGACATATTGATCATATCCTTAAGAAAACAAAGAGACTCGTACATGTGCACACACTGGCTCTTACGATCTCAAATATGAGTGCAAAACTGTGCCAGGCCCACTGAGAGTACCAGTCTGTGGTGTGTGTGTAATTTTATCAGGCCAAATCAATAGCTGTTAAACCACAGGATAAAAAGGGGTGACAGTTTCATCTGTTCATCTAATCCTTCAACTGTACAAGGAAAAAAAATAAAACCCTGTAGAGGTGTTTATTTGCAAAATGCTTGGTTCTTTTAATCTTAATTACTTTCAAAATGTATATTGTATGTATATAAACAATTTGTATGATTTGTATATATATATATATATATATATATACTGTATATACTGTATATATACAGCACTAATATATATATATATATATATATATATATAATTATTTTTTTCCATGTGGGCTTGAGTCTCTTTTGTATGTACAACTTGTACAACTATGTACAAACAGACATGCTTTGTTGCTGCAAATTAGTGTTTTCACTAGGCCATACCTCTAGCCTCTTCATCTTCTTTTCCATTGTAATGCGATCGAGAGCCTCTGTCCTTTCAGAAACGATTTTGAAATTCTTCCTCGCAGTGTTCAACCAATCAGAGAAGGTCCTGAATGAATTTTGAGCCTCTGTGATGTTCTGCATCTCTTCATGGAGCTGTTTGAGTGTATCCTGAATGACAGAGGAATAAATCAAAAGGCTCATTGTCAAGAACAGTCGGAATTCTGTCTGATCAGTATGAAATGTTTTGACCGATCCAATGCCGCACACTCGCTAGAATTCACTGCTGGGGGCTTGAGGCTAAGCTATTTTGCCGCATTCTTCACTTGACACGCAGATCCCTCATGCACGTGGCACCAATTAACGCTTTTGCGCTGTGCCGCGCGCACACCTATCTGCAGAGACCTAATAGCTCTTGACTGCAGTGCATGTGGCGGCCTGTTGTTTCTCAAAGAATAATTACACGCTCTATTCTGTGTCGCAGCCAGGGTGTGTGTGCATGTTAGAGAGAAGTGGGCAGGAAGGAGAGGTGTTACAGCAAGTGTTAAAAACAATTCTGCTGCTGCCACTAAAGCAGCAGCACCGATTGATGGGCAAGATTGAGTCCTATATTGTTTAATTACAAGCTAAGGTTTCGATGTGGGCGAGACATTGATTTTTGTAGTGTGTAGGATTTTTTTTGTCATCACAGAGGGTCACAGGAGGTTTACCAGGTTGGATAGCTTCCAATGTTTAGATGGCTGAGAAATTAGACTCATCAGTGTGCTTTGGCAGCAAAGTGGGAGGTGAGTCAATGACACCAGGTTCTATTTAAAGAAATGTCATTGTAGAAACAGAACATAGAGTAAAAAATCTAATTTAATTGAACTGAAAAGGTTTAATTATTTAGCAAATTTAAAAACAGACAACACTTTAATAATAAATTAAATTAATAAAATAATTATTTTTGTTTACATAATATTTATGTGTACTGTATTTATTATGTGTATATATATATATATATATTTCAGAAAAAAGATGTTATGTTTACATATTAAATATTTAGTCATAATATAAATTTTAGAAATATAAATACATGTAACTACTGTATATATTATGCAAACATAAACTTGCAATTAATCACAATTTGACAGCACTATTTAAAAATAATGATAAATAAAAATAACTAATAATTTGGTATGGTCTGTTGTATTTCTGTACTTCAGAAACATATCACTGGTGACTAATATGAATTACAAGGGAAGAAAAAGGATTAAAATAATCCTGGGAGGCCATGGCTGATCGGGAGCCACAGGAGTCCATGGCCAATTCCCACTCCTACCCACCCCTATCACGGCCATGGCTCTACTACCCCATAATATTATTAATATAATATTGTAATATTATTTAGTTTTCATTTATTTGATATAATTACGATTAATTACGATATGATTAATACTTACTACTATTGAAACTTATTTTATTTCAGTTAGTTGCCAAAACAACTCTTCTAATAAGTAAGTTTATTTTATATTTTATTTCAGCTAGTAAAAAAAATGTATGAATAATTAGTGGGATATTGTTCAACCCATAGAAAATAAGGCACCCAGATTATAAAACCACAGCATCTGCTGTTTTTTTTCACACTGCGAGAGCAGAATTGACAGAAAAATCCAACCTGCAATATGAATATGAATGTCATGTGTTTCTCTAATTAACAGGACAATTCAAACACCAACAGATAAAAACAGTGATGAAAAGCAATTTCATTTAGAAATTATTTATAAATAAATTTTTTTATGCACATTATTTGTGAAAAATTAGTTAAAGAAAACAGCTTACTGAATGACGCTGCATACTTTTCTTAAATAATCGAGTACATCAAAATGTACAAGGCTGACTTGCCTGTATCTGTAGAAGCAAAGCATGGTAGCGGGCAGTGAGCTGGGTCACCCTGGTACTGATCCGACCACTTACATGAGCGTCCTCAACGACTTGCTGTGCAAGAGTACTAAGGCCTTCTACCTCAGCCTGGCGTTGAGCAGCCTCAATCTGCCACCTCTGAAATAAGGTAATGATGGGAAAAGATCAACACATACTATATCTACATGAAACCAGAGTACTATAAATCTGAGACTGTCAGGCAGAAATATAATGGATCATACCTTAAGGTGTTGAAGCTGGGTCTCCTTTGTAGTGACATCAGAGCGACGGTGGCTTCTCACCTTAACTTTGAGCTCCATGTCGACCAGCCACTGGTCTAAGCTTTGGAATAAACCTTCTAGTTGCTGAACTCTTGCAAGGGCCTGCTCTACCTGGACTTTGGTTTCGGCGAGCCGGTCTTGGTACCCCTGCCATTCAGTCTGTGCTGTTTCCAAAGCCCGATCCTCAATTTGAGGGGCACCCCATGGAATGACTCTTTCTCGACTTGCAAGAACCGAGCAGAGTAAGTTATGTCCCTTAGGGCAATGAGACTGGAGCATCTGGAGAAGTTATTAGACAGAAAGGGTAAAAAGTAAAGAGTATGTAGTGCATAATATTTCTATCCTATAATATTAAAGCCATAAAAAGATCACGTAATATTAACCTGCAGTTCTTTTAACGTGTTCTCCAGAGCATTTACATCTTCATCTAGGGATGAGAGGAGGGCCAAACTGCTCTGCTCCTGCTCCAGCCAGTCTTCAAACATGTGCAGCCCTCGCTGGTACTCTTGATGGAGCAGAACCAATTCTTCTGCCTTACTGACAGCAGCCTGAAACACCAGCAGAGAATATTATTTCAAATTTGGAAACAGAGTAAAAACAGAGCATAACACTTTTTTTAGCTGCTTGGTACCAGATGGATTTCCCCCCATCTTTTTCTCTGTAGGGATAAAAAAAAAACATCAATAAAGAGTTTTGAGCCACAAACCACATCACCTAGATCCATAGATATATATATAGCTCATGTGTAGTCCTGGGAGGTCACTGCTTAGCTCTTTGGCTGCAAAATCTGTTTCCATGGTGACAGAAACTTCTCTGATTGCTATATGATCTTTCCAGGGTAATATTTGGTGTAGCTCTACATTGAAATTTTGGTTATAAATATATATATAAAAATAAAGTGTAAATCATACTCATTTATGGCTTCTACACCATTGCTCAGCAAGCTTTTTGTAGCTCTGTCTTGAAATATGTTATTGCTAAATATTTCCCTGTCAACAGGAATTTACAGTTGCACTCTATAACCACTGCTTGGTTTCATCATATTAGTTTGTGCTGAATAATTTTGCTTGACCACTCAAAACAAATGTAAGCACTGGTCTGCTGCCTACAGTTTGACAGCCCTGGCTTACCTTGGCTTTATCTTTAATGGCTGTATATCTCTCACTGAGTTTCTGGATCTCCTGTTGGGTGGTTGTATGTTCAGTCATGTTGGAGCCCTTGGTCGCAATTGTCTCTAAAGGGCTAGAGTGGCTAAGAACTTCCTCATAGAGGAGCTGTAAAGAGCATAGCAATTAAAATAATTAATACTTAGGACAAATCCAGAATAAAATGAAGATATTATAATCATATTATATATGCTTGCGCAAGTATGCATTTAAAAACTATTCATTACTTTGGCACGGCCTAGATTGGCTGTCTTGTCCCTCATTTCTGCGTAGTGTTTGTCAGAGTTTCCAAGGCTTTCTTCTACTCGTTCCATCCAGCACTCAAACTGACTGACATCTTCCTGATAGCTGGTCCAGTGTGACAAGGCACCTTCCAGCTGGCTGTATATGTAACACATAAATGAGACATCTACTATTTGAGCACAGACACTTGATGAACACGTATCTAAGGAAATGCTCAGACTAAAAAAGAGATAAATAAACACAGAGATATAGACAGAGAGTTCTCTGACCTTTTGCACTGTATAGATGTTGACAAGAGTGATTCCCAGGAATCTTTGAGGTCCTGGATCTGCTTGCGAACCACTGGAACACCCTCAGCCGAAGTGTTCCTCTGGACAGACTCCCCTCTGGTGATGAGCATCTTCAGTTGGATTTCTCTCCCCTGACAAGCGGTTAGTAAAGTCTGTAATCAATCAGAAATCCTGTTATACACCCAGTTTGTACAAATGAAACTTACAAACTAATTCACGAAAGCCTAATCACTTCAATGTTGTCCTTAGGATTTCCCAACACCTGTAAAACAGTAAAATGTGTCTAAAAAAATAACAGTGTACCTCGAGCTGGCCCATTCTGGTGATAAGCACACTCTTGTCAGATGTGGGGCACCTGCAGGTCTTGAGGACCAGTTGAGACTCTGAAACCCAGTTCTGAAGTTCCTGAAGGCCCTGTGAAAAAAGCTGATGCTCCCCCACAACTCGTTCTACCCTTGATGCTTTCTCCTGTAAAAGGGAGGTGAGAGAAGTAAAAACTACAGTAAAAGGAAAATAATATTTGTTTTTATACAGGATGCACAATAATGATACAATATTGGTTATTAGCTGATATTTGAGATTTTTCCTTTACATTTTTTCCTTTTTATTACGTTATTTAGCATAAAATAAATATAAATGTTTCTTACTGTACATTATCATGTTGCAATGCCTAAATTAACTTTTAGTTTTTTATTTAGATATATATTAATAAAGATATATAATAAAAAATATTTAATATAAGACATTTATTAGTTATTTATATAGTGTAAAGGGTTTCTATTTAAAATGGTAATTGACAGCGGTAAGATTCTATTGGTATAGATAGATAGATAGATAGATAAATAGATAGAAGCCTTTTATTTGTCACATACACTGTTACATGCAGTGAGATAGGACCGCCCCCAAAAATGTGATGTTTGGTGGGCTATTATACACAAACATCACATTTTTGGGGGCGGAGACAGGTCAGTCGAGAGCCAGAGGTAGCATAGAAAAATGAGGAAATAAGATACATTAGGAGAAGGAGGGGAAAAAACTCCCAGACTGTCCTTCGAGAAGGGCAGTGTGATATATGCTTTTATTTTGAAGAAAGTTGCCTGTTGCATTTCTATTCTCAGTAGTTCGGATCAAATAGATTTCTTACTATTTGTCTTGACTGATTGTCTACACACTAAAAAGTGTGGCATTCAGTTGATGAAAAGTAATGTAAAGTCATTAATGTTGCAAAATAATATTTGTTATAAATATTTTGATATGCTGCTTAATAGCCAAAATCAAGACAGATTTTACTTCAGGATTCTGTGATACATTTAAAGTTTATATGAATAGCATTTATAACAAATATTATTTTGCAACTTTAATGACTTTAAATTACTTTTGATCAATTGAAAGACTCCTTGCTAAAAAAAATATATTAATTTATAGTGTATAATGTGTATGTACATTCAGTCAAGACAAATAGTAACACATTTAATTGATCCGAACTACTGAGAAAAGAAACGCAACAGGCAACTTTCTTCAAAATAAAAGCATATCAATAGAATCTTACCACTCTCAATTACCATTTCAAATAGAAACCTTTTACACTATAGACATTGAACAGTCTTCCAGATTCAAACTAAACCTGTTTCTCAGAGTTTAAAAAGACAATGAAAAATTAAAGCATATAGCAGCTTTCCTAAAAGATCTCAACAGGCTAAGCCCATCTTCCATCACAATCAGTGGTAACAACGAAAGAGCAAACGAAGGACTAATGAGGTAAACAGACAGGTAAAGGAGGTTACCTTAATCAGGTTGCTTAGGGCCAAGTAGCATGCAGCTAGCTGGCAGACCCGATGCACAAAGCTCTTCCCAGCACCCTGACCCTCCCAGAGGCCATGTGCTCGCCCTCTCAGCTCTGCCAGTTCAGACTCTCTGGAGCGCATCTCCTCCAGCAGCGTCTGAGGGTGTGCAATCAGGGATCACGAGGCAAGCGGGGGTCACAGAAGAATAAAGACGAATATTCATGCCATGAAAAACCACAAGCCAACATGACCTTCTGAACACATCCACTAAGATGGACAAGTCACGTTCTCAAAGCAACAACAAAACTTTTACTAAACACACTTAATACATCAGGGTACAAAAGACCAACACAAGCACATTTCTTGCTTCTTTTCTCTAGATGGAAAAAGAGCAGACTGTGAAATTGTCAGTTAGGCAGACACAGTTCATGATAATAGAGTCTATCATGTTGGGTGCACTCTGGGGATAAAGGGATTAAGAGGGAAAGTGGGTAAAAGCAGGGGAAGGGGAGATGGGAGGGGATGGATAATCACTCAGAGGACCTCCACACACTGTACAGATACACTGTTGGAAATGTAATTGCCAACAGAGCAGACAAAAGGACCCAGCAGGCGACAAAGCAATACAAAAATAGAGATGAAAGATCTTGTGATAAGGCAAAAATAGAAATGTTTATCTTTACAACCTCTATTCTACATTCATATTATTGTCAAATTGCTCATTGGGGGTTTTGTTCTTTGAGTGCAGTTGGAGAGCGAGAATTTAATTGCATGTCAGCTTAATCCTCAATTGTGGAAAATAGCTTGACTCAGCAGAATCATCATTGACAGACATGGTTTATTTCATTATCTCCAGCAGATCCTACTTCTGTTCAACTCATTTAATTGAGCTTAAGTACTGCAAAATCCACTGCCACAGTTAGCTGATTTCATCTGATCATTTAATTACATGTTTAAAAAGCTAGATTATGTTCAAAGGACCTGAAAAGAAGAAAAATGTATTTTTAATTGTCTCTAAATGTTTAATGCATAATCTATTGATCATAAATCAAATTTTTTTCTGTCAACGAATTACATTACACAGATTTCCGAGGTACAGTCAGTGAGGACTGGAATCTTAATAGTAATGATTGATTTCATTCTGGCAGATCAAAGCTCTTATGAATAAGTATAAATAAGTCAATAAGACTATTTGGGTTTACCTGAAGTTTGGAGAGCTCTAGTCGTTTGGCAGGCAGGTCATGGAGGCGAGCGCTGCTCTCCTGCACACTGATCTCAGTCCTGTTTAGCCAGTCTTGAAGGGGTTCCACACTCGCCTCGAAGTCCTGCATCTGAGACTGCAAGACCTGAAAGAACATATTTATAGACATTACATATGTTACATAAGCTGTACATGGTTTTAAATTTAGAAATAAAATTCTCACACTTTATTTTAAGGTCCAATTCTCACAATTAACAAACCATTAACTTTGCCTCAATAAACTTCTAATTTGTTGCTTATTAATAGTTAGCTAGGTTCTTATTAAGTTTTGGGTGGGATTCTGGTCATGCAGAATATGTGCTTTATTAGTCCTAATAAACAGACAATATGGTAATAATAGGAATGTTAAAGAGCAACTAGCTAATAGTGAGAATTGGTCCCTATACTGTTGTGTTACAAAATAAAATAAAATATCATTAAATTAAAATTTGCAAAGAAACTTAAATAAGTACTATAAATGTAAAGTGAGAAGGGTATTAAAACCATAATAGTAATATTCAGAGATGTCTTTAAAAAATCCAATAAAATAAAATAAAACATCTATACATAAAATATGCAGAAACATATACATATACTGATCTCTACGCAGCTCTACCTGTAAGGCTGTCTCTCTCCTCTGTAAGCTGTCCATCAGGCTCTTCCAGTCATCTTTGGCTGTATTCGCTTTGGTCCTGATTGCCTCGACTCTGTCGACAAGCACCACGCTACTGAGCTGCTCGCCATAGGTCAGGACAGCGTTCAGTCGGGTATGGCCCTGCTCCTTGTCACTTCTGAACTCCTGTGGAGCAGAATGAGCAAGACGTCAGCCACACAGACACAAGCAGACTATCACAGAGCAGAGGGCAGCAAGTGCAATGAGTCACGTCCAGACATTGACAGGCACCCAGCAGGGATCTCCCACCATCTGTGAGGCGTGCACGTCCCGTCTTTTTTCCGTCTTTCTCCACTCAAATGGTACAGATGCAATTATGTGTGACCCAAAGCATGTCTGCCGCTGTGTTGGTGGTTCAGGGCAGTAAGCCATGCGGAAACATTGTTCCACATTTGAAATGTATGTGATGGTAAATAAAAAATGAGGAGCGTTGTCTCCATTTTTCATTCTCAGTATCCCTGTTCTGCTTTTCTCTTTGTATCTCTTCTTATCTCATTTTTATTGTTGTACATGACCTATGCTACATCTAGCCCCGCATAGAATCTGTGCTGATCGGTGCTTTTTTTCTCTGCTGATTGTGGAAAAAACATGTGCAGTATTATGTGGAATGAATTTATGTGTGGAGACAAATGCTAAAAAGAGCTTGAACTGGTTTTGCTTCAGGACCCAGATTTTTCATTGGACGGCAGGTGGTGTCCCAATACAGTGCCAAAATTAGCGTACAAAATTGAATTTCAGTGGTTTCATGGTCTCAGCCCTAAGCTTTTCCACACTAACCACACTCTGCGGTCAAAACAAAAAACATGTTTACTAATTGCAAATGAACTTTATGTATTTCGTCTTGGTTGGTGAGGACATGTCATGCAACCTGTCATGTTGGCATGTGACTAGCTAGCTGTGACATGATTTTGCGGCAAAATACAGATTGCACTGTTAAGTCTTCTGTGTCCATAACAAAAGAGACAGACGGCAAATGCATTATCCTTTCTTTTTAAAGTGGAAAAGGTAATGTAACTACACCACAAAAATATATTTTCAAATAAAATAAAATAATAAAACAAATGACAGTTAAAACTGTAACTGCTAAAAAAAAACAGTAGGAATGGTAAAGTAATAAAATAGCAACATAAATATACAAAGAGAAAACTTTCCTTATTTACAGTATTTCTGATCAAATGTGAACAGAAGGTTAAAAATCAAAACAAAACGAAATCTGTCAGGAACTTGGCGATTTTGATGTCCACAACAAAAGATACAGAAAGCATTTTCTCCTTCCTTTTAGGCTAATACAGCATGGTAAATTGAACCAGTGACCCATTTTTTGAGTCACAACTGAAAAGTTAAGAATGACTGACAATAACGCTATTATGGGAAGATAGAAATTAAAATCAAAATATTTAAGAAATTAAATTTGAGATATTTTGGATAATCTGTGGAACTCTCTGGTGATTTCTGTCTAGGTCTAACTATGTGTGTTTCATCATAGCTATACATCATTACTGTGCATTTTCCCTGCGCTCTCATGGGTTTTCTATCGTGCTAATTGAAGTCATAAATAGACCAGTCTGGCACATCCTTGGCTGAATAGTGGCCTCATAAACTGGCCCACGGGACCTGAGAATGGGCTACCACTTTATCAAATTCTGGCTACTTTTACATGACAGGTATAGAGGCAACCTGCTGTGGCCTGGCTATGGCTATGTTCCAGGAATCCTGAAATTTGCCCAGTTAGGATGAGCCCTCCTGGACAAAGTGCAGTCCACAACCATTCCACTTTCTCACCTGGATCCGCTGGAGAGCGATGGAGGCATCCTGGATGCTATGCGGGGAATCAAAGCATTTGGCGGTAGAGATGTTGGCATTGACCATCCACTGCCGGAAGTCATGCAGAGAAGAACGGAAGCGCTGTTCCAGCAATTTCTCCTTATTCTGACATTCCCGGGAGGCTCGTAGGCTTAGACTAGGGAAAAAGATGCACAGAGCAGTATTAGAAAAGGAAAGGGTGAAAAGGGGGGGATGGGGGTTAAAATGGGTGAGTGTAGGGGGGCTGATAGCGCAAGGTGAGCAGACATCTGTTTCAATGACAGGCTCTCTCAGAGGGAGAGTTTGGGTATCAGAAAGTGAAAACGCAGCAGAACCTGCACACACCAAAATTCACAAGCATGTCTGCACACAGATACACACTCACATACACAAATGCGGATGAGGTTAAAGTGGGCAGTGGAGGGAAGATAAGCATGTTTTTTTGCTGCTATACCTGAAAAGCATGCTAACGAGGCAAAGCCTGCTGTCATGACAGGTGCTCTCAGCTGAAACGCTCACTTTAGATGCAGCGCTATGAGGTGCAATATATCACAACCTTTCATTCACCTCAGTGCACTAAATTTATATGTGTAAATGCATACCATTAATTAAATATATCATGTGTATTAAACATACAAAACAAACAGAAAAATATGTATTTATTCATGAATTTATTAATAAATAATTAAACTAAAGTATGTTTTTTTTACATTTTTTTGTATTTATCTATTTATTTTTATTAATTTCTCTATTAATGCATAATACTTTTCAATGATGTAGTTTTATAAATCTGTTTTGCTATTATTAATATTAATATTTTAAATATGTTTTGTCTGGTAAACACAATGTTTTTAAGGTCAATAAACACTTTAAATAAAACTGTTGAATAAACGTCTTTACATTTTATGTATATATAATTCATAATACATATAATATTTTCTTTAACCTTTTATAGTTTGTTTTCAAAACAAAACAAAAAACGTATGTTATTTGTTTTAAATAAATGATTAAAATAAATATTATTATTAGATATTATAATATATATATTGTTTTATATATATATATATATATATATATATATATATATATTTAATTTGAATAAATACATTTTTAGCTTTACTTTATACTTATAATTTTTATTTTATATTTATAGCTTTATTATAAATGATTTGTTTCTTATTTTAATATGTTCTCTGCTCATCAACATAGTCTTTAAAATGTCCAAAATCTTTAAGGCAAATAAACCTTACAACTATTAAACTATCAAACCAGCCACATGCTGTAAGCAGTGGAGACTTGTTTTGGAAAGCTTGGTACAAAACATCGATCTTCTACATGTCTACATAGGTTAAACAAACTTTCAAGGAATGGACAGCTAAACAAAACCAGGTGGTGACCATTTGACTTCAAAAACCTTTAACCTCATGCATATGTGTTTATGTCAGTGGCACACTCACCTGTTGTGTAGCTTGATGAGAGCACTGACTCTGTCCGACTGTGGACTCAGATCGCTGGAAAACCCACACAGCTCATTGAGCTGTGCCTTCAGCTTCTCCTCCATATCTTCAGCTGTCTGAAGCCCCTCTAAAACACCCTGATGAACACACACAAACACACACAGCAGGGCTGAGTGTCAATGCACTGGCCACACTAGAAACCCAAAATCTCATTTATCGGCTTGATGCTTCTTCATGCACAGTTGTGCAAACACGCACACACAGCTCTATTCAACTCCAAGTCAGGGCTTCTTACAAAAGCATTTCTGTTCTTCAACGGGTCCAGGAAGCCTTCCCACTTCTCCGAACATGCCTGAGATTGTACAGAGCCAAAGTGGTGCCTCTCTCTCTGTGCTTCCACCCTCCCCCTGACCCTCTCTTTTAAAACAAGAGGGAAATGCTTCCCTGACTTCCCCCTATACAACACTTCCTCCCTCGATCTCTCTCCTCCTCTTCCTTCTCTCACTCCTCCCTGTCTCCCACTTCGGACACCGCGGTTCTCCTTCTCTTTCACACTCTTCGGTGACTCTCATTCACTCTTCCTCGCCTTTGACATGTTCTCTCATTTGCGTTCCCACTCTCTCTCTCTCCCTCCCCTTCACATTCTCCCCTCCTTCCTCCCCGCCTCTCCCGGTGGGAGTCAGCTGTCAGATGTTGAGGAGCTTGAGACGCGCAAACGAGCATGTAACACAAACAAGTCCGGACACCGGAAACACGGGATAAGAGAAAGTACAAAAAAAGAAGGAAACACTGAGGGACTTGAGAATCTGCAATCCTTTTTCAATTATCTAAGCAGCAAGAGGCAGATGGAAGTATAAACAACCTCAGCAGCAGGAAAACATATTAGGACTCACTGTAGTTTATGAGAAAGAGCCAGACATAACGAAAACGGACAAACAAGAGAGGAAAGGGGGGATTATTTTCTGGCTATAACCTTGCAAATTAGAGTTGTTGTTTTTTTTTTATTCTACACCAAACTGTGTGACTTTCCAAACAGTACGCGTGAGAGCTTACATAACGTACACTGTAATTAAATAGCATTTACCTTATACACTCCCCCTTCCCTCTTCATCTCTCTCAATTACCTTGGCGACCGTCCATCCCTCCACTGCTGCAGCTCCGCTATTCCTCCGCTCGGCACTGCTCAGTCCCTCGCTCCACTCCTTCAGCTGGCCCTCCAGCTTCTCCATTTCTCCCTCCAACTGCGCTGTCAGCCGTGTCTGCTCCCGCTCGGCCCCTGTCGCCGCGGCCACGGCGGTCTCGAGGGCGTCGCGAGCTCGTAGCGAAGCTCCCTCCCACTGGTGCAGAGCTCGCGCCAGCGCCGCCACTTCTCCATCCATCAGCTCGCAGCCCGCCGCCGCCGTGTGCCTTCCGGCTCTCTCTGCGCTCAGCCGCACGCGCCGCAGCCGCTCGCGCCCCTCGCACGCGCCGCGCTCCAGCAGCTCCTGAAGGAGGGAGGGAGGGAGCCAGAGAGAGGGAGGGTAAAGTTGCTACGGAAACTGCGGTATCGGTGGCGGTAAGACTGACTGTTCAAGCGAGCTAAAAACTCTCACATCGGATCTGTTCCTCGCGCATCACAGGATACACTGTGCTGTCTGCCACCTCCCTCTTTTTTATTAATCTCAATTACAATTGTTTTCCTACATAATATCTACAGTACTTGTTTACTTCGTCTAAGCACTTAGAATTGTATTAATTTATTTATTTATTTATTCAAAATTATTATTACACTTTTTTTAATGAAATGTTTTATTTACAAATTACTATTACTACAAATTACAAGTTACTAATAAATGAAGTTAAATGTTAATCAAATTAAATTAAATAAATTGAATGAGAAAGTTGCAGTTCAAAAAACAAAACAAAAAAAGAATAAAAATGTAATATTATTTAAACAAGTAAAAAAAAGATTATGAAGATCAAAGATTAAAGAAGATGATAATTTAAAGCATAAATAGTAAAACAAAATATATGTGACCCTGGACCACAATACCAGTCATAAAGGGTTAATAATTTATTTGGCCGAGATACATTATTTGAAAATCTGAAATCTTAGAGGGCAAATAATATTAATATTGAGAAAATCACCTTTAAAACTGCCCAAATGCATTGCATATTACTAACATTTTTTAACACACACACACACACACGCACACATTGAAGAAAATTCAGTAATACAATACAATATATTGTTGGCTATTGCTACAAATATACCCATGCTACTTATGGCTGGTTTTGTGCTCCAGCATCACATATTCATTTTTATTTATCTAAATTATCAACAATACAAAACCACAAAACAGCTTTCCACATAAATGTATGCTTGTTCTAAAAAAAAAAACCCTTTATATTCATTATTCAGTGATAAACAGATGCCATTTTAAGGTGGTGATCACTAAAAAATAAACCAAAGCTTTAAAGGTAAAGAGATGGAAGCACTTATTCGAATATAATTTATTTAAAGTGCTGCTTTGTAGTCTTATTATCCTCTATCGCATCTACCACTCTCTCATTCTTCCTGACTGGCATTGATTATCCAGGGAGAAACGTGCAAACAGCATAGAAATTTCCCACCAATTTCCCCCTTCTCCCCCTTTCTTAACGCCTCTTATTGCTCTCTCAGTGCCTCTGGTACTTTTCTCTCATTTTCTTTCTCATCAAACACACACCCTGTGTTATGGAGATTTTCTTTCTCATCAAACATGCACACAAAGTGTTATGGAGATAAGCAGACGGTATAATGAGCTAATCAGCAAAGAAATATTGCAGATCCATAACAATAGTAAAATCTAAGCATCTGCATCCATTGATTTGTAGTCCTGTGAGAGCATGTAGTACAGAAACTGACCTTGGAACGAAGCACACAGCTCTTTTGCCCTACACACAATCGAACACTCACGTACACTCACACTTTAACAAACAAATGCTTCATTTAAATCTTTTAACACATACAGTTATTTTGTGTACATTTATTTACACTTTGTATTACTTCTTGTTGTTGCGTTCCTTTTCATCTGAATATCATTTTAAATAAAAGTGCATAATTTAAACTGTAAGTTGTCTGTGTATAAAGCTGTTGTATGTTGACTGGCAGCTGTTGCAATACAATTTCTCCCATGGGGTTAATAAAAACTGATATCTCTCTGTCTAGTTATACTCTCACACTCACATAATCATATGTGCAGATGAAATGCAATTATGCATTCATATCATCAGTGTCTCACATAATTTGACATGCAGTCTCACACCATCTCATCTGCTTCAAAGAATGTATTTGTTCTTTTCATTTCACATCATTCACAGTGAAAGATAATGTTTATAAATGAGTAAAACCTAAATTTTCCACAGAGACTTGAAATACACTTGGAGAGAATCCAATCTTGCTCACAAAAAATAGAATGTTTAATAAATGTGTAAAAGCTTTGCGTTATTATTAAAATTGCATGCTTATTTTATATAGATGTGGACTTCATTAAACATAATGCAAATGAGAGTCTGAAATAAAATAACATGTTTAGTGGTGTGACATGCTATTTTTCAGTTTTAAAGATAAAGTTTTTTATTTAGATATTCTTTAATTTAATTATCTTACCCGAACTTCAGTCAACTTTCGACTTAAGGTCTGAGAGTCACCGGATGGGTCAGAGCATTGCTGAAGCTCCTCCCCTACCACCAATAGCCAATCAGTGAGCTCCCTGATTGTTTCCATATACTTCTTATGTTCGAGAACAACATCTTCTGACAACCTGACTCTCTCCTAAACAAGATAAAATATGAATTAACAAAAACACTCTCGTTCACTATTACCACAACTACACTCTAAACATAAAAAAATACTTCACCTCAGCTGCAGCTTTGACATCCTCGAACTGTGCCCTGAGGAGAATCATTTCCTCCTCCTTAAAGACGGGGTCACTGGTGCGTTTGTAAAGTTCAGCCGCACTCTCCTCCAGATAGCACAGAGCTCCCTGGTGGTCCTCCACATCTGATGACAGCAAGCGCAGTCTCTCCAACTGCTTTCGTTTCTCCCTGAGTCCAAGCTGGGGCTCAAGAGGACCTTTAACCTCTAGCCCTACTCCTTCCAGCCATCTCTGCAGCTGTGCACGAGACTCCACAAACAAATCCCACTGATTAACGGTCCATTCCAATCGACTAAAACACATAGGACAGATAAGAGTAAGAGAGAAATGTGATTTTTTACTAAATATTTTTTTATTTTATATACTTACTATTTTTACAGTACATATTATTTAGTATATTAAGCAAAATAGATGGAATAATAGAACAGTATATATATATATATATATATATATATATATATATATATAGACAGACAAATAGATAGATAGATAGATAGATAGATAGATAGATGATAGACATTTTGGCAATTCTGCAGCATGAACCCTATTATCAAACCATGACTAAATTATTTAGCAGATAATTTAAAAAACAGCTCCATCATTACACCCTTGGTGTAAATTGAAAATGATAGAGCCAGATAATAACTTGGTTACCATAGTGATGATGAGTTTAATTGAATACAAGCGCAGGTGCCTGGCACCTGCAGTCAAGCACACTTATCAGTTTAAAAACAGACCACTCTGCTCCCACTCTTATCACTCTTGACCTAAAATCCCTTAATGGCCCTGTTAATTATATTATTATTGATGTTTCCATTATTTTCATTTAAATGCAACTATAAATTTGACCTAAAATTCTGCAATGATGGTCATTTGACAGGTTAGCAACAGGTTACCTGTGGCAGCTCATAGCTCTCAAAAGCAGTGCCGCCCATGCGTCTTCAACTTCCTGAAGCTTAGAGCAAATCACCCCTCGTTCCACTTCTCCGCTGCTCTTGATGACCAGCTCTGCCTTCCCGGCAGCCATGTTGAGCTTTACCTCGCCCTCTCCCTTCATAAGCAGGATATCCTGGATGAGGGGAAACAAACACAAGTCATAGCTACTGTACAGATACAGACCAGCCATTCTAAAAATATGACTTCCCTTTGAACAGTATTGGGTGAATGTCAGTTGAGTGTTAAATATAAACCATATTTCATGAATGACAGGACAAAAATACATAAGATAAAGAGTGGTAAAAAAAAAACTGTTTTAGATCAAAAATGTGTGGATTCCTACAATTACTCTGCATGTACCTGTGCTTGCTCAAGTTTCTCTTCCACCTCCTTTTTATTCCCCTCCGTGTTCTCCAGTTTCTTTAACTTCCTCTCAACATCCTTCAGCCAGGTTTCCACCGCCTTTAGTGCTTCCTCAAATGCCTGGTACTCCTGCAGGCTGCGGAGTCGACCCCTGGCCTCCTGCAGCAAAGCCTCATGGTTTGACAGCAACTCTGCTGCCACAACATTCTCTGAACTAGATCCTCTCTCTGTTATGGTGAGAGAGGACTGACACAGACGCTCAAAAGATGCCCTGTGAAAGAAAAGATAAAGGCAGCTCAGATTTATTTGTGATGGATACACATGTATATGCACATACACTAAACTAAATAATCACTTGTACTGTATATGGAAGATTCTCCTCACACACATGCACACAGACTGTCCATATGTACCTCTTCATTAGCAGCTCTCTGTGGATTTCCTCCACTCTTCTCAGCTCTTCTGAGCAGTCGGGGGCTGCAGACTGATTCTCGCACCACAGAGGAGCATCTGTCTTCAGCCTCACCTCCAGCTGTTGCAGCCAGCCTCTCAGCTCCACCACACGAGTTTCATACCTTATTAAGACCAAGTACACATTCAGTCCTCACGTATTGTCTAAAATAGTGGTTCTCAACAAGTGGGGTACAAAATATAGCTAAAAATTACAATTAAAATTCTGTTTTATGAATGTATACAAAAGCAGCACATCAGTCTTTTTTTTTTTTTTTGCTGGTCGATAAAAACACTGAAAATAAAGATGCAATTAAATTGACCATATTTTGAATTTATTTATTTTTATTACAAAAGAAGTAGCAAAGGTACAGTACAGTATGAACATGGAAGGATTTTAAATTATTTCACTATTTTGACTTGAGCAGATGTCACAATTTCTTGCCATTTGCACAGGTGGTATACACCTCACAATTCCTACAGAAATCCCTGAAAAATTCTGCTAAATCTCCCAGATTAACGGTAAATGTGACCACATTTTTTTGTCCATACTCTTAGGCTCCACCCTGTTGGATATGCTGTCTTTAAATTTTGTAAATAATCAAGATGTAATAAACATGTCTGAGCTTAGAACGTAGGCTCAGGGAGCACAACTTACCCATTTAATAGGTTGGCACTTTCTTCCAGGGCCCGTATGCGCTGTTGGCATTCCATAACAAATGAATCCAAGGCATATTGATACGAGTCCAATTGCTCCTGTATGCTTCCAGTTCCACATTTGCTGAGGTGCAAGAGGAGTCTCTCTCCATCCTCACAAACCTGAGCCAAGCGCTCCTCACCCTCCACGACTTCCTCTACTGCAGTCTAAAAATAAGAGGATAAATGAATCCTATTACATGAGGGACAGAATAAACCATTGTCATTAATAATGTTAAATGGTTCCTAATCCCAAATTTCAAATCCAGAATAATCCCCTATTAGTTGGAGGTCTGAAAACAATGTTTCACTACTGATTGGTAGTTGCCTTATTGCCATGCTCTGGTGCAATGTTTTATTACATGGGTGAGTCATTTGTTGTATGACGCTACCTTGAGCTTTTGTTGCTTTGCTGAAATAGCAACAGCATCTCCTGCTTGCTCAAAGCAGTCCTCAATTCCAGCCCTCAACTCAGACAGCCAACAGTGGAAAGCATGTGCTTTCTCTAGCAGAAGGAAAGACAGAAAGGGGTTCATAAGAAGAAGTATATGTGAGCTGTTGCTGCATGCGGACAGATGGACTGTGTAGGTGTGTATGGATGGAACAGCACTCGGTTGTCTTAGTAACCAGCCTCAACCGATTCCACCGGGAGCAGTCATAATGTCAGTGGGAAAGGCAGCATCTGAGGCACAGGTGTGTGGTAGTCATGTTTTTAGGAAGTGCCGTGCGGTATCATTTCAATCAAACATACATAAATAAAATATCTACTGTATAATAAACTATTCATGAGCCATTTTAATGGCAAGTGGCTTTAAATCCCATCTATAGTCTTAGCTTACTTATAAGTACACTATTGTTCAAAAATTTGGGGTCAGTATTTTCATATTATAAATAAATTAAATTAACTTTTTTTGGCAAAGACTCACTGAATCAGAAGTGAAATATTTGAATAAATGTTTTGAATTTTCAATCCATCAAAGAATACTAGGGGAAAACAGTTCCTAAAAATGTTCAGACAAGTATTTGTTGAGCCCCAAATTAGCATATTAGAATAATTTCTATACTACCATATTACACTAAAGAATGGAGTAATTTAAATTCAGCTTTGACATTACAGGAATGCTGCAAATTACATTATAAAATACATTAAAATACAAAACAGTTACAATTCTATTTCACAATATTGCACATACAGTATATTACTGTTTATAATATACAATACTGTTCTATTGCATTTTAATCAAATACATGCATCGTGGGTGAGTATGGGTCATGTCTTTCAGAAATATTTTTAAAACTTCAATGTATATTTTATAATTAAATTAACATTAAATGTATTACTATTTGTCACACAAATTAATTTTAGGTTTAATTCTCACCATTAACAAACCATTAACTATGACTTTTGCCTCAAACATGCAGAATATGTGCATGAAGCGCTAATAAACAGCCATTATGTTAATAATAGGCATTCTTATAAGCAACTGAGAATTGGTCCCTATACTGAAATGTTAGCTTACTATTCATTCATTTAATATTATTTACTGTTCCTCTCACCATTGAAGCGCTGCAGAAGAGCATCCTGAAGAGACCCCAGGATCTGGCTGCGGCGTTGTGTCACTTCTTCATTTCTCTTGACCAGGAGGGAGACAGCTTCACCCAACAGGGTCAGGTGCTGAGTTGGATACGTTCTACACAGTGCTCTGAGAGACTCACTTGCTACATCCAGACTCACCTCTAACTGCTTCTGTGACCTCTCAACCTCCTAACAGAACAGGGGGGAAAAAACAGGGTTAAATGTTACATGATAATAAAGACCTTTAAAAACTTGAAATGAACTGTTAGGCTCGAAAATCATTGGGAATTTCATCATAATATTTGACTTGAGTTGTGTACAGTATATCAAACTAGCTTACTTACTAGCCTACTTATCAGTATTCTGCCTCTGTATTTAAATAACATTCAGCCAATTCACTAACCTTGATCTTAACTAAATTCTTTGGGTCAGAAGATGATGAAAACTTAGATAGTGAGTCCTCTGAGGTCTTCAGCTGCTCTGAAATCTGGGAAATTAGGTCTTGAAGCTGCTGCCTCTGGGAGTTGAAATCTTTACACATGCCTTTGGTCTGTTCATACACCTCTGCAGCATGGGAAATCTGCTTCCTCAGATCTGCAGCCATCACCTCAATAGAGCAAGAACACGTGCTAGGTTTACTAGTGGCCACGAATAGCTTTTTACATTATAGATTTTGTCACAACGAATGTCACAAACACTGCTAAAGATTACCTGCAGTTCAGTGTGTATGTGCTGGGTTTTCATCAGTTCCTGTAGCTGGGTCATCATTGACTGCAAGGTCTTCAGTTCAGCTTCCTTATTATCTAACTCCAGCTAAATAAACACAGAAATTCTAGTTATTATTTTAACATATTCTGGTATTTTGTCATGTCATGTTAAATTTGTATCGGCTAAATAGATCTCACCTTGAACTCAGAAAGGTGTTCTTCCATGTCAAGAGTGGAGAGGACACTGGCAGCTCCCTCACTGAGCTCACTGACTGAGATGGCACACCAACACTCAATCTCATTAGCCATTTTATTAATGTCATTCCACAGCTCAAGAGAGCGAGTGTGAAGACTGATGTCTGCATCCATCCTCTCAGATATCTGCACGATAATGAACAGTGAATAATGAATAATGAAGTGCATAATGTACATAGTATGGTTTAATAAGAAAAACACAGTTTAAAGAGTAGACAAACTCATTTCACCATGAGAATAAGGGATGCATATATTTCACTTCTGTATCACCATCCAGGCGATGTATGCATGTTTTTCTTTGAATTTAGTGACCCTACTACTTATTGTTTTACTTTTCTTTCTTTCTTTCTTTCTTTGTAATTTTAGATTTATTTGTTTTTTGTATCATAAACACAATAAATAATTGATAAATATAAAGAATAAATGACACATTGATTATGCAATTCTGGCCAATATCGAAAAAACATTATCTGCATTACTAATAAAAAATGGTCAATCTCATAAATCTATATTTTTTAACAATATTGAAACGAACAAATTACGTTTTGCAAAAACAAAACTGATAGAAAATAATAACACATAATGACTTTAATTAGCATCACATCACATTGAGCGCTTATTCTCAATGTTCTCATTAACTTGTTACACAGTCATTCGCAGGAGCAATCATTCTTAACGACCAATTTGAGTTTTCAAATGAGCATATATATTTTTGACGATAGGAAATGCGTGCCCTGATTTGATGCATCCCTTCCCTTAAGTTATTTCATAAAGTGATGGGGACTAAACAAAGCATGCCAAATGATTTAATGCACTCACATCCAGCCACTGATCAACAATGGCATCTATCTCCGTTGTGACATTTTCACTCTGAACGCTTTCCTCTGGAAGCTTCTTCAATACGCCGGTCAGATGTTTGCCTGAACCAATGAGCTTGTTCAGGTCCTCCTTAGTGGCCGCCAACTCTGGCCTCACTGCTTCCAGCTGAGCAAACAGAGATAACCTTATTACCTGACTGCTTGTTATCATAATCGGTTGTCTACTAGGTAGCACACACTGAGGCACTAACCCGTGACAGAGCTCGGCGGATATCCTCTGGGTTGTGTGGGTCTGAGTGGGCCACTGTGATGGCATGAGCTCTCTCTACGACCGAGCTGATCCTTGTTCTCAGGGTCTGATATTCTCTACAGAGATCCAGCAGATTTGCACAAAGGTCATGGCTGTACGGGGACAAACACAAGCAGATGAGTCTCAGATTTTAGGCACGAAGTGAGGGAAACATCAATAGAGCTTTGCAAACACGCACTTCAGTCTTGGCAATAGCTCAAAACACTCTCCCCTTTCTTCAGTTTCTTTAATCCAAAGGATAATCTATTTAGAGATTCACCCACATATCCATCAAACAACACACACACAATAAACCACATTTAAATAGCATTTAAACATGGCAACAGTCGCAACCTGTCAAAACATCCATCCATCAATGCACTGGCCCAGTCCATACTCTCCCTCCCATAAGTCATCCATATCAAGTTCAATTTGACAAAGCATTCATCTATCCAAACATGCTAAGTTTCAATGGGAACTTGGTGTATAAGGCTTGGATAGTGAAATACTCACTCCTCCACAATAATTGCCCTAATCCTCTCCCAGGTGGACTGGACCAAGGCTACGTCCCGCTGGACTTCCCCTGCCAGTTCAGAGTCTCTGTGGGCCAGTTGTTCTCCTCTTTCTCCCAACCACAGCTGACTGTGCTGCAGGGCTTGGAGCTCCTCTTCTAACTGCTTCAGCAACCACAACCTAAAAAAAAAAAAACACAGAAAATTATTAAAACAGCACAGCACAAATTTGTTACAGTTGTTACATTTGCTCACAGTAAACAACTAAATGGCTTTATATTATCCATTGTATATGAATGATTCTAAATATATATATTATTCTAAAACATAAAAATACTATAAATATATATATATATATATATATATATATACACACACACACCAGGGATATTATAGGTTTCCTTTAATTAAAACTATAAAAAAGTTTTTCATTACTAGAAATAAAATTATTCTCATTTTCACTCTCATTTTAATTTAGTTTTACTTTATGCATTAAAATTACAAATATGCATAGATAAATGAATGTAGAAAAAAAATTGCAAGACAACAAAATTACTAAAACTGTAAAAGTAAGTAAAATGAAAATGAAAATGGAAAATATAATTTTGTATTATTATTATTATTATTAATACTGCATATATATATATATATATATATATATATATATATATATATATACATTACACTTAGATAACCACATGAAATGTCAGATTTTAAATTTAACATACAGAAATTATATAAATATATATTACACATTTTAACAGATGCTTTAAGTGTTTATTTTGGTCAAGGTCTTTTGGTGATGTTGTGATAAATTTGTCAAGCAAATGCAATGTGGAAATTATGCACTGTTCATTATCTCTGAAACCCTTTTTACACCTCTATTTGTGTACACAGTATGTAGCACAGTCCAACTGCAATCATACACAAAATCTAATAAATTACATACACATTTTTAATCCCAGATACTAAATACAAGCCACATTAGAACTCCCTCCCATACGGTGACGTCTTCGCTTCACTTAGTTTTGTCTTGGCCACGGCATATTAACTCGTGGGAATGTGATATTATGTTGTGGCCACAAGATCGTTTTGTTGAGGTAACAACATCCTTATATCGTGGCCTCGAGATGCTATGGTGAGGGAACAATATATTTTTCTCGTGACCATGAGCAACCCAGGATTATCAGAGATGGATTCATTATTATTTTATTTTGAATGAAGAAATTATTATTATTATTGAATATTTTTTTATGTTTTTTTAAAAGTGCTATATTAATAAAGATTGATTGATTGATTTTTTTATAATATAAATTATTATATTGCATGCAATGTAAACATCATTTATATTAAGTTTATCATGAATAAATGTTACATAAAGTAAACAAAGTAGGCCTACAAGAAACACAGTCTTGTTATTATTAGCCTATTATTATCATTTCAATCTTTTTACATAACGTTCTGACAATATACAGTAAATATTTACATATAATATATGTATATACGTAATTTAAAATGCAGTATAAAAGTTGATTTATTTCATTTTATTTCTGAGAATTAATAATTATTAATATAGCCTAATGCCTAGCTTTCGTTGAGGAATGAATCATTCACGCATTTTCATTTGCATATGAAAACAACACGCTTATTTATCATCATGTACACACATATAGTCTACAACCATAAAGTCTACTAGCAATAACTATACAGAACGTTAATTAGGTATACAATAACTGCATAAATATGTTTATATGAAATAAACATAAAAAGAGAAGAAGAATATACAAATATTAAATTAAATGTTTAATGTATAAAAATGTTTTAAACATTTGATAATCCCAGGTTGCTGTGGTTTGTTTACGCAATAAACTCTTGGCCACAAGAAAAATATGTAGTTTTCTCAACATAAGAAGCTGTGGCCACGAGAAATGGATATCGTTCCCTCACCATAGCATGTCGAAGGCCTAAGGATGTCCCACGACATAAGGATGTCGTTACCTCGACAAAATTATCTCGTGGCCATGACATAATATCATCGTTCCCACAAGTTAATATGTCGTGGCCACGACAAAACTAAGCGAACCGAAGACGTCCCCTCCCAGTCACCATACTCCCATAAGTCATCCATATCAAGTTCAATTTGACAAAGCATTCATCTGTCTAAACATACTAAGTTTCAATGGGAACTTGGTGTATAAGGCTTGGATAGTGAAATACCCACTCCTCCACAATAATTGCCCTAGATACTAAATATAAGCCACATCAGAACTGGTGTGAAAAGGCCCTAAAGACAGTAATGGCTTAGAAAACATAAGTGCCTGTACCTCTGTTGAAAGGCAAGCGTGCTGGCTTCTGCAGGCCACGGGATACTGGCTCTGTCCTCCAGCTTTGCCAGACTCTCAAGCAGCAGCTCCTTTCGTCCTCTAAAGGAACTCCACATGGTTGCTAGTGCCTCTGCCTCACTCTGCTTTGTCCCAATGCTTCTCTGAAGTACCTGCACGCTTAACGCAACATCATCCACCAGCCCTCTGCAGGATGTTCTTTCTTCCTCTGCCCCCTGTAAATGAAAATGTGCTTTGTTCAGGATGATATCCAGGCTAATGGCCTGCACCTCAAGACAAGCTAACTCTCTGGCAAGGTCCCCAAGTTCCTGATTTATTTCCCTGACTTTGGAGTCATCCAAGCTCCCTCTTCCTTCAACAGCATCCTGGATGGTCTGTAGACAGGTTCCGGCTTTATTGTAGGTCTCACAGAAGTCTTTTAGTTTAAGGAGAGCTTCATCTCGAAGCTCTACTAAACTCTGAGCTTCACTGAAGAGTTGAAGGCAGTCTTCCTTCCTGGTCTGAAGATGCTGCAGGTCTTGTGGGGCTAAAGATGGGCTGAGGGCATCTAGATGTGGCTGTAAGGCCTCCAGTGACCTTCCCTGGGTCTGTAGGGACATCTTGTCCTCCTTTTACCCATTGGAGAAAACATATACTTATATATTTTTCAATTTAATCATGAAAGGGTGATGATTGGATGATATACTGTACTATAAAGACATAATGTACCTTGGTTTTGCAATCAGCAGACTGTAGATCAGTGATGCTGACTTTGCAAGTGCTTTGGATGTGCCTGAGGAAGTTCTCACTCCACTGAGTCAGAGCTATAGAGACCTGACTGAACTGCTCCAACTTAGAAAGATGGGACTGAAGTTCTTGAATCCTGAAAATACAAAATTATAGGTCAGTTCTCCCCCATCCATACCTATACACCCATCAACTACAGTAAACGCAGCCTTGGGGAGCATAATAGATGCTTTCAAACTTTTGAACCTTGCATTACTACTTTCTAATGCTAATGCGAGATAGGTCCTAGTTTGAAACATCCTCATTATAGACAGATTTTGCATATGCCTCCATAAACATTTTATGAGACCATCAGAAAACAGGACTGAAAAGCCAAAAAATTATGTTGTTAGTACCTTAGTGGTATACTGGTACTGAGAGAGCACCACCTCTCCTCCAGGTTACAGTGAAGGTCTCTAAGCTCTGCGGTCCTTTCTTCTGAGGCCGAAGAGTACAGAGACTCTGCACGGGTCTCCAAACTTTCCAACAAAGCCTCCTGAGAGGGAACTTCTGACTGCATGTCCTGGTACACCATATGAAAAAAATCTAGGTTACTGTATCTGCCTTCAAAGACACAGAGTGCCACAGAATTTTAAAAGAGAAACCAAAAAAAATCTCTAAAATGCCCCGACTTTACCTGCAGCATCTGAAGCTGGCTCTGTATCTTCACATTGTCTGTGGTCAGGTATGGAGAATCTGAACTGCATAGAGATTCACACCTGTTCAACCAGGACTGCAAAAGTGAGAGATCTCTCTCATATCTAAAAACCAAAGAGTCAAAACATTGCGTTTTACATTACAGTTTTAATTTATGTAACAAAGACCTCTTTCATCACACACTATGCAACAAATATACACCCAAACACATGCCTTTGCCACAGAGTCAACAGGTTTTCCAGTTTTGATTGTTTTTCAGTGGCTTGCTGGGTGTGTAATTTGTGAGCTTGCTGAAGGTCAACAGCAGCTTTCTCCAGCCGTCCGCCATCAGACAGCCTCCTCCAGCCCAGACTCAGAGCCATCAGCCTGGGCCCCAGCTGCTGGAGACGCTGCACTACATCCTAGGAATGAAAGATAAGCAGTTTGTGTCACAAAAATGTTACTCAAGCAGATTCAGGGGCCTTTAAATAAACATATTTTTAAGAACAATAGTTAAGAGAAACTTCTTCAATAGGGGTCTCATACTTTTGGCCCACAGGGCAAATTTGGGGAATATTACATACAGCCTTTCAAGTGTAAATAGTTTATCCTTTAAGCCAGTCTGCAAATTGATTTTTACTTTCTGCACTTTAGTTTAGTCTCCAATATTCTCTTAAGGATTATTAAACAGCAGTCATTATATTTTTCCACATGGCTTATTATAAAACAAAGACAAATAAGCTGTATCCTAGGAGACTGCAACAAACAAACATTTCACAGCTAATCCTTAATTTTATTTATCTGACTGAAATAAAATGTAATATTCACAAACACATGTACTAACCATATGTTCATGGAGAGTTTTATATGTCATTGATGCTGATGTACATGAAGTAACAGGTACATTCAGTTTTTCCTGTAGTCCATTCAGGAAACCTTCCACCTAAGGTGTGTGAAAACATTGAGTAACACACATCTAGAATGGCTTAAATAATATAGCAGTTCAGAGGAGTAGACAGAGCCATGTATGTAGTGTCACCTCATTAAGATCTTGGATTAACTGTTTTGTATTTTTCAAGCTAGAGTGAATCTCTGCCTCTTGTTGCTCCACATTGTTTTTAAACTCCTCCCGGTATCTCCCAATCTGCATCAGACGTGCTTTAATTCGTCCCGCCTCATTCGGTGTGATGAAATGAATTAATGTCTGAAATTCTGCCTCCAGTTGGCTAAAGATGTCCATCTTCTCTTCTAAGCCCTCCTTCAGCATCTAAGAATGAGTGAAAACAACAAGGAGACATTATTCACTGAGCGCTAAATGAAACCTATCATGTTGTCTGGTTAATTTAGTTATGTTTATTAAGTTACAGTCTTCTGATCCAGGTTTACAAGATCCATTATCTCTGTTTACCTCCACAGTGTGCATCTGCTCATCTAGGTTGGCAGACGTTCTGCTGAAAGCTTCAAGCTCCTTCTTACTATCACAGACCCAAGAGAAGAAAGCCTCAGACTCACAGCTGAAACCTTGCCACCATCTGTGCATCATCTCCAGATCTGACAAGCTATTGGAACAGAGACAAACAGGAAAGAAACACCACTTGTGAAAAAAGAAATACACTTTAGCATATATTTAAAAAGATAAAGTGCAGAAATAATATATTTTATATATAATATACTATATATAAAGTATATTATTTTATATATATATATATATATATATATATATATATATATATATAAATGAAAAT
The DNA here is from genome assembly GCA_032357445.1 of Enteromius radiatus. Classification (NCBI taxonomy): domain Eukaryota; kingdom Metazoa; phylum Chordata; class Actinopteri; order Cypriniformes; family Cyprinidae; genus Enteromius; species Enteromius radiatus. The sequence continues at coordinate 23 of JAUCMS010000173.1, read as the reverse complement.
CTTATATTTTAAATATATATTAA
>JAUCMS010000172.1:0-15039 GCA_032357445.1 Enteromius radiatus | reverse complement strand
GTTTATACAGCTCTTAACATTTATTTTAATCTAGGACTAGTCTTAATCCCTGTACGGGAAACTGGCCCAAGATGTTTTGTGTTTTTTTTAATTATTATTACTATTGCATAGCCTTAATCATCTGTCTGGACTATTTCTCTAAAGAAATAAATAGTTTTACTCAGCAAGAATGCATTAAATTCACTAATACATTAAAATTTCTTTCATTTAAAATATTTTCTTTAAAATAATCTAATTCTGAACTTTCTATTCATCAAAAAATCCTAAGAAACATTGTAAATGTTTTAAGCATTACACAAAATTATTACACAGCACAACATTTATAATAATAAAATGTATAAATAAATTTATAATAAGACATGTTTCTTGAGCAGCAGAATCAGCATAACAGAATAACTTCTGAAAGATCATGTGACACTGAAGACAAAAGTAATAATGTTGAAAATCCAGCTTTGCCATAAGAGGAATAAATTACATGTGTAACTTTTTATATTACTTTTTTATATTTATTTTTATTAACTGTGTTTCAAATACTGTGGTCAAATAATTGCAGTCTTTGTGACTACTTTTAACATTAAAATCTATACAAATTCTAAAACAAATATTCTCTCATACTACTTGTTTGGTCCGAGATCTCTAAAATCACATTGTACTCAAAGGCAAATATGTGCAGATCAAATAGAAAAAAAGATGTGTTTGCAGACAGATCAGTTTTTTTCCTTTCAGAAAGCTAGAACAAAACAACACTTTCATGTCTTGTGTCACAATTCCTCTAGCAAGTCTTATGGCGCGATAAAAAACAAACACTAAAACACAACATGACTTACGTCACTCTGCCAGTCAGTGTAGTCTGCACGTGCTTCTGGAATTCAGGATATTTAGAGGCCAGATAAACAAAGTCCGGAGGTTTATCCTTGTATCGGTTTCGAGGATGCATGGATTTATTCAGCGCCATTCTTTCTGCAACGAAACAGAATGCTGTTTGGGGTGTCATGTGCAATCGAAACATAGTCATAAAACGGCTCAAAGGGCTATGAAACACCAAAATTAAAATCCTATATATGTATTCAAATAATTATATTAGGCAGAATGATTAAGTCACCATTTACTTTCATTTTGTGGAAAAAAGGTGCTATGACTCCCTAAGTCCCTAATATTGCGCCAAACATCTTGTTACAAAGAAAAAAAAAAAGTCATGCATTTTTGGAAGACACGAGGGATAGTAACTTAACTGACCACAGAAGTAAGATTTTTGTGCACTGTTGCTTTTAGTTTAGTTTTCCATGAGCATGAATTAAAATGCGACACATATATGCAGACCGTGTATATTTACAGACAACATATTGTCTGTGTCTAATGTAATAAATGATTAAAAAGTGTTTAGGATTAATTCTCTTGAGATATGTTAAGAGAGTAACGATAGCCAAACAGTTCACTGATTTATCAGACAACACACCACAAACATGCATCTGTAACGAACAGCACACGCGACACTAACGTTTCGATAGATCGGAAGAACAGATAAATACCGATGAAAGAAAACTTTAGTAGTTGTTTCAGTGTTCAGCACTCTCGGCTGTAACTGGCAAATCACGTTGTCCCAACGTTCAAGTGTTTGTTCCAAGGTTCCGCTTTAGTCACATTTCTGCGCCGGCGCACACATATGGCGTCATGGATTCGGTTTATTTATGGGCGAGTAGATCAGTGGGATCTTGCTCTTATTTCGAGATTTTCCACTAGCATACTAAAAAAAAAAGAAGAAGAAGAAGAAAGAAGAAAGAAACAAACTTATATGTAATTTACTGTTATAATCGGGGGTTTTAAAATTATTTCCCCCTTGCTGTTTTTTCACAGGTGATTATAGTTCTTTTATATTTGCCCATTTCTAAATTTACCCAAACTAAAATTCACCTATAGCAGTTAGCTTAAAAATACTTAGAACTTTATTGTAAATATATATAAAATTTACACACACCGTTAGGGCCATAAATATTTTGATAGAGACAGCTTTTTTTTCTCATTTTATATTACCACAATGAATTTTAGGTGAAACAACACAGATGCAGGTAAAATGCAGACTTTCAGCTTTAATTCAGTGGGTTGAACAAAGAGATTGCATAAAAATGTGAAGAACTTAGTAGAAAAACTTTCAGCCTGAAGTCTTGAACTCATGGACATCACCAGATGCTTTTTAATGCTCTGCCAGGCCTTTACTGCAGCGGCTTTCAGTTGCTATTTGTTTGTGGGCCTTTCTTTCCGAAGTTTAGTCTTGAACTAGTGAAATGCATGCTCAGTTGGGTTAAGGTCAGGTGACTGAATGGCCATTCAAGAATACTCCACTTCTTTGCTTTAATAAACTTCTGGGTTGCTTTGGCTGTATGTTTTGGGTCATTGTCCATCACACTGCATTTGGCTACTTTTGTCCTGTGCCTCATCATCAAACACTAGTGCCCCAGTGCATGCTCAAGCCATCACACTTCCTTCGCAGTGTTCTACAGATGATGTGGTGTGCTTTAGATCATGAGCTGTTCCACGCCTTCTCCATACTTTTTTCTTGCCACCATCCTGGTAGAGGTTGATCTTGGTTTCATCTGTCCAAAGAATGTTTTTTCAGAACTGTACTGGCTTTTGTTTTTAGATGTTTTTTTTAGCAAAGTCCAACCTAGCCTTTCTATTCTTGAGGCTTATGAGTGGCTTGCACCTTGTAGTGTACCTTCTGTATTTACTTTCATGCAGTCTTCTCTTTATGGTAGACTTGGATATTGATATGCCTACCTCTTGGAAAGTGTTGTTCACTTGGTTGGCTGTTGTGAAGGGGTTTCTCTTCACCGTAGAAATGATTTTACGATCATCCACCACTGTTGTCTTCAGTGGACGTCCAGATCTTTTTGTGTTGCTGAGTTCACCAGTGCTTTCTTTCTCAGGATGTACCACACTGTAGAATTTGCCACTCCTAATATTATAGCAATTCTTCTGATGGGTTTTTCGTTTTTGCAGCTTAAGTACAGCTTGTTTCACCTGCATGGAGAGAGGGGTTGCTTTTGACCCCTTCATAAAGTGGGGTGGAGCTGAAACTCCTAAACCCTTCATCCAATGTGAATGTGGATACCCTCAAAATAAAGCTGAGAGTGTACACATTATATGTATACATTGATTCAAGCTCATAGAAGAGCAACTTTGACTGACTACTCATTACAGCCGAGGTACGCAGCAAAGCATTTGTGAAGCCACAACACGCACAACCTTGAGGCGGATGGGCTACAACAGCAGAAGACCCCACCGGGTACCACTCATCTCCACTACAAATAGGAAAAAGAGGCTACAATTTGCACGAGCTCACCAAAATTTGACAGTTGAAGACTGGAAAAATGTTGCCAGGTCTGAGTCTCGATTTCTGTTGAGACATTCAAATGGTAGAGTCAGAATTTGGCGTAAACTTGTTACCACTGTGCCAGGCTGGTGGTGTAATGGTGTGGGGGGATGTTTTCTTGGCACACTTTAGGCCCCTTAGTGCCTAAAGCATTGCATGCTACCTGAGCATTGTTTCTGACCATGTCCACCCCTTTATGACCACCATGTACCCATCCTCTTATGGCTACTTCCAGCAGGATAATGCGTCATGTCACAAAGCTCGAATCATTTCAAATTGGTTTCTTGAACATGACAATGGGTTCGCTGTACTAAAATGCCCCCACAGTCTCTAGATCTCAACCCAATAGAGCATCTTTGGGATGTGTTGGAACAGGAGCTTCGTTCCCTGGATGTGCATCCCACAAATCTCTATCAACTGCGAGATGTTATCCTATCAATATGGGCCAACATTTCTAAAGAATGCTTTCAGCACCTTGTTGAATCAATGCCACGCAGAATTAAGGCAGTTCTGAAGGCGAAAGGGGGTCAAACACCACATTACCATGGTGTTCCTAATAATCCTTTATATTATAGAGTATGTATATTTTATACATATATATAAATGAAGTGCAATCTGAATATGTAATGAACTGGAAGCACTGTAAATCACTTTCACTTCCCTGTTTGAATTCATTCATACAGCATCACTACCAACAGACAAAACATTCATATTTTTTTTCTTTAATTATGTTGCAAACAATAACATCCAGATATATTGTTAACAATTGGCTGTGTGAACAGTGATACCATAAAAAGCAAAGAGTCCCATTCAAGCTGTGAAGTCTGAAGCCTCCAATCGATTCACAAAGTAACAGCTGATGATAGACCTGTGGCTGGAGAATGGACCTACAGACAGGACCTTCACAAGTCTGCCTGTACATGAACCCATCCAGCATGTGCAGCAGTGGGATTGCTTGGGACCTGCGAATGGCAAACTTTCTCCTCTGGACACATAAAAACAGGACACCATCATTGTCAAACAAAGAAAGACCTTTTTTTTAAGGTTTGGAGGAAAGCCAAATCGTAGGGAGTAGCGCTGCTTATAAAGGGTAATAAACTCTGGACAATGTACTAAATACATGTTTAAATTACAAATGATGAGATTGAGCATAGCTTTTGTCCAAAATTACCCACTTTTTTTTTGGTTTAGGTTTACAGCTCCAGTACATCTGAATCTATTTCTGTGAGCATCTAAATCAAGACACTAAAGAGGCATCATTGGTGCTTTTTCTTGTGATGGGCACTTCTCCCTTGGGTTGCTCAGTCTGCCACAATCCCATAGCGAAATAAAGTCGTCATCTTGCTTCATACAAGCACACACAGATCAGCCTCTACAACCACGTACTGAGCGGCCCACAGTTAGCATGCCTGCTGACCTATCAGGTAGGATGTCTATCTTCATTAACCAATCACATTGCAGCATATTTTCTAAAAGATGACACTTTGGACATTAAACACGGCCAATCGTTCCCCACCAGACAGCTCAATGTTCAGTACGGTTACATGCAGCAGTGCTATGTGGACAGGTACAGATCTCAGACTAGTCACTATCAGATTTTCAGCAGCAGTAGGTACATCCAGTACACACACAACAGGAAATCGCTTGATAATAGGATGGTTAAGCAGTGAATTCTTTATTATATAATTGCATTGGAATGAAAAGGCTAATTAAAATGATATCCATTTATGCATTTTGAAGCCTTACATCGCTTAAAACCTTCAGTCCGATGTGACCGAAGATCTAACAATAGCAGGGATGTGCAATTAAATTCAATTTCTTTTGTCTTCGCACAAAGGCATATTTTCTCCTTAAAAGATATGGAATGGTTTATCTCCATGTGTAGGATTATATCAAATCATTTCCCATTGTGTATTCATTTGTACATTTATTAAGAGCTATAGCAGAGAATGTGCCACTCGTCACACTAAAGTAATGGCTTGAGCACCTGTGGTTATTTTTAGGGATATTCAGCTATGGTCCACAGTATGAAGATCCCTTTACAATAGGAGTCACCATCAGGACTCACCGCAGAGAGGACAGGCAGATCATTAGTTTGTAGCTTCACGACTCATAGGTTTATTATAAGATCGAGCGTAGCCCATCGTTCCGTTTTTTTCCACCATGGAAATCTTTGCACCCATTCTTTTAGGACAGATTTTTGCACATCCCCTGATGAGAGGAAACTTTGAGCCCTTGTCATGCTTTGCACCTTAGGTCCAAACTGAGGGTTATGATTTCTGCGTTAAATGTCTTTTGTGAATCAAATCTCAGCGTAACTGCCATAGGGGCAGCGGGATCATAAACAACAAAGGAAGAATCAGGACGCCTTCATCTGAATACAAACAACAAATGTCGAGGGCCAAATCAAGTGCTTCGTAGAGGCAACGGTTTGAAGTGCTCCTGAGTAGACAGACTCAACTGACCACCGAGGTCAAAATCAAAATCTAAAGCTATCTTTGATTCAGGGCAAAAAAAACAACAAAAACAAAAAAAAAAAAACAACACTCTTGCCGCCCACTATGCAGCATGGCTTTTTGGATGCAGGAGCTTCATACAAATTTACTCCTATAATTAAGCACAATTCTCTCTTACAGTGTAAAGTCATGTCTCTGGGATTGTACTTCTCAGTAGGACGTGTCATGACAAGCGTACAAAGATTTATTCCCAAAGGTTTCCAGACAAAACACATGAAACGTTCTTAGATGCAACCATTAAATGTTATCTAAATCCACAAGAGAATGTTAAGTACACTCCAGAAGTGATGTAACAAAGCTACAGAATAACTTTGATAACAAGCCCCATAGACGATCAGATCAACTCTCCATCTCAGCATCATAGGTTTGTTCTGTAGCCTTTCCCCCTTGAAAGGTCTCCAAGCTAGGCACAAACAGACTAAGACAGTGGGGGGAAAAAAACAACAAAACTAAAAAAAAAAAAAAATTATAGACAAAATAAATCAGACACTGTCATTAAATTATCAGTTTAGTGCCCTACATTTAACCCAGTCAGCTTCTGCCTTCGGTAGGTCAGGCTGAGTGAAAGATCAGCCTGCATTAAACCTATGGTACTTCTAGACAACATTATGTAAATTTACAGTATACAGTTTTGGATTCACCATGCAAGAATACTTTTTTTTTTTTTTTCTTTTTTTTTTCTTCTTCATTTAATAGCTCGATCTACATCCAGAATAATTTACATAAAAGGACACGTTATTGAACCGGAGCTTGGTGGGTGATAACCGTGGTGTTCGAGTGCATCCAGAAGAGCAGGAGGAAGCTGAAGGGGAAGTGGAATGGGTCCGGGGGGTGGAGGGGAGCATGGAGGTGTTGTGAAGGGTCCTGCGGGTACGATCAGCGACACTCCCACACTTTTACAGTTTGATCTACGCTCCCGGTGACGACGTATGGAGCAGATTTGTGGAAATCTGTTGAGAGATGAAAAAAAAAGTAATTTAGAAACACTGACTTGTACTGTGTAAAATTATAAGAAGATTAGTGATCAACCAATATGAATTGTCCGTGTCATTATTAGCGCTGCCCAATTCTGTCAATTTATCACTTTTTTTTTTTTTAAGCCAAAAATTGGTTGATATAATGAAGATACTGTGTAAAAATATAACTGATTTCCTCAAACTGTGATCAGTCCAACATGGCAGCATTAGCTCAGTCAATGACATGAGTTTAAGGTGGGGTTACCTATTCATTTGTACAAATCTTGTTTGAAAATCCAAAATTGCATCAGTTCCATTTGGCGATGCTTATGCCACAGAAATGACACATTTCAACTTTTAAAATGTACATAAAACACTTCAAATAGCAGGATTCACAAGCTCAACCACTGTCAAGAGACCTGAAGCCTCAAACAAACACTCAGTTCTCTATTCAGGCCAAAACCATCGCTTCAAATCAATAGTGTGAAAGACTAGTGCTGTATACTGAAGTGCTTTTAAAAGCAAGTCTGAAGCTTCACAGGAGCCTACAGGGGAGCTGGCTGAATAACAAAGCATCTCTAGAGAGCTTCAATGCCTTGATCCACTGAAAAGATCTGGACTCAGGCAGTTAAAAGACTGGAGGGTTCAGCGTCCTCTCTGAAAATGCTGCCAACTGCTGACAGCACTACCTTTTGTAGAGTAACTAACTTGATCTTAACCTGAGAAATCACTCTTTGGGGAAGCGAGGATGTGCTGTGCACTTCTAAAAAGCATCTTACCCTTATTTTGTCAACAAAATATCTGATATGCATTTGAGAAACCAGTGAATGTTTTTACAACCGCTTACCCAGAGAGGTAACAAAATGTTCATGGGCACTCAAGGTCTTCATGCAGCGCTTGTTTTTGTAGTCCCAGATCCTCAAAGTCTTGTCATCAGCACAGCTCACGATGAACTTTCCTCCAGGGTGCACAAGAACCCCACGCACCCAGTTATCATGGCCAACCTTAAGACACCAATCAAAATGTTTCAGATTCGGGCAAAAGCATAAAGTCCCATTCTGCAAAGTAATTTTACTAGCTCGACTCACCAGTGTCATAAGGCACATTCCAGTGCTCACATCCCACATCTTGATAGTCTTGTCTCTGGAACCAGACAACAGGAAAGGACCAGGTTTCCCGCTCTTCTTGGTCTAGCAGAGAAAAAAAATACAGCAAAATGAAGCATTTCTACATTCTAGTTAGATTTAGTGTCAGTTTATGTCTTATCCTGTTATCTCATTGAAAACATTAATTCTGAAAACATAGTTTTTGTGTCAGAAGATAATATTGCAGCAGCTTCCCCAATATATAACAAGTGTGTATATAGATAAATATTTATGGTTCTTCCTACAAAGAGAATGCACTAGTGCACGAGGGGAAGTCTTTAACCCATAACAAGGTTACACAAACAGCTTTATTAAGACTGATGCGCTACAAACAGCATCATTAGAGGCGGCGGAGACTCTAGCAGAGGCGCAGATATCCAGTCATAACAGCACTGATGGATTACAGTCCTTTTGATCCACACCTCAAAATAGAGTACAGAGAGCCATTACACATCTCATGCAGTCAACGAAAAGTGGGATATAACAAGAGCAGAGGTGTTTGGGGTGATAATGCATTTAGATAGCTCTTTGAAGAATGGACGGTCAAAATTCAAGGCCTTATCTATTATTCCCCCTCGATAAAAGGCCAACTCTGCCTGAGGGGGGAGTGCGAAGAGACACATTAAAACCAAAATTGCTCTTGCTGAAAGGCTGGCATGCTCAGGCACATTTGTACCTTTAGACAGCTGCTGTAATGACATACAGGGCTTTGTAATTAACATCGTTGACAGTGTTACTGGTGTTAAGAGATTTTTTTAATCTCACCTGAACAGGTTCGACAAGATCAAAGATGACTGACTAAACGGGTTCATTTTTAACACAGAGGAGAAAGTTTACTCTACATAATAATAATTACTGTGAGGGTTAAAAGCTGTATTCCACATGCTGTGAGGGCTAATGCTTCATCAGATAAAGATGATATTGGACACGGTTGATCATAAGACTAACACACAAAAAATCGAAATGGTACTTTCTTCACCTTAGGCCATTAGCCAATACCACCTATGTCATTTCACAGACTATTTCAAAGAATCGTAGATGACATTTTTAGATAAAAATCAAAGGAGCCATCAAAATGTGTTTAAAGGGCACAGCAAAGCAGAAACCAATAAAAAAAAATCCAAATACCTCAACCTAAGATAATACATTGATTATTAACACAAACAAAAGATCCAATGATTCAAACTTTTTTTAAATTTTTTAAATGCAAGGTTAAAAGAAGTGGGGAAAATGTGTTGACCTGTAATAGCATCTAAATTTGATTTCTTATAACCTCTGTGTAGACTTTTAGAAATTCATTTTGTGCACATTATGTGTGACTCTTACCAATAACCAGTGGTGGAGGAAAAAAAATACAGCAGTAAAAGTATAACCCCCAAGTATGATTTTCATATACAATAATCAGTACTACAATTCGACATTAAGGTACAGTTTTGTGGGCAGATAAAGGTCAATTGATCACTGGCAAGAGTGTAGTGGGTTCACTGAAAAGAACTATGAATGTAAGCAGTTTCAGAAAGCATAAACATTTTTGCCATTACAAATGCTTTTTTTTTGCTCTCACCTCTGAGCCAGTGGCCTCAAGGATGGTGGGATGTGCGCTTTCAGGGGCCCAAGAAATGCACTCCACAACATGCTCATGCTCACGCAGCTCCGCCTTGCATTCTTTTGTGGCCACCACCCAAACACGCACTGTCTGGTCATTAGAACTACTAGCGATCAGGGTCCCATCTTGGTTGGGCCGCACCATGCGAACCCACTCTCTGTGACCCGTGAATGTCTTGACACAGTATCTGTAATGCAATGCCAACAAACACAGTTCACCGCATTTAGCATAGTCAAGAACATTTCTAGCATAAAATAACATTTGCAAGTTCACAAAAGTGTTTGCAAGTCACATCAGAGGTTTTCATTACAACACGAAAAAAATGCTTTGTTCAACATTACTTGGTTCAACATTTACACAGGTGCTTTTCAGCTGAAGAAACTCAATACAGTAACTAAAGGGGGGACTGCTTTGTTGGAGCAGCCTATGGTTAGGTACATTAATATAAGAACAACAACAACCTTTGTTTTGGCCTTTTAACCAATATATACATTTTAAGAAACCTTTCTCAAAGACTTACCCAGTGGCCACCTCCCACATTTTAATGGTTTTATCCCTTGAGGCAGAAACTATGTGATCTCCATTGGGCATAATAGCTACAGATGAAACATTATGGTCATGTCCTGAAAAAAATAAAGTAAAGAATGAAGTGTAAAATATTGCAGGCTACCCTGAAGCGGTCATCCAAAAAAACACCAATAATGTCTGAGATGGATACACTGAATTCATTTTTCGATTCAGCCCATAATATACACATTTCCACCATACAAATCAAACAGTCATGCACATTAGGATTTTACAATGACTGGTTAAGCTTTCAAACATACTGAACAATTTAATGGAGAATAAGATGCTGCTAATTTGCCTTGGGCTGCTTTGTTCTCACAGTGTGCGGGAAAAGAAATGAGCTAATTACACAGGACGCCATTTTTAAGCTTCTGAATAGATGATGAAACTAAGTAGCCTAGAAAAGGCAGTCTTAAATATGGGGGGAGAACCATAAAATGTTATCTCGTCTCAAAGAGGATAATTAAACTGCTGTCCAAATCTCCTAATCTTCCTCTAAAGCAGCCGACCCACGAAGCGAGACGGGAGAGAGAGAGAGAGAGTGCGAGCAGAAGGGGACTTGCAAACAGAGGGAAGGGGGGGGTCCCTTTGCCACCTCTTCAAATCTGCGCTACAACAGTCTACCCTAGTCTCAGGGCAACATGCCAGCTTTAGTGATGGGTGTAAATTACGAGCCTTTGGATTTGAGGATATTACAAACTGGAACACGCATTATTTGGATTATCACCGCTCAGGATTTATACATTTTTGATATGGATTACAAATGACTTGAGGAACATTAAAAAACCTTGATTTGCTTTTGTCATGAAATGCAAAAAGACATTCTTTCATGAATTGAAGCTAAAATTGCGTATGACAAATTATCAAGTTCAAAATCAACACAGAGGGGATACAATCCATCATTATTGTCTTGAATCATTGCAAAAGCAGATATATTTTGATGCATGGTGCAAACGGAGAGGAGTCTGATAAAATATTTGTGCATTTTTTGCATGGAACTGTGAATTAGTGGCTGGATGGCAGAGAGTTATGCCCCCATCCCCCTTCTCTTCACAGATTTTCACACTGACTGTTTTTGCGCTTTTCAAAACCTGTGGTGAGATCTGACCTGAGCTGAAATGGGGGGTTTCTTGACACTTAAACTGTTAACTTCCCATCTAACACAGGGGAAGACATGTTGACATAATACAGAACCCTTAAGACAAAATGCAAATTCACTCGTGGTACTCCCATTAAAAAAGCCTGAAGGCTCACATTTTAGATTAAAATGTACCAAGCAATTAGGATTTTAAACATGTACGCATGCTAAGTAACACAGCCTTTTTCTTATTTGCACTTCGGTGGAAATCTTCATAGATTTTCATGATTTGCAATGCTGATGACCATCATCACATCACATCACAGTCTGTGATAATATTATTATATTTAAAAAAATACAATTATATATAATATTTGAGAAAATATAATGTGTTAAAGGATGGCTTCTAATACAGGAATAATCTCTCTTATGGATTTGTTGGCAAGCTGTCATTAATGAGCTGCATTCAACACCTGCCTCCTGACACTCTACCCCCAGCCCCCCTGAGACACCCCTCAGCTCCTAACAGTTCCCAGAACCTATGACAACATTTGACACCATGCTCACCGTGCATGGTCCTGATACACTCGAAGCCCTGGAAGTCCCAGAGCTTAATGGTCATGTCCGCTGAACAGGAGGCTAGCAGCTTTCCAGTATGATCAAAGGAGATGTCCTGCACAGAGTCTGTGTGGCCCTTGAGGGTCCGCTCAAAGTCGCCCGTTTCATAGTCCCATACCTGGATCAGATAGAAAACACATGCTTTAGCCAAAGAAGAACATCTTCTCTATATAAAAAAAAGCCATTAACTTGTTTGGCAGCTTGTTATGATAAGAGAAAACATAAACAGGTCTGAGCTGGCAGCTGCAATTATATACCAGTGAAATTAATCTGATGGGTTTTAAAAGCTGACTGCATGACAAACATCCCAGATTGCCCTTTGGATATAATCTGAACATTTTTATTCAGATTTTATCTGCCTCAAGAAAGAATTGTCAGGATTTCTACCCATATTAACCTTACAGTATCTACCGTACTCCAAGCGAAAACTGTGGCTGAATATTCTGACATCATGTTTTCCCTGAAATTCATTCATGTTTTCATCATTAAAGCATTTTTGTGAAGTGAGGCGAATGTTATCTGCTTGTTCGCCTGGATGCAGCAGTATGATAAACAGCCTCAGGGCTTAATGTGAAGATCAGGTTTCAGCAGTTTCTGGGCGGCAGACACACAGGGATAAGCTCTGTCTGCTGCTCAGGGGGCCGGTGACAGAAGCCCTTCCACCTGCTTATCGGTCTCCTGCTTCCAAAGAGAGAGACTGAACCCAACCGGCCATGTTCTGACAGAAAACATGCACACAAAAAGCCTGATGTGGCACACCTGGGTTAGTCAAGCACGTAGGCTTTACCCATGTTGCTGAGACTGCAATACTATTATATAGTGTGTATACTACTTATATCTGCCCTCATTGATCTGTCTGCATGTGCCTGATCATCAACTTGCTCACCTTGACAAAAAAAAAAAAAAAAAAAAAAAATTGAAGGACCACAGCAAAATATTTTTTGGCTGATATCACTGAGGCAATAATTATTTTCATACTATGGCAGATAACAACAAAAGGACAATTCTGGAATTAAATTCCATTTTACCTAAATTAGCGATAAAACTGTATTTTAATATTTAATTTTAAATGCTCCAACTGAATTTAGGCCTCTTAACATTATAATGTATAGTATGTATAGAGATTTACTAAAGATTACATAAAAAATTATATAATTATTAGTATTCTTAAAGATTAGCTAACTAATCTAAACTAAAGATTTAGCCTACCTTTTGCCAGACAGACAGAATGTACTTTGTTTTTTTTTGTAGAAATGAATGAATTTATGATGAAATAAACAAGCCAACTAATAAAATTCTGGTACATCGTGACTCCTTCCCTTTTATCTGAAAAACAGAGCCTGAACCAAGACTGCACATATCCAGGCTTCAAATACAAATCAACTATGAAGTGCTGAATTAAAATATAGGGCTTATGTTAGACTAGAGAGTTGACATTTCAGACTAACTGTGGCGATATGTAAAGATATATGGCTGCATGTTCGAGTGCATGTCATATGTACATGCGCATGTATAAAATATCAGTTTGAAAATAAAAAAACAGTTGCGCATGAAACTGAACTGCAAAGCATTTGGCTGATGCAATAACCAGGCTAAGCAGAAGCACAGCAGTCTTGTCAAGTGGCTGTCAAACTGCTGATTAACATAAAAAGAAGAAAATGTTCAAGTTCTGCCACAGATGTCTTACCACATCTACATTACACTGAGCAAAGGTGAAAAAAAAAGCATCTGGTTGCACAGTTTCAGGCTTCCTGACAATTACCTCTCGATATGTGGATAGAAAGAATGGCACAGAATATAACTGGAGAATGGCGATGACTGGAGATTTTAGGGAAGGCTTTAATAGCACAGAGTACAAAACTAGGGCACAGGAGGAGGGGGCACAGACAGGTTGGTGGCCATAGCTGCCGGCACTGAGGCAGTACATGAATCACTCAAAAAAAAAGCAACTGTTCAGAAACAGAGGAACCCTTTGTACGACTGATTCCAGAAAACAGAACATAAAAGAGGGAGTACCTTGCATGTATTAACAATCTGAATTATTTAGCTGATCTAAAAAATAAAAACAATTTCTTATTGACTATAAACCACCCTTAGTAAGTGACTATCAATAGGTTTAGATTTAATTGGTGCCTATTCTTTTGGAAGCATCTCTGAGGTTTTGTGCCCAGCAACTGTACACATTTATGAATAGCAGGCAACCAGAAACAGGGTTTATTATTACCATGGGAAATGTCACACTGCTTGTGCAGACTTGAGTTTTTTGTGTGTCTCATGAGCCCCTGTATGACCAAAACAGCAGAAAGAAAGGACAATGGCTGCCTGCAGTCACAATTCCAGCTCATTCAAGACAACACACTATAATTATGTCAAGCAGCAAGGCAGGTCAGCCAAAATTTGATGAGCCATTTTCACACTGTAAATCGTGATTTTATCACACTTAATTCATCAGAAATGCAAGATCAGTTCTGGAGTGTATTGAGAGCGCTTGATAACCCACAACAGATACAGAAGACCTCACCTTTATTGTTGCGTCCTCTGAGGCAGAGACTATGACACTGAAAACAGGATGGAAAATGACTCTGGTGACAGGACTCCTGTGACCGCTCAGGGCGTATCTCTCAGGGGGGCGGGGAATCCATTCTTTGGGGTCTCGCTTCTGTCCAACTGGCCCACCTAAAGTAATCTCTTCTTTTGCCTCATTCAGTTTTGATTCTAATTCCATCACCTAGCAGAAGGCATAATAGGTAAGACTCATCATTACTCGTATCAAAATCGCATGAATGAAAGTCACATTCTTGGATTTTGGATTTACAGCTGCAGTAGCTCAAATGCAGCATTTCTTAACCCTAAAATTCAGAATTTCAGAGCATGAATAGTCAATGAGTCAAGCCATCATGGATCTTAATAGGATTTGCATTAAATATGAAATGCACAAACCTTTTTCTGTAATCTGATGACTGAAGTCCATTTCTTTTCCAATAGACCTGCATACTTCTTATCCAATTCCTCATTCTGGTGACAAAAGATGACAAATTACACCTTAACACACTTAAATATATATATATATATATATACTGCTGTTATTGTATATATACTGTTATTGTATATATATATATATATATATATATATATATATATATTAGAGCTGTCAAACGATTAATCGCGATTAATCGCATCCAA
>JAUCMS010000171.1:0-15040 GCA_032357445.1 Enteromius radiatus | reverse complement strand
AAACTTTATTTGGAGTACTACTTGTGCAAAATTAATGAGGATTGTATGATCTTTAAATAATATCGGTCTTTATACGAAAGATATTTAAAGTTTATCTTAAGTATACTTGCCAAATCTCCACTTAAGCACAATCAAGTATACTTCAGTGTATCTTTAGTGGGACTTCAGCACTTCCACACAATTTAAGGACATTAAGTACAAAATTAGTTGTTCCAATTTAACAAACTTTAAGCATACCAGGTTAGTATAATTAAAGTTTGATGCTAATTCTATCCAATAATTTTTATTCAGCAATGCATCATAGCAAGTGACGTACCATTTTTGCGTTCGTTGAGGGGGGGCAGCCTCTGGCTGGGGTGCAGGGACAGTTCGCCCATCTCATGGGTCACAGCCTCACTCTGTGGGCTGGGTGCCAACAAACCCCCAATCCCAGCATCCCCCTGGTCCTCCATGTCTCCTCAGTGAGGAGTCAAGGGTTTTGCTGGGGATCAGCAGACAATAGTCACAGGAAGCTTCTCACTTCAGTTTCTGCAAAAGACAAGTCGGTAAAGATTCTTGTGAACAAAAGAATACACAGCCAAAGATAAGCAAATTAATTTGGTCCAAGTTAGGCAGACTGTGTTTTAGTAATACTTGAAATCGTAAGTGAAATGGGGAGTTTGGGAATGATGTAATAGTTCAAGGATGTGGTATAAAGTCTGCAATATCACTTTAGCCATGAAAAACGACCAAAAACACAGAGAATGTGTTGAATCTATGACATATACAGTTGCTGCTGTTGCACATCTATTAAAGCATTAACAAATAATAAAAAAGAGCCTTTCCACAGACGGTGAATGAATAGACGTTGTGTTTGCTAGCCTATCATTACTCAACTTTACATCATCCCAGTGGTTTAGATGTGAAACCAATAAAAACATAAACACAGTGCTCACCATGGTGCTGTAAAATGCTAGAATACACTATGACCACATCAGCACCAACCACAATCATTCATTCCCATGAAACACTTGCCATTCAAAACCTCCTGTCACATGGGAACTGAGAGACTCATTTTTTTGTTGCTAATTTTACAATACAAAGTTTCAGTGGCGGATCAATTCAGCAACCAATCTCAAACTAAATCTGCACAAGGGGATGGTGATGGATTTTGTTTAACTAACAAACTTGATTCTGCCAGTGATGGAGTTGGTTTCCTCTTTCCTCATTCAACAACCTTTGAGCCACCCCACACGCCCCTCTGTATGTCGAATCCACATTTTAAAAAAAGAAAGGGAAGGTTTTTAAATACAAATTCCAGCTGTTTGCACTGGGTTATCAATGAGTCAGGCCATTTACACAAAAATGTATTGAGTAAAACATTGTGGGACATGCGGTCAGCGACCTAATCAAGTTTCTAAAGCATGTTTTGATATGAAGACGGATAGTAGCCTATTGGAAGAAAACTGCATGGCCTGATATGACCTCTTAGCAAAGAGAACATTAGCAGCATCTATTCCTTTTTTAACACTTAATAACTGCAAAAAGCACTACCAAATTTACTAGAACCAAAACAACTAACACAACTCAGTGAAAAAAAAAATTATAAATGAGGAAGTAAAGCGTGGCATGCTTCATATTAAAATGGTTATTAATCAATAAAAAAAAACCACAATCAGGTGCAGTCCTGAATTAACTTATTTTGTGCACTTTATCATGTTTAACCATCCAATTACAGACAAAGTTATGTAGTGCTGTCAAATTAATTAATTACATCCAAAATAAAAGTTTTTATGTAAGTATTTACGTAATGTGTGTGTGTACTGTGTATATTTATTATGTCTACATAAACACACAGTGTATTTTTGGAAAATATGCACATGTATTTATATTTATATAATTTACATTACGTATAAACATTAAATATATAAAAACTTCTTTATGTATATATAATAAACATACACAGTACACACATTTGTAAACAAAAACATGTTTTGGTGAGTATTCAGGTAAACACATTTAACAAAAATAAAAAATACAAATTTTCACCACAAAATGAAAAATCTGTCAATAATTACTCCCCCTCATATCATTCTAAACCCATAAGACCTACTGAGATAATTTGATATTTTGAGCTGCATTACGCGAATACATTGTTTTCTTTCAAAACAAAGCGCAAACAATGTGGAAAATGCGGCACAACTCACCCAGAACAGCATATGCTGTTTACGTATGTGATACTCTCCAAAATGGTTTGACAAGGAGGCGATGAACTGCTGAATAAAGTCTGTGTTTAGATTTTCTTTGTGCACAATGTTGCGCAAGAAATGTTGTAGCTTTGTAAAATTATGGTTGAACCCCTGATGTCACATGGATTATTTTACTGATCTCCTTGCTATGTTTCTGGACCTTGATGGTGTAAATTTCAGAGCTCATGGGATGCATCATAAATATCTTAATTTGTGTCAATCAAGTTGTCTTCCAGGGTTTAGAATGACATTAGGGTGAGTACTTACTGACAGAATTTTCATTTTTGGGTGAACTGAACTTGTAACTTGTCCAATTAATAATTTAAATAAAGACCAGTGTATTCATTACTTTTTTTAAATTTTTGATGAATTTTGCACTGTTTGTATTTGCACTTCATCTCTACCATTCTCTTATTGCTTGTGAGTTGCTTTTTTGTTCCTGTTTTCTAACAATATACTTTTTTTTGCATTTGCTAATTCTTCCACCTAACCCTAAGTATCTATAACAAATAATGACCCAAAACAATAAACAATCAGGTTATTTGAACACGATGTACTGCAAACAAACACTCATGCACTAAAGCATGCAGCTTCAACACCAGCAGGCCAACCCCTCATTGTATTCTTACATAAGACACCAGCAAATGTCATCTACTCCTCCTCTTTATTTTTCAATTTCTAACATTCTCACTCTGTAAGATCTTTTGGTTGACAGTCAGCACAATGCACAAATTGTTTATGTTTTGAAGAGCGATCCAACAACCAAAACACTGTTTGTTTAATGAAGTCTGCTATTAGTCCTTGATATAGTCACTGTTGCTAGGATACAGCAGCCTCCCACACAAATAAACTGAAGCTGCTGGAGCACTCGCTGTCTCAGCAGTACACTGTTTAGTGATCACTCACATAGGACAGGTCAAACATAAACGTACGTACACTGAATAGTTTAAGAACGTATTTCAAAATTTAAGCCTAAAAGGTACAAATAAATATTAGCAAAAAACACTATTTCAATTTAACGTTCATTTACAATGTCTTATTATGTTGTTTGTTATTTGGAAATATACGTTAAATATTCTATGGAAGGACATGTTTATGGAGCATATGATTTAACGCCACACCATGCGAATATGTGCATGCAATTAGCTCAATCTGTGGCACACTCACCGCCACAAGCAATGGTGACGCAACACGAAGCAACAAGCTGGCCACAAACAGTGAAATTGCCCAGACAATATTGACATAAAAATATGAAATATATTTAATACTAACACTTCGACACTGCATGTCATCCACCACATACACTTCAAGCCATTAAGCAAAGCTAAAGATTGCTTTGCTTACCTTCAAACAGTCCACATCTGGCTTACATCACAGTAAATACTATGTGGTATACAGTGATCTACGAGATACACATCTCTCTACTCTAAGGACAGTAACAATAACATTGTATATCTTACATAAGAAAAAGAGAGGGGCTGTGCTGCTTCTGTGGTCTGCTGTTTCTGGCATGCCTCACTGTTAGAGCTCTTGGCTAAACCATTTTCCATACAACCCTCAAACCACATACACTTCAATACTGTAACAGTAAGTGCCAAACTATCTATCACAATCCATTCAGTTAAGTTATTAAAGGCAAATAGAGCAAAACGGAACATATCTTAAGAAGAAGCAAGGAGGGAAAAAAACTAAGGAATCTTGGTTTTCTATAGAAACAGCGAGATTTAGAGAGGTTTACTCAAAACTAAGCAGGTAAACTAACGGCACCTCACTGAGAAATTACCAGCCTCCATATCGACGTCAGCAGAAGTCAAACTTAGTTACTTAAAGGGACAGTTGACCAATTCTGTCATCATTACTTACCCTTAAAAGTGCTCTATGCGATGTTGCAGGATTGTTACTTCCGCTGATGTTTCACGTAAACAAATTTTTACAAAACAATACAAGGCAAGCTCTGGTGGTGCTAACCCAAGAGAGACAGCGACAGAACTAACATGTCTAAGGAAACTCCAACTGTAGTCATTTACATTTTACTCCTGTAAATGACTAGTCTGGGCCCGCCCATACTTCCTTGTGATGCTACATTCAATTTCACGAGCAAAGTCAGTCTGGCAAAGCTGCAGTCTTAGAGCATTTCCGTTCCCAAATAAGTGGGAACCAATGAGAAACGAGTGGTCAGATTGGTTGCAGATTCGCCGTATACAGAGGCATCTGATGGACGCAGGTTAAGCCCGCCTCCCAGAAGGCGGGTAGTAAGGTAGCTTGGCCAGACTAAGCTCCTATGAGCTTTATAGTCGCGGAAGCCAGGCTAGTAAATGACCAATTTCTGTAGAGATTTATGATTCTTTTAGAAATTAAGCAAGTGGCTGTTTGCGTTTATGAATGGATAATTGAATCATTGAATCAAATGATTACTAATTCAAAAACAGACTGATTCAGTTCCAAACAAAGCTGAAGCAGAACATTTGTTCATGTAAGAGCAACAGAAAAAAACCTGCTTGCATATCATTAAAACAACAATTACGTTATTTTCACAGACGATAAACATCACAAATCTCTGCTTTGAAATTTTGGCTGTTAAATATAAGAGAATATTCTAAATATCTTCTAGTGTTCCAAAGATAGGCAGAAATCTTGGGTTTGGAACAACGGGAGGGTGAGTAAAGTCTGAGTTTGCAGTGACTAATAACAACCATTCAAATATTACAAACTAGAGTCGCACAATTAATTGTTTGAGCCGCGCTGCTCGAATCACTAACCTGCGCGACCCACTGTGCAGCGCCAACTCTGATAGAAATAGACCCCGCCCATCATCAATTTACATTTTATCCGCAATTCAAGGTGGTCAAGGTATGGCAAGGTGCATGGTGGAAAAGATATTAAGCAGTCCGGACATTTTAAATAAAATTGAGGAGGCTTTGGAAAATAGAAACATTTCACAACATACAGAAAATGAGGTTAAAAGCCTGTTTAAAGGTGCATCTATGCGATGTTGCAGGTTTTAGCGCGATTTCATTTTTTTCTCAAACCATATGCATAACCCCTTGATCGTCTTGCTGTCTGCCCTCTGAATACATTGGGGAAAAACCCTGTCTCGAAAGACAACACAGAGGCTGCAATACCAAAACACAGAATAGGGGCATGGATGTGCACCAAAACAATAACAAACTACGGTCAGCCAATCAGCAAGAAGAGGTGGGGTTTAATGTGCGTGTCCAGTTTTTACTGAGTTACCTTCTATAGCTCAATAAACTCCCCACTGGAAGGGTTTCAGGGCAAGCATGGCGGATACAACTCGAATCTCTTTTGGTTCTTTTATTTTCACTCACATTCACAGGTATCATCCACAAAACAAGGGCGCCTGAATACTAACTTTGCATTAACTTGTCAGTTAGTCGCGTGATGTCTTCCGTTCCGTTCAACCAAACAGAAATTAGGTTATAAACCGGCAAGCATACCAACCCTGAACAACGACAGACTGAGAGAAAGAAAAAAGAGGGCGGCGCTTACCACTAATGTGCAAACAATGTACTCTAGCTGCTAGGAACTAGCTGCAAGTTAGTAGAATATAACATACATGAAATATAACAAATGTACTTGCATTTAAATATATAAATAGTGGTAATTATACACACTTATATTATACAATTATAAACTTACTTCTTTGAACACCCTAGAACATAATGACATTTATATTTTATAATACACATATGCAAAGCAACAGTGTCACCTATTGGAAAGCCTTACAGTGCGTGCACATAATAGACAGAGTTGATTGTACAGCGTGAATCTGAGAGATTTTTAATTTTTATTTTTATTTAGACATGTTAGTTTGATGTTAACTCTGTAGCTGTCTCTCTTGGGTTAGCACCACCTTTCGTATCAATGCGCTTTGCGCGTTCACGGCAGTTACAGAAACACGGCTTGCTGTTTTGTTTTTTATTTACGTGAAACGTAAATGACATCGAAAAAGATCGCATAGAGCACCTTTAATCCTCAAACAAGACCAGCAACACAATCAAGACCAGCATTTCAGTTCTCAGGGAACTTCAGTGGCGAGGCCTTACGTGGGTACATTAACATTAACATGTGTTCCACAAGATGAAGACGACTGTATTGTAGGTCATTAAAATTTCTGCTTTGAACAGCCCCTTCTGTACTGTCGAACACTGCAGTTTCCATAAAGAAAAAATAAACATAATAAATTTAAAACGTTCAACTTCATAATGTCTGCCAATATTGTTATAACCTAAAGCTTCCACTTTGTGCACTCTAAACTACAGCGAATTGTGGATAAAATATAAATTGATGATGGGTCAATCAATTTGTAAAATTAATCAGCTTGGGGGTTCAAATGGAAGATAGAAAGGAGTCACTATTCTAACGCACTAGCCATGTTTTCATTATATATATAATATATATATTGTCTCACATCAATTCACATCGATAATTACTAAACAAACAATACAATAGTCAGATCTAAAAAAGTATTTTATATATATATATATGTATTAATTTATGTAAACTTTTACAAATGTTTAATGGTGATTTTTTTTTCTTTACATTACTACATTATTTTACATTTAATTCTCATTTTATCCAGTATCGTGTAGCTCTATTACAAACCATAAAACTGCATCAAGCTACAACTCACATTTCATTTCAGGGATTACATTTGATATTAAAATGGATTGTATTTTACAGGGTTACCAGTGTAAAATGTCAGGAACACTGTTTAACAATACTGTTAAAAACAACAATGAAATACAGTATGCTTTAATCATTTATATAAAGACCAAACATCAATCAGGAGGAACAAAGTGACATAATATTTAAACTAGTTCTCGTTTTTTTGTTTTTATCTCTGTTGCAATAAGCATTGTTCTAATCAGGAAGTTACAACAATCTTGGTTTTCCTTCAGGAAGGTGTGCCCTCAAGCTCTAGTTCTCCATTCACCCTATTAGCACAATAGCTTCTCTTTCACAGTGGCCAACATTTAATCTGTCTCAAGTGGCTTTAATGTCAGGGATCTGAACCTGATTCTGCTGAGACAGCATACTATGAGGCATGACTAAATACTCTGGAAAATATCAAACTTCAATTAAAAAGCAAACCCAGATGCTTGATCCTTTTCATGTGTCGTGCTGGAAACACAAGCAATGATTCCCATGTGTTCATCAAAGGAGAGTAACAAGGTGGGCTGGCATAAGATAAATGTTTAGTTTACTTCTGCCCAGCACTTGTGCTCAACTTCCTCAGAGAGGCTAATGATAAACTTTAAGATTAACTATTTACAAATGGTCCATTAATGATTTCATGTGGGGGATCAATAAAATGTCTACATTTGTACACTTCTTGTCCATTATGAAATGTCCCAAATTTAGCATTTTAACGCAGTTGCTAGTGTACATCCTAAAGTCAAGTGAGATTTATCAAAAGATACTGTAAAATAAGAAACACAACTGAACAACAGGATGATGTTACAAAAATAATATTTAAATATCTATTAAATTTTTTTTTTAAATTAAAATAAATTCATAAAAAAGAACGAAGAGAAATGCAAGACTTTAAAGTACAGCTTAATATATTAATATTATTTATAAGGCATTAATTAATATCTATTAAGATTAATTTTGTTGTAATTTTATTATTTAATTTTTACATTTTCATTTTAGTAATTTTTAGCAATTTTTAACTTAGTTACAACATTTCTGATTTCCATACGTAGTATTTACGTAATATCATTTACGTTTCATGTAATATTTACTTTGCAGTTTATATTCTATTATATTTATGTTATAATCAGCAACTTCTGTCTTTCATAGTTTTAATTAATGGTAACAACTCGCAAGATAAAACTAATAATTATACTGTATACAAAAATATGATGCTAAACACACTATTATTGGACAGACAACACTTAATTTTATGCAGTATGTCTCTTCTAGAGGTCTTTGAAGATCTAGAAATCAAAGAAAAAAAAAACTTAGGGATCATAGCAAATAGCTGAGATTACAGGATTCTATATTTAAAATGAAATCTAGATATGTGGATAAAAAGAACAAATTAAAAAAAATAGCATAGATTCAACAAACCAAGCAAATAACAGCATGTGAAATCTCTATTGTATTTAATCAAACTATACATTTTGAATGAAAATCACAACAGAGCATAAATCCTGCATCCAGGCACTACAGAATTTGATTTCAGACATTCATGACTTGCAGTGGCACGAAGTGGAGATGCCAGGAGTCTAGTCTAAGAGCTTCTCATATAAAGTTACACCTGTGTATGACTCACGAGTTGTTTGAAGACAGATCTATTAGGTTGTTTACTCTCATTCACAGAGTTTCAGTTTCACCAGTAGAGTCAATGAGACACAAACAGGATGCAAAAACTTACAGTGCGTTTAACCTTTCTGCCACACAGATGCTTAAATCATCAACAGACCCTTGGCCTGTACTTCTTGACCCTGAGGGGCTCAACAAGTAAACCCCACTGTCTCAGCATAAACATCATGTGAAACCGCAGTATTGATCTGTTACAAACATCAAAACTCAGTGTTTACAGATAATACTGTAAGTTAGCATGCTAGTAGCCTACATTAAGTATCTATTTTTCGCGACATACAAGTAGTGTAAAGCTCATCCGAGAATACTCACTATTTCATGTATTTCATGTTTATGTTTTTATTTTAGAATGTATATCTCGAGTATACATGACAGTCATGCTTCGTGTTTGTCAATGGCTCAATCCTCACATCAGCAAACAGGCTAGCAGGAGAACTACAGCGATACACATTAAATCTTTTACAGACATAATGTCGTTTCTTACCCTGTTCCCTATAGCTGTGTCTAGCGTGCTTGTCTTAGACCCTTGGTTTAATGCTCCATAACTGTCCTTGATGTGGTCACCCATGTATCCAGGCATTGATTCTGTTTTTCTTTGGGACCGAAGTTTTTTTTTTTTTGAGGAAGTAAGATGGCCGATGCTAGTCTGTTCGTCTGAACTCTGTGACGCAAACAGAGGTGTTATAGGCCAGTCACCATCAGGGGGCGCTAGTGTTCCCAGCGTCTGTCTTGTATGTTATAACTTAATTTAAAATGCATTTAGTTATAAAAAAAATTACTGTATTGTTAAAGGCACAGTTAACACAAAACTATAGATTATTGTTTTACATTTACTTCTCAGTACCCACTCATTTTCATTTTTAGGAAAAACTGAGTCATTATGAAAGTAAGTTAGTCAAAGAACAACTACATGCTGTTTTGGAATAATATCAGGGTGAGTAAATTACAGAAATTCATTTTTGTTGTTGAATACACAGAGATAATTACAGAAATAATTTATTTTATTCATGAGAAAAATATATATTTTTTTAAGAGTGGAATTTGGCAATGAAAATATTAAATATATTAAAATAAGCAAATAAGTACATTTAAATGTCTACAGTACACAGCAATGTCACAAGTCATTACAAACGGCAAAGTCTGATTCTAACAAACAAGATATTTAAAGGAATAGTTCACCCAAAAATGATAATTCTATCATTAATTACTCACCCTCATGTCATTCCTAAGCTCTAAGACCAAAACAAAAATTAAGATATTTTTGATAACATGATCAAGGTTCAGAAAGGTAGTAAAGACATATGACATCAGTGGTATGACAACCGTAAGAATACTTTATATATTCAACCATTCGTGTCCTTTGCCTCATTTTATAGCACCATTTTTGAGAGTATCGCATGCATAACGTTGCAAACGTTGTTTACATGTGATACTCTCCAAAATGGCACTACAAAATGAGGGGGAGCAGACGAATTGTTGAGACGAGTCATTGTTTTTGTTTTCTTTGCACACAAAAAGTATTCTCATAGCTTCGTAAAATTACAGTTGAACAACTGATTACTGATGTCCTTACTATGTTTCTGGACCTTGATCATGTTAGGAATGTGGTCTATGGGAGGGGGTCAAAGAGCTTCCAGAATTTATCCAAAATATCTTAATTTGTGTTCCAAAGACGAACGAAGGTCTTAAAGGTTTGGACATGAGGGTAAGTAATTCATTTTTGGGTGAACTATCCTTTTAAATATTCATAAATACAATAATTCACTCACTGCATTTTATACAACAATTTCATAATAAATATGAACATTAATCCCTTTTGACAAGGCACAATTACCAAACCTGGCCAATACTTTTCTTCTTTATGATGTCTTCTTGTTTTTCTGAATAGGCACCACATCCATCGGATTGTGTAGGAATTCATAAAGCTGCCTTGCATTGCTACTACTGCCCAATATCTCACTTAGCTTTTCCTGGCTAAATGTTAGAAGATCAGCCAGACAGGAAGCGTGTTTTATAAGGCTCTTGAAGTTTTTCACATTGACTCCAGGCATGCGAAGCAAGAAGTCATGTGGGCCGGGGTTGTACAGGTCTGCTGATTCTGTCACAGTCTCTGATTCGGCAGTAACGGCCTGAGCTGTGGCAGCATCAGGCTCCGGGCGGCCATGTTTGAGCTCCTGAAACAGCTCTGCTGTCACATAAGGAGACGGGCACCAGAGCAGCCTCAAGCGGGGGAAATGGAGGGTGAGAAGGGTCAGTTTGGAGGTGACGTCACTGGCGGAGATCTCCTGGCGAAAGTCACTGCGGGCCACCAGTGAGAAAGGCTTTGCGGGGTCAAACTCGATAAGCAGCACGGGACGGCGATAGAATCGAGTCATAGAGAGGCACTGTGTGTAGAGACGCCCACTCTGCAGGGAACCGATGAGATCGCTGACACTTTTACGCTCCACGCAGATCTCTGATGTCAATATGTAGTCGCCAACCTCTAAGGTGACGGGCTCAATGTCGAGACCCCGTTGATGCAGAAGGGAAGGAAGCTCACTGCGGAACTCCCGCATGTCAACTATGATTCGCTGAGGCTCTTTAACCTCTTCACTGCCTCCTAATTGAACACATCGAACATTATTCAGCACTTTATTTGTTAAACTGACAAAACCGTATTGTATTAATACGTCAGGTGGATGAAGGTTTACCTGCTTTACGGGTGTTGGTGGCAGCATTAGCAGGTTCCTGACTGCGGACAAGATCTAAGTTGGTGTCTTCCCTACCCTCTCTCTCTTCTGGAACAACCATGCTGGCCTTTTCCCTGTTAAAAAAAAATATGAATAAAAATTAAATGTCACAAAAAGATAATGCAATTGATCTAATTTTTTCCTCAGATAAATAGGAAATACTGAGCTAACCTTATGAGGTACTCGAATGCTTGCTTTTCTTTGCTCAAAACTGTAAGATACCTCTGTTCTTCTGTTGAGCCTCCATATATAAGAAAATAAACACTAAACATAAGGGGAGAAAATCATTAAAATTAAATATATCTGAATATAGATGTATTTATTAGTTTAGGGTTAGTATGATATTGTTTTAATTAGAAATGAATACTTTTATTTAGTGAAGATTCAATTTAAAAGTCAAATTATAAAGATATTTATAATGTTATAAAATTTATGCGTCAAATGAATGCTGTTCTTTTTAAATTAACTTTAACATTAAAAATAATAATAATTAATAATAATAAAACACTTCTTGAGCACCAAATCAGCATTATAGAATGATTTCTGAAGGATCATGTGGCACTGAAGACTGACATAATGTCTATTTATCTTAGCCATTACAAAATGTAGCATTTTAAAATATATTAAAATAGAAAACTGTTATTTTTTTGATTAAACAAATGTAGTCTTGGTCAGCACAAGTTATTTCAAAAACATTTTAAAAATCCTACCGACCCCAAATTTTGAGGTCTATTTTTTGTTTCTTAGAATATAGATACACACCGGAGAGGTCTTCCTGGCCTGCTGGCTTTATAAATCTCAAGCTGCCGCACAAAACTGAGTTCTGCATCATACAAAACAACAAACATGGGGTCAACTTCATGTAACACCCGTGTCAAACTGTAGGGGTCGCTGCATCCCTTCAAAGGGTGAATGACAGTCAACGGCTCTTTAAGAATGCCGTAGTAGTCATCGGAAGAAATATCAAGCAGAATCTCTTCCTCTTCCTCCTGTTCGGCCAACAGTCCTTCATCTTCACTGTTTCCAAGTAGGTCCTTTTCAGCTCCGTCTTCCTGCCTCTGCATCTGAGAGACTCCTGAAGGTCTCTCATTCTTTGTTGGTTTCTTTGAGTTTGTTTTAGTCTTTTTCGGCCGCCCATTTTTCCCTTTGCTCTTAGCGGAGTCCTTCTTAGTCCAGCCTTTGTCAAGCTTCAGTAAATCAGGCTGAGGATCTTCTTTTCCAATGGTGCGTGAATAAAGGCGATTCAGTAGGTGCTCTGCTCCTTTTTGGATATATTCCTTAAGCTGAGCACACGTTCTGTCATCACTGGCACAAATCAACACACGGCCTGAAGTACAGACAACAAAGTTAACCTTATGCTTTGCATACGAATGGTTATCATGAAACATTTTACTGTTAAATGTTTTCACCTGGTTCATGCTCAGAGCTGCTGTTTTCTTTCTCAATCTCCTGTAGTACCTCTGTTAGCGCTTCCCATTTTGGATTTTTCTCAAGTACAAGCTCTCTTATCGGAGGGGCTACTTGTATACATAAACAGAAAAGAAGATACTAGTTTCAAATTTTTAATTCACATGCATACAAGTATGTGAGCACCTACACATCAAACCAATTGTACCTAGCGCACTTTGTTTCTGGTCAGTCTCTCCAACTTTTAGTTTCTTCTTTGACTCCTGCATGCGATACACACGGCTGCGAGCATTTACAAACATTGACGTGCTTGAGTCCAAGAATAACCAACCTAATTTACAACAGGAGACAAAAAAAAGAATCAGGTGACCTTCACTGACTATAATAATCTCTAAAGAGTTCAAATAGAGCTAACTGTACCTGAATTACTACCGAAGCTTTTCTGGCTGGTTCTTAAAGACTCCAGCAGATTGAGGAAGGTGACACAGTCGTACTGAGTGAGGTAGAGAAGAAGGGTTCTTAAAATCTTCATGTCCTGAACGAGAGATTTGGTCCTGGACCCCAGCTGATGCCACAGTGGGTCGAGATAATGACGAATTGTCTACATTTGAGAGAGAGAGAAAAAAAAAAAACATGCTCATTTATCTTTTTTTTGTTTGTTTTGTTTTTACTTTTCTAAAATGCCCCAGCAATACAGTGCTTTTTAAAAAGTTCATATAAATTTTAATAAAAATGTATTTGTAACTACTATTCAATATAATTGTCATCACTATTATAAATGATATAACGTAACAACATAGATTATTGTACTTATAAAATACTAGTAAATGTTAATACTAGTAATAATTAAAATTAGTTTTGTGTTATTCTGAATTTTTTACAGAGTAAAATACTATGAATAAGTGGAAGTGTCCCCTGATATTTTCTGTAAATATAAAATAAATATTAAAATGAATTTATTTAATATTATTATATTTTATTATATATATATAAAATAATAAACCTACAAAGAGTTCATTTAGATAACTCTATTAACAATTCTTGTATTATTGGTCATACTTTATTTTAAGGTCCAATTCTTGCTATTAACAAACCATTACCTATTAGACTTTTGCCTCAATCTCCTAATTTGCTGTCTATTAATAGTTAGTAAGGTTTAGGTATTGGGTAGGATTAGGGGTGCACAAAATACAGTCAGAAAATGTGTTTTATTTATTATGCACAATTTATTACTCTAATTATTATGTTTATTTTTGTTTTGTTTGTGGTATAGTAATTTTTTCCCTTGAGTACAGTATTATCAATAGCATGATGAAATGTCTATTCTCACTTTCTCAAAGGAAGTGCCCAAGCTGTTCTCCAGAGAGAGGTCTTCTGCTTCCAGAGTGGGATTGTAGCGCTTCAGCTCTTTCAAGCAGGCGTTCATGATGTCCAGAATAGAGCTCTGAATGGCTCTCATCGCTGGAGTCTGAGACACATGCAGCTCCACCACATCTGGCTTGTGTTTGTCCAGCGTTGTGTTCACTGATGCTTGAAATCTAGCAGATAAAGCGTTGCAAATACAGCTGATTTATAAACAATATTCACCTACAAAAATCATAAATACAAAAAAATAAAATGTCATACCTTGGCCAAAGAAAGAGCTTCTTCACAAACAGGTTTCTCATGACACGCTCGACTTTACAGAAGCCAGAAGAGAAGGATGTGGCTTTGTCCGTAAAGGCTTTGATGAACCCGGTCTTGTTTTTCTGCCGATAAAGTCTCAGAATGAAAGCCTCCAGACAAGACTCTATGATCTTATGTGCACGATACACCAGGATTCCTGTGCAAATATGCAGTATGACAATTTAGTCCAGATGCACGTTATTGAAAAACGTCGGTATAGTTCAGCTGTTTTTCAAAAGCCTTCCTCTGACCTGTTATGAGGTTAGCAGGAATTCGATCCGTAAGGAAGTCCACCACTAGGATGCGGCTGGTCACAAAGAGAACTCCTCCTTTAGTGTATACATTATATCTTTCATTATTATGCACATCACTGGTCACAGTCTGGGGAAGATGGCTCACTCCTTCAGCTCGGAGCTGCTCTGTAAAATACTCCTTCAACAGACACACACATTCATCTTTATTATTCAATCACTTTTAAAGTTGTCACTTGTATCATATTTAATACATGAATGTCAGAGGCCTCGAACTTATCCACATGATCAGAACACAAATAAGTTAAATTCTAAGAATCTCCATCTTCAGGTTAGAGATGTCAAACGATTAATCGCGATTAATCGCATCCAAAATAAAAGTTTTTCTTTACATAATATATGTGTTTAT
>JAUCMS010000170.1:0-15050 GCA_032357445.1 Enteromius radiatus | reverse complement strand
TGTATCGTATCGCATCGCTAGCTACTTCATGTATCTTTTATGTATCGAATCGTTGGCTATGCATCGAGATGCGTATCACATCGGCCTCAGTTATGGAGATGCACATCCCTAATATACAGTGGTTTACGCTTGTAGTTCAGTTCTCTTCGCTCTTTTGGACTTTATGTTGGTTTTGTGTTCAAGCTGTAATTTTTAATACCTAAATATATAAAGCATAAGGTTTAAGTCTATGGTAATAACCTGATCAGACTTCTATGATAAAGCTTCTATGATATTCTTGAGCATTCGGCCCTCTTTAGGGTCACAACTTGGGACATCACATTCAATTTCAAGTCCAGAGTTCATTTGGAAGCCTGGTCAACCTGTTAAGTGTAAAGCACACCCTTTGGAAAGTACTGCATTTGAATAAGAACTTACTGCACACATTCATTATGTAGAACATACTTTGAAACGGTTGTGAAGTATGAGTGAAATTTAGATGTACAATATCTGTACTTCATTTACACATTATTTATGAACATTTTGAATTCATAATTACTATATACGCATACTATTTTATTTAAAACTGCAGGATAATATAGAGCAGTAAGAATCTTTTGCATGTTCTATTCATATAAAAGTTTTATCAGTGTAGTATTTCATTTATATGATTTGCTATGGTAAGCTCTTGAGGCATGTGCTGAAAAATTAAACTCACCTGCTGTATGAGCATATAAGTCATGTCCACATACTGAAAACTATTTAAAAGCCATATTAATTAATATTTTGCCTCTGCTATAAATCAAGTGTGGCAACATTCTGCATTTATCTAAATTAACTCGAAAGTCCAACACACCCACACTAATCTCCACTTTGGACAATAATGCATGCAAATTAAATAGTAAGGCCATCAAAGGGAAGTAATTCTGGGCCATCTCACGCAGCTGGAAGACAAGAAAAAGGTCAGGCTTTATGGGTTCTGGATGGCTTCAGGGGAGCATCAAAGCAGCTTAGAGGTTTATATTTAGTCGTAACCGTTGAATGGGGTTTTATGTTCATGCTAGAGACTGTGAGCTTTATCGGAACGGAAAGTTATTCATCAAATGCGCAAACTAATGTGGGCAGCATGTGACTTATTTAGCACAAGTGCAAGATGCAAGTTCTCTCTGCTCAGAAGTAATTGGCTTCGCCTGCTGTTGGCAAAAGGCTAATGGCAAGAAACAGTTCAGACGTTGTCTTTATTTAAGGACCTCCGTCACGCTACTTCGAGGAATTATACTCAGACTTGTTTTTGTAAAAAGCATGTCTGCTTCAAAGATGGTAACTTGTGTGTGTGTAATTTAGTTTTAATAGCTGGGTCACTTGTTTCATGGTGCAAAACAATATATCTTCCCTTTCAGAAGGAATTCGCTTGCTTTTTGCGATTATAGCTAAACAAATTGGAGAGTTGAGGGTTTAAACGACTTTAATAAGAGTCTTTTCTACGCCGCTGAGCCAAGCCAGATAGGATGTGGGCCTCATTTCCTGCCTGCTCATCGCCTGCCAATCACCCCGTCATTCAGGGGCGAGGTCTGAAAACAGCTTAAATACCTCCTACAGTCTGCAACGAAGACAAGCCGGCACCAAAGGAATGAGAGGCGCTTGACAATTCCCTTTTTCTGAACTAAAAATCAAAGATATAAAATGTATAAAAATTAAAAAATACAATAGATGCAAATCAAATTATTTAGAGAACAACTCGAGAGCTATTCTGACACAGATAGTGTATCTAGTTTCGTTCCTGTTCACCAAAGCTTGTCTCGACATGCTGGAAAAACAAAACCTTCATCATCCTTTTATCAGCCAGGCTGAGAAAGGCAATAATATACTTTCTACTTCAACCGTAATGAAATCTGTGTTTCTGATCTCACTGAAATAATTGAGAACAGGATCTCGAACTGTCAATGCACCGCGGTTCTATACAATCCCAGACGCTTGCGTTCACCCAGCAATCAACTCTCATCAAGCCTGACCACCAGATCCTTCGGTCAAAAGCTGACTGAGAGCTATTTAAATGATTTGAAATGGGCATCTTCAAACTCTTTCAGTTTATTTCATGCAAAAAAAGCAGAGATTTCTCATCATGGTGCCCATACCACAAACTGAGATTGTTCATGATGAGGTAATTCTTCCTGCACAAGCCATCTGGCAAAGCCACAAAACCAGATACAAACAACTACCTAGCAATTCAAGACCTTGTTTTCTGCATTATAATACAGTGTGATTCTCTGAATATTTGTTCTTTCTTTACGGCATGAGAAAATGGCCTCTCTCATTGTTTATGACATACAGCCTGAGTGCATCTGCATCCTGTAAACTGCATTTATTGTCTTGTGGATCCTGAGGGTGATAGAATGACTCACATTCAAAACATACGGAAATAATCATTTCAGTGGCTACTATCTAAATATGTATTCTAGTTAATTTTGTTATAATTTTACAAATGACTTAAAAATAGTGCTGTCAGATGATTAATCATGATTAAACGCATCCAAAATAAGTTTGTTTACATAATATTTGTGTGTACTGTTACAGTACTACTTCAAATTATTACTTTTTTGTTGTCGTTTTAATTGAAACAATTCTAATAGATGCTGCACCATGTGTATATCATCAATACATCTGACATTTGAATTATTGCTATTAAACAAATTTCACATACAGTATATTGTTTAATTATTAGTAAAGTAATAGTGAAGACATTTATAATCATAATTCAATTCTGTTGAACTTTCTACTCGCACACAAAAATATTAAAGCAAGTTAAGCAACACAACTGTTTTCAACAGTTCAAATATAAGAATTTGAGCAGTAAATCAGAATCAGAACGCTAGACTTTGCCACCACAGAAATAGAAAACATTTTACATATATATATATATATATATATATATATTTTTAAAAAAAAAAGAATATTTAAAATTAAAGGGCTAGTTGTATGGGGTGTATGTGAGTTTCTTCTTTCAGGCGAATCCAATCAGAGTTATAATGAAAATTGCCCAGACCCCTGGATTGCCGACTTATATACACAACGCTGAAGGAAGCCCCGTGGCCCATTCCCCGGAGACGAGACCTTCTTTCTCAGGCTGAGGGCTCAATCTGGCTGAGCTGTGGACCCTGCATGTATGGCTAGCATCAGTCAAGCAAATAGGCGACCTGCAAGCGCTGTCTGTGAGCCCTGCCTTCCTGGAGTTCGGGCTCAATGACTCCGAAGTCATTCTGAACCCAAGGCTCGCCTATGTGCCGAAAGTGCTCTCCACACCGTTCAGAGCGCAGGTAACGCTACCCCAGATGACGGAGGGCCAAAACTTTAACCCCCTCTGCCCAGTCAGGACATTGAGAGCCTACATAGAGCGGTCAGCCGCTTTCAGTCGGTCTGACAGCGGTTTACCTGCTTTGGTGTCTGCTCCAGGGGGCTACCGGTCTCGAAGCAAAGGCTTTCTAAGTGCTTTTTGCTAGCCTACTCTTCAAAGGGCCAGGACAGCCCCATAGGAGTTAGTGCCCATTCAACTAGAGGTATCGCCTTGTCATGGGCGTGGTCTAGCGGCATCTCCCTGTCAGAGATTTGTGAAGCGGCCAGCTGGTCCTCGCAGTCCACATTTTCCATATCCGGGCATTGCATGCCAGGGTCCTCTCTGCTTAAGGGGTTAATCTATTAGTTCGCCATGTCTGGCTGTTGCTCTCCCAAACCACGAGTTCAGACTCACAAGCCTCTAAGTGTAAAATCGTTAATTTGCCGTTTTTGACCGTCACACGTTTAAACCTTGAGCCAAGGTTCATGACCCTCTAAGTGCAAGGTTTTAATACTTATGCGGGGCATCATTTCTCTGCATGCTATGTGACTGTACGCCCCGGCTTCTGCCTGGGCTCACTGTCATACATTGACCATTCTTCACGTACAGCTCGGCGGGATTGAACTGAGTACCAATAGTGTCTTAGCAGATGCAGTACGAGTGGAGTGTCGACAGGAAACGAATAGGTTACTTGAATAACCCAGGCTCCCTGAGACACGGGAACGAGTACTGCGTTCCATGCCGCAGTGTAAGTGTTCGTCGCTTCAGTCGAAGTAACCTAAATCCTGTGGCGCTTATATATACACGGCCCTGCCCATGGCGGGAGATGCGGCCATAGGTTCGCGCAGCACAACAACCAACCAATTGATTCGTTTTTATTGCAATGCACGAACCAATGGCTGTGCAGTTTCACTGCGTGATTGAAAAAGGCTTCAGTTAGGAGGAAAAAAGGAGCTTTTCCCATAGCGTCTTAGCAGAAGCAGTACTCGTTCCCGTGTCTCAGGGAACCTTACGGAAGTAACCTATTCGTTTTCTGCCAACCCCAGAGTGCTGAAATACCACTGTGTAAACTGGCAGGGGCAGGTTTCACAAACCTACTGTAACATATTACGGAATTTTTAATGCATTAGTATAGTGAAAAGCTTACAGCACCTTTAACCAGTGTCTTTGTTACGGACTTTCAATGTATTCAGTCAACCATACTAAACAAGAATTTCACATTTGTTTTATTTTTGTTATTGCAGAGTAGTGTTGAATTTATTTCTCCAGTGTCATATTCATGAAATTAGTTTGAACTGCGCTCTCTACTGTACTGATGTAAATTTACATTCCTTCTGCCTGAGGCGTATTCATTTAATAATGCAATCAGCTACTTTTTAGGGAGTAATGTAATATTGTAATGCATTACTTTTAAAAGTATCTTTCCCCAACACTGTTGGTGAGTGCAAAAGACATCTTTTAAAACCATTAAAAATTCTTACTAACCCCTTTCGCAGTGTACACTGAGGTGTTAACAGGTGGCCATGTCAGTACAGACTGAAGCTTGACCAGTCATCACAGCTTAGACGGTCTCTGCAGTGGAACCTTGGTTGAGGTTAAAAAGCACCCACAGACCCAGCGGCCACTCAGCCCCGCTGGGCAGGGATCTATCAAGCAGTCCACCTGCATGCTCCGTCTCACACATAAATGCAGGGGCAAGCATCTAGCTAGAGAGGAAATGAAAGCCTTGCACCATGGTGACATCTGTCCTAAAGAAAAATTGTTGCAAGTGGCATTTCTGGTTTTTCAACCACAGAAAAAAAAACAGTGCAACAAAACACTGAGTAGGAAATTAAATGGAGAGCAAAAAGAGAAAAAAAAAAAAAACACTGATCCTGCAACTTTAGAGTATTAATGCATGTGTTTTACAGAGGTCCCATACTTCAGTACAGTATATTTATTCCTAAACTTGCTTCGCCAAGCAGAAACAGACTTCAAATCATGCTTCATAAAATCCCTTTATCTGTCTTACAGCTCAAAAGCTCCACAAAAAGATCTGCCACTTTGAACCTGCCTAAAACAACATCAGATTTTTTTTTAAATGACTATTTGAGAGTAATGAATTCAGGCAAAAATCCCTGGGGCTGCAATAAGATCGTGGAGCAGAGTACATAAAGTGCACTACATGATTGTATGTCTCAAGCCATCAGACTCCAGCCTATACTATTGCACTGTCAGAAGACTATATTTTGTTTTTCCCCTATTTATTCAAGCTACACATCGGTGAGTAGATAGTGACCCTAAGCTCCTTACACTGCAGTCGGAAATGCACCAAGACACATAAACCCTCACATCAAAAGTTAAAGGGCACCGCTCAGCAGAGCAGATAGGAGTGCCGCGGGGTGAAGGGACCAGACACGCTCTTTCTCTGCTCAGCAGATGTTGTGGTCATATTCTACAGAAGACAGAGCTTTGCACTGTACCCAAAAAATGCTCTCTGCTCCCTGGGGTCAGTTGAACCTCTATTATCTGGAGAGACTAGGACAAAGATGCCAATAGAAATCTGGCTGTTCAAATGTATTGCATGTAATGTATTGAATTTTAAAACTGAAAAGCCAAAACCAATATGCCAAACTAACTTAAAAAGAAGTTTCCTGAGTTACGTTATTATGGTGTTAACTTTTGTTTTCGTCCATAATTATGCATACAGTATATATACCAATTAAATTATGTTTCTGGTTTTGTTTCTTATTTAGTCCTATATCACCTGTTAGTCCCGTTCTTGGTCGGTTAACGGCACCGTTTAGGTTTTGGGTTGCGTTGTTCCTTCAGTTTTTTCTGCATTCAAGATTTTTTTGCTTTTTTTTGACTGCTGCATTTAGATCCTCCACTCCTTGCCTGCAACCAACCTGTAACAAAAAGGTCAATTAAAAGGAATTATAAAAACTGTAATACTGAATAAACACTAAATATTACAATTGTGTAAAGTAACAATAAAATGTAGAAGTAAGAAGGGCATTCCTCAGTGTCTGGGAGTCTGATCCTCTGACGCTGTAGTTTGTGTAAGCAGTAGGTGATTTCACCCCTGAGATGCTTCTAAACGGTGCATGGGGAGACTATGTGCAACTGAATAATTGAAGACACTCACGCATTTCATTTAAGGATTTGGCAGCACAGTATGTGGGATCATGTTACCTCCACTGCATTCCTCACATATAAATGTACAGTTGGTACACTGCGAGTCAACTGGATACATATTTACACTCAAGGCCCAAGCATAAAAAATACATGAAGATTTATGGAAAAGAAGGGGGTTGTCTATAGACTCTATAGATATGGGAGAGATGATATCTATACATTTCTGTTTATAGTGGATTTGCAAGCTGCTGGGAATAAATAGAATGTGTTAGTAGATACAAATAAAATAAATTTAATTATACACACACTTATTTATTTAAAATTCAATTATTAGGTGAAAAATGAAAATCAGAAATGTTATTTTAGCGAGTTACTGAAATGAGGTTAAGCTGAAGAACTAAAATTACAAGAACATTGGAAAAAGGTAATTGTGTTGACCAATAAACGAAAAAAAGCACACATCAAAATTATTAAAAATTAAACCAATTAAATAAAAAAAAAAAAGCAAATTAAAATTATTAATAAATAATATACATACTAAACAAATACCAAATACTATAATAGTATAAAATAAAAATTCATTACATTTCATAAACTTTTTAAACTTTCAAATTTATTGTTTTCACACCCCTCTCTATTTATCTATTTGTTTATATCAGTCTCAACAGACAGACACAAAAAGAGAGAAAGAGAATCCTTCGGTTAAGATTCAAAGTAATCCCGTTCTCCCTGGGTGATCACCGGCACAACATTTTCTCGCAATAGCACAGCCATTGAAATTGGCACCAATGAGGCCACGAAGAGATTAAATTGTTTAATCCTACACCAATTCATACACAGCACACAGTCAAATGAAGTCATTAGCTCTGCGTTAACAGCAGGGAAGCCAATTACAAACAGCAGCAAGAGCTCAGAGAAACATTACCTCTCATGACTACGATCTACCACACAAGAACTTCAAATTCAATTCGGTTTATTCTCCAAAGAAAACCTGGAAAACCTGAAGCACCCACAGTAATGCAGCCATTCTAATGCATTATTTATAGGCCTTAAGTTATTCATTAGACAAGACTGGGCACCATCCCATACTGTAGGTGTGGAAGACCATGAATATTAACAAGGGAGACTTGATATTTAAACA
Organism: Enteromius radiatus; assembly: GCA_032357445.1. Classification (NCBI taxonomy): domain Eukaryota; kingdom Metazoa; phylum Chordata; class Actinopteri; order Cypriniformes; family Cyprinidae; genus Enteromius; species Enteromius radiatus. The sequence goes on along the minus strand of JAUCMS010000170.1, from coordinate 7,482 downwards.
TGGCGTGGAATAAATCGCTGCAAGTAAATGCCAAGTAAATAGCACAGCACGTTAGTTACAGTGTGTTGCAGCTTGCCAGTGCCTGTTGTTATTCTAAAGCATGACCTTTCCATTGCAAGATCGCTACTTCTTTCTCTTGGTTTTGGAAACACTTTGGGAGTAAGAAAAAAAAAAAAAGAGAGAGAGAGACATTAATAAATAAAATTATGAATAAAAAACGAGCAGACCCAGGCTGAGTTATTTCTCCACACTCAAACAGCAACAATAGGCTCAGGCCTTAGAGCTCTAGGTCCACATGTTAGCCAAGTCAATGTCCTAAAAATAATGGAACGATGGCCTCATATTTATAGAGTGCAACTGTCAGATTCCAAAAGTAAAATGTCTTTTTCCATCTTCTCCATAGGGGAATTCATTTTTAACATTAACGCACAAATCTTTAACGAGAATCGATTGCTTTTGACAAAGCCACAATAACGTACCATTACAAATTATCTAAGAAGTAGCGTGTTAAAAACGTCCATTACAAAGTAATCTGCACCAATCAGAGACCTACAAGAAGCCAAAAGTTCAAAAGAGTTCTCTAGCATCTGGCCACTATAATACATCATTTACATGCATATCAACATAAAATACATTTCTTGTTTTAGTCATGGGCAAACATATACTGTACTTTTGAGCTTTCATTTAAAAATTCTAACCTTTCATTGGATGATAAGAATTTAAAACGGGGAGGGGGGGGGGGCCTTTATGCTTTGTGCCAGTCTAACAGCTATAGATTTTCTCCTATAATGCCAGATAAGGTTAAAGGACATCTGACAAGAGATCCTTCAACCAGTATCACTCCAGACTCCTTTAGATTCCCAGTTCCATGTTGGTGCTAGTTCACCTCACTCGTTTTCTACAGGGTTCAGGTCACAGGACTGGAATGGCCATAGCAGAAGCTTGGTTTTGTGCTCAGTGACGCATTTTTGTGTTGGTTTTGAGGTTTGTGTTTGGATTATTGTACGGTTGGAATATCCAAATATGGTCCGTTATAAGATTTCTAACAGAGTCAGTCACTTATTGATTTTTTTTTATCTGTTGGTATTTGAGAGAATCCATGATGCCATGTGTCGAAACAAGATGTCCAGGATATTCAGCAGAAATATAGGCCCACGACATAAACAACACAGCAGTATATTTCAATGTACACTTGGGGTACTTTTTATCCCTCTGTTCACCAAATTTTTAGTTATATCTGGCCAGTCCCATTTGAAATTCCACTCGTGTCTGACAACCGAATATGCTGAAGTTTGTTTTTGGGTGAGTAAGGGCAATCTTTGTCAAAATCCTCCCAAAACAACAGCTCTAGCTCTTTTCTTAAAGCCACTTCACTAATTTGTAAAACTCAATTATCTTTTACTGCTCATCTAAAATATATTCTATAGATTTTCTCATTGTGATGAATGAATAAGTAAATGTGTGCTTTGTTTTCTCTCCCATTTATATTTCTGTGAAACAGGAAGCCATGGCTGGTTAAATGTTCATAATCACTCTGGAGTGCTCATAACTGTGAATATAAATGGGAGTATTCTTCAGAGATATGGTTATCATTTGCAATGCTTCATGGGATTGTAGTCCTTCAAGTAGTCTTGTGTATTCGTCTTTTTAAAAATCAATATTTTGGCTTGTGTTGTGTTTCCACCCATGGCTGGCTGGTTTGGTTCAAGGTTTGTAACTCCCGATGGGAAAAACACTTTCAGAGCCAAGGCCGCTGAGGAAAAAAAAAAAATAAAATAGAACAGATGTAAAAATACAGATACAGTACGTGCCGAATAAGCCTATAGCACTATTTAGTTTTGGTCTACAAATGTTTTCCTGTCCCTGTGTGGAATTTGCTTTTACCTTTCCACGGAACTAACAAAAAAATGCAGCAACTCCCTGATAAGTTTGCATCGCTAGAAGTGGTGTGACAGCACTTTTATCTCACAGGCAGTAAAATCTTTGCAGCATCGTTTTCTCCACTCAAATAGTTATTGATGTTGAGACATGGTGATGTTCATGAGATTGTCCTGACACTGCAGTTTAAACACTGCTGTACAGTCAGGCAGTAAACCCTTAAAATGCTTAAGAGGCCTGTCATACATCAAGTCGTAGGGGAGACTGTACGTGCCTATGCCACAAAAGCCCTTTCAGGAAATAAACTTTCACTGCCTACAGATGGTGATTCTGGGGTCCCAGCAAGGCCTTGGCTCATAAAGAGCGCAAGGCACCATCTTATTTCACTAGCTGTGTTTTTGCCCAGCTGTGGGCTCAGTCAGCGGGCTTTACGGTCACCGATGTAATTATACAGCAGCTTAGCAGCTCAAACAATGAAACAGCCTGTTCACCATTTACAGCCTCCCAACTCCCACTCATAAAATAATATGCCAAAATCAATAAGCTTCCAGATATGTCTCGGAAGGCTGATACATCTCGGAGAGAGCACCGGTCTGATGGAGCACAAATCCAGCCTAACAAGCTGAGGGGGAAGAGAGGGGTTAATTGGGATGTTGGAGCCGTCCTTCAAAAGCTGGAGAGCGAAGAGAATCAACCGAAGATGAATGAGACTGAGGGGGTGTCTTGATCAAGCCGAGACAGCATGACAACACAATAGCTCTCTGTCAGAGGCACGTCCTTCTGCCACGAGTTTCCAGTTACAGGCAGCCAATCCTAATTACGCAGGCTAAATAAATATCTCTAATATTTGGAAATCAAATCTGATCTGATTATATGCATTAGTCAAGCATTGTCATATTAGCAGGGAAAAGCATTTGCCTTTATGGATTCGTCTTGACGAGGGTTGTGTTTCTTACAAACACACAGCTTTCCACTTCACAAGATGTTAATTGATCAAGTATTGTTGATTACTGGTGATGTTTTAATCTGTGGTTTACATTTTTGGGTGACCTGTTAAATTGATTAAAACAAGCTATAGCTTGAGTGAACCTGTTTGCATACTAAACACAAAAAGAACTCTTACCAGCATTTCTGTGGGGAAGATCAGACTACATCTGTCCGTGACAGGCCTCGGCAGCAGGAGGGCAGGACCATCTGACCCTCTCCAGACCTGACCATCCACAGGATCCATCTGCTCGGCCCGCGACTGACTCCACAGTACCATGTCACACACATAGGAACCCAGTCACAACCCTGCCAGACACAGCACTCTCTTTGTTTTGGCCTGTTCTCATATTTATAAGCTCAAGTACATTTTAAAACAAACTAAATGTACACAACAGGAATGACCTATTTACAATGATCTCACCTCATGTCACCTGTCACGTCTTTTGTTGACCTGATTGCATTAAAGCAAAATTCATTATCGATATTACTAACAGTCATTATACTATAGATATATGGCTTCCCTTAAATACAAACAATCAAAAACATTGAACATTGTCAGCACACTGAAAGTCTGGAACTGGGTGTGAAAGTTGAACGGAGCAAAAAAAAATTTTAAAATTTTACCGCAATCACTCCATAACTCCAATCTAGTTTTATGATTCTTCACACAAATCTGGGGCCCGTTCTTCATATGTCACTAACTCAGTTAGATGGATTTGATTGTTGACGATTTCCCTTGATCTTGTATCATTTGGTTCTTCAAAGCTTATCCTACTTGCTGTCATAGCAACTGGTCTGTAAGCTTAAACCTGCTTGGGAGCAGGCTTATTTAATGTAAACAGGATTAGATCACATCTTTTCAAGCAGAATTGATACTTAAAATATGCCTCAGCCAATGCCAAATTATTACAAGAGTATCCTACTGGTCCATGGACAATACTTTAAAATAATAATAATAATTTGAAAAATTAATTTTAAAATAACAGTTAAATGTTGTGTAGATGCAGATAACTTGAAACGTTATGCCGTCGGGTAACAAATCTGTTTCAAAGGTGAATTGCTAGTTACAGCATTGAAATAAAAATGTAAAGCATGTACAAAATATAGCCTACCATTTATTATGTAGTTTTGCTCGCTTGGTTATTTACTTATAAAAGTAAAAGAAATTTTCAAGTTTTTCGTCAGGTATCTTTTTTAATATGAAGTAATTACATTGCTTTCTCGAAAGCAGCTAATCGCTACATTGCTGATAGTGGTTTTATCGTTATATAATAAACCCTTCTCTGGGAAAATGAGAACGGTCACTAATTTTAGACAATTTAATCCAGGGACCAGTTGCAATTTAGCCTCCATGTGTTTTAAGAGCTAGTCTGGCCATCTACCAGTTAGCCAAGAGTAATATGTGGTTTTTGTTTTTTTTTGTTTTATTCAAGGCTAATGTAGATTTTTATGTAACTGAAAAAAAAAAGTTACTTAAAAGTCTTAAAGAAACATTTAGCTGACAAACTTTTAAGACTAGCTAATACCGCGCAACCCTCTTCTGTTTAATAATCCGAGCGACAATGAACACAGCCAAGAAATACAAGCAAACAGTTATTTAAATGTCATAATAATCACTGCAGGGCAGTTACAACAAATCATACGAGTGAATCGAGTAAACATACGTTATTGCAGGGCTTCTCTAATCTTACCCTGGAGGTCCGATGCACTGCAGAGTTTAGGTCCAGCCCTGATAAAACTCACCTACGTGTGATTTTCTAATGATCCTTAAGACACTGATTAACATGCTCAGGTGTGTTTGATTAGGGTTAGAGCTAAACTCTGCAGTAGCTTCAGTGTAAGATTTGAGGTAACCTGCCTAATAGCCTCCCAGCAAACACAAAAACGTTTTGCTAACGTTGTGAAAAGGTAGTAAAAACGTTTTCATGCGACGTATTTATACTGGAAATATGTTTAGGATATGCTTGTATGATATTTAATCAACATAAAGGCATGATTTGGGAATTTTGGTTTAAGTAGGCTAATAAACAGCAGCACCACGCTAATATATGGCTATATATATAGGTTATACAGTATAAAGGAAAGGAATTTCAGCACTGTATAAAATTATATTTAGGTTCAAAATAAAAAAAAAAATCGTAGGCTACTTTTCAAAAAGCTGTGTTTTACGCTGCGTGTCAGAAACGTCATTGTGAATAGGTTATTAAACCTGTTCTTGATGGCTTTCTGAAATAACTTTTTAGATTTATTGTTTTAGTCTAGGTCCACAAGGAGTTAAGTGTTCGTTAAACTTTCGCCTGCTGTAAACCCTGAAGGCGGGTCTTACATTCAGCTGTTCATGGTTACATAACTGAAACCGGAGAACTTTGAACTAATCGTCGGCTAAGTTCGTCGTGTTCGTGTGTCAGAAGAATCTTACGAGAGAGAATTAAAGCTGGAAATGTCGTCTGAAGTGTACGACTGCATCGTCATTGGCGCAGGGATCCAGGGGTCCTGCGCTGCTTATCAGCTAGCCAAAAACAAGCAGAAAACTCTAGTGCTGGAGCAGGTCGGTGCCGTGTGCAGTATTTCTAAATCATTTGCTCAGTCTTGTAAAAGGTTCATTCACTTAATTCTAAATGACAGCATAAAACAAATGTTAGAATATTTATAAATTAGCCTAAACGTAAGATACAGCATTAATTCTTGCATATGTCGACTTAACTGTTATGATAGATTTTTTTTTTAATCATTATTAAAACAAAGGCAATACATTGAATACAGGGATTTGTATTGCAGTGTTTTTTGAAGTCCTACCTTCTTTCTCCCCAGTTTGTTTTGCCCCACTCCAGAGGGAGCTCTCATGGCCAGACCAGGATTATACGCAAAGCCTATGAGGAAGATTTCTACACACAGATGATGCAGGAAAGCTATGAGATCTGGGCTCAGCTTGAGAGAGAAGCAGGTGTTGAACTGTACAGGTGAGCGAATGATGCAATTTTTTCACCACAATGCAACATTCACACAACAAAACTTGCACATTATCATAGCCCTCACCCATAACTAAGAGCATTTCCATTCTAGTCCCTGAGCATTTTCTACAGACCATTGGCCAAACTTGTTTTTACAGTGTCTGAGAGGTGTAATGGATCACGAGTGGATCAAGCCTACTCAGCCTTGATGCAGAATCAGGTGCCTTCCTCTTTTTTTCTCACCGCTATCCATCTCAGCTCTCTCTGATGGATGGGTCCTGATGAGAGGCCACCTGTGCCCTTGAGCATCTCAGAGACTGCGGGGCAGTGAGTGAAAAATGTGTGCAAGATTTTAAAGAATGCTGGATTTGTTCTCTTCTTTATGCTATTTGGATGACACTTGCTTTCCAAAGAAAGCGGTTATTAAAAATGTTACTGATTTAGTCAGAATTTGTACTTTATTTAGACGATGTGGTGGTTATGGAAAGCCATTTGCAAAGTAGATTTTTGGAGAATAAATCTTGTTTTTTTTTTGTTTTTTTTGGAGTAAATGCAATAAAGTGACTTGCAATTATCATTTAAGACCAGCATTAATGTTTTCGTTTTGACTGCACAATGTCACTCAGGGCAATTTACGCTATGGACTCATTTATTTGATCATAACTACAGTAAAAACAGTATTAGTTATAGTAGTAGTTGCAATAGCAAAGCTACATTTCTGTAGCCATTACTCTTGTTTTTAATGTAACATGATTTTTCAGAAGTCATTATAATATGCAGATTTGGTGCTCAAAAAAACTTTCTTATTTTGAATTTTGAAGACTGGTGTGCTGTTTAAATATAATTAAGAAGATTGAATTACTTACACCTGACACTCTTACACTGGCTGTTCTGACTCTTACTGATTTAATTTTCTTTTTACATCAGATGGGATGCTGGCAGTTTGAACCACCTACTGATATTTAACCCAGAGAGCTGCCAAAAAGGTCAAAATCCATAATAAATATTTGACAGGCAGTGCAGTGACAAATTTAGCTTTAGTTACAGGCTTCAAGCGAAGGTCAAAATAAATGAGGATGCTACAATTACGGATGTTGCTAACGAGGACTGGATTATATTTCTCATAGGACCCCCGAGGTAGTTGAAAAAAGTAAGGTTGTGAGAAAGTTTTATGCATGTTTGATTCAGATGGTATTAAAATGACCTCAACAAGGATCCTGCGCCACCATGATATGACCCGCCTCTTTGCTATCAGGCACAAGGGCATAAACTAATGTGAAATAGGGTCCTTCTTTCAGCGTCCCCAATCAAGCACACACACACACACAGTAGGGGATTCAGTCATAAAAATCTGATGAATGACTTGGACTTGTGAACTCATGCTGCCCATGTATCTTGATGGCTGGCAGATGAAGTAGGCCTTGAAAAACAGTATCCAGAAAAAACAGCATGACCATCTATCACACACTGTTGATTTAAAGCCTGTGTTCCCAACCTCTCATCCATACTGCCATAACTCCTCATATTAAGACATCTGCATCACAAGCAGGCGCAGACAGCACATTGCAAAATTTATACATGCCTCTAAGCCAGTGGTTCTCAATTCCAGTCCTCGCGCCCCCCTGCTCTGCATATTTTCCATGTCTCTCTTTGTTAACGCACCTGA
>JAUCMS010000169.1:0-15057 GCA_032357445.1 Enteromius radiatus | reverse complement strand
AAATATATTATGTAAAGAAAAACTTTTATTTTGGATGCGATTAATCGCGATTAATCGTTTGACAGCACTAATATATACATAAATGCACACACATATTACATACAAACTTTTATTTTGTATTTGATTCATTGTTTGTAATACATTGTGATAGACTTTTCTGTTGAGACTGCTGTGGGGTTTGTGGTTTGTTAACACAAACAACACAAATGATTGAATTCTGTCTGGCAGTTCTGATCCACATCTTGAACAAGTGCTTCACACACCTCTAAACTCAGTGTGATCAGTCTTCTGGTCGACCTCTGCAGCCACACTTCCCTTCCAGAGCAAGGTCAATCACAGAGCGGCGCACCAGACTGACAGAGACTTCCTGCAGCAGAGCTGGCCTGAGCAACCCACGAGAAAACCTTCAAAATATCTTCCCGTGCCATGATGTGGACACACGCCAACATCAACATGCCACATTTATAATGAGCATTTACTCTGTGGCTAACCAAACAAGATTAAGACTGTGTGTGCAAACATGTGCATGTGTTGGTCTGCAGATGATTAAGTGATCGCAGTGATGTCATTGGTATCCCAGCATTCCATGGCTGCAGATGTTTTCAGTTTAACACTCACACACACACACACACTGCAAGACATATCAAGACTAATGGCATATTTCACCCAAACATCAAAATAAGACACAAGATATCAAGAAAATAAAAAGCTATGATTCTCCTACAATTCTGAAAACAAACATTAGACAAGCAAACAAAATATGTAACTTGATTTTCGGCAAAAATGTTTTAAAGTGATATAAAGTGGGATTCAAATGTTTGGGGCAGCATTATTATTCATGTAAATTTTCAATTCACCATTTAACTCAATTTGTTATGCAGATAATTCAACATTTTGTATTAAAATAGCACAGAATATGCAAAAGAATGCAAATCCGAAGCAAACTTTGACTGCAATATATAATTAAACTCTCTCTGTTTCTGTGTTCAGATCATTCATTGCATTTAAAGCTCAAACAGCATCATCATCATCACCATCAGCAGACGTTCTTGCAAATATTCGTTTTTATATATTAGCATATTTAAAAAAAAAACATTTTCAAATTTAAAATGTATGTTTATTTGCAGCCGTTATACCAACAACAATACAGACACTAAAACAGCAACATCATGCACGTCATGCTGCGTTGTCACAAGAGCATCTCAACTTAAGATAATGAGGAAATTACATCACTCCCTTTGACAAGTGCATTGCAAACGACCAAATAATGTCACGCACTTGCTCTGCTCACTCAAGTCTCCACTAACGAGGGGATAAGGAGGATTCATTTGATTTGCTCGTTAACCATTCAGTACACGATACGCGTATGGTAACACACCTAATAAAGAAGCTTCTTCTACTATAAAGAATATTTAGTGAGATTGAAAGGTTTCATAGATCTTAAAAGATCTTCATCAATACCAACACACAATCAGACGGGCTCGAATAACCCCACTACTTAAGAAACCCACCCTTAAACCGTCTATTTAATTATAGACCAGTTTCCCTTCTCCCTTTCATTGCAAAAAACACTTGAAAGAGCTGTGTTCAACCAAGTCTCTGCCTTTCTCACACAGAACAACCTCCTCAATAGCAACCGGTCTGGTTTCAAATGAACATTCCACCAAGACTGCCTTGCTCTGACTTGTTGAAGCCCTAAGACTGGCCAGATCAGATTGCAAATCTTCTGTACATATCTTGCTGGATCTGTGCGCTACATCTGAAAGGGTTAAACACCAGATCTTTCTGTCAACCTTATCGGTCATCTCAGGAACCACACTCCTGAGGTTTGAGTCTTACATCTTAAATAGGTCCTTCAAGATATCCTGGAGAGGTGAGGTTTTCAAGACTCAACTACTGGTGTGCCTCAGGGCTCAATTCTTGGACCAATTCTTTTCTCTGTCTACATGGCATCGCTAGCTTCTGTCGTTCGGAAACATGGCTTTTCATATCACTGCTATGCTGGTGACACTCAACTCTACCTCTCATTTCATCCTGATGACCCGGCGATAGTTGCAGCTTGCATCTTAGCTTGCCTAACAGACGTTTCTTGCAAGTCAACTTTGTCAAGACAAGGTTGTGGTTCCAGCAAACCCATGATTTCATTACAATTTTACCATCCAGTTATACTCATCCACCATAACTCCTTCAAAAACAGCAGGAAACCTTGGAGTTATAATTGGTGATCAGCTGACTTTCTCAGACCACATTTCTGAAACCGTCTTGTCCTCCAGATGTGCTGTATTCAAGATCAAGACTAGGCCTTCTCCTCAGGGTAGTAGGCGGAGAAGTGGTGGAGGAGGGATGCAAAAAACGAGATGCTGGTGAAGGGAATGCTGGGTTTTTTATGCGGAAGGGAAAACGGTTTGATTGGACGTGAGTGAACAAGGAATGATTAGAAGATCGGCCGCCAGCCGTGCAAGATTTGTTCGTTCAGCGATGCTCTCGAAATGATGTTGTTTGCAAAACATTCACTTATTATAGCACTTTTGTATCATTGCTCTTTTTAATGATTTTGATTACTTCCATTGCCATCATTTGTAAGTTGCTTTGGATAAAAGTGTCTGCTGAATGACTTAATGTACATTTGAATGTCAAGTGTATAACCTTTTTTTTAGAGTCCGAGATCACAATTTTTGGTTCCCCAAATAATCTTTCAGTGAACAATTCTTAATATAACCATTTTTTCTTATTGTGGAGAACATTTGAACGTCAAAAAATTATATTTTTCCAATATAAATAAGTGTTTTGTGTAATGGAAAGGATGTTAAATGATCTTCATGGCTTTATTTTGAGAGTATCTTAACTGAGGACTCAGCCGTCCCTTCAGTCTTGTTTAGGAGGGTGTACAGATGGCTGAGGTTCTCTGGGGTGTTTGGTGGTGTTAATGTGGGCGTCAGTCCAGCACCCAGCTGAGAGACATTAAACTACGGGCCCTTCGGTTCTCCACGGAGCCCAAAGGAATGTAGAATAAATAGAAACCGTACTCGTCCAAATCTCCCATACAATACACACACACTGAAATACAGTCAAACGCTCCCATATACAACCGCTTCAATCCCTAACACTGAGAGTTAACATGAAGTTATGCATAAGAGCTCCTGCGATTCCCAGCTGCTGTGTTAATCAACTTCCAGTCACGTCTGGAGTCTCACGTGCTGCAGGTGCACGGTTCACTATTCAAGAGTTGCATAACCAAACATTTGCCATATAGAATGAGAAAAACAACGGCAGGAAAACAGGTTAATAATGAGTTAAAGTGATAGATGATAGTGGAACATCTAATAACAGACGTATGTATAGCCTTGAGCAGCTCAATCTAACGTACATGTTCTTCATTCAGTGTTTAATTGCACTTACTGCCTTCACTGTCAGCACGGGAAACACTTACAGAGAGTTTATTTCATTACTCCCATCTCCTGGTTCATTATCTGCAGAGCCGGCCTACACCTGAGGAAACTGAAGTCCCTCTTGTGTTTTGTGCTCTCTGTGTTTTCTCTACTGATGTGTGTGCAGTCGGGCCTGAAGAATAGGATGCGTTATTGAATTTTGTCTCTCTCTCTCTCTCCTTCATTCTGCCTCTCTGTCTCCTGAGATATGAGCTCAAGCTCAGCTCACATACTGACACAGACGCTCAACAATGCAGTCAAACTGCTCATTTGTTTACTTTCAATTACATTATCCCCTGAAAGTGTTTCTCTCTAATTCGGTTAGACTAATTGCATTTGAGGTTTCCATTAACAGATAGAATAACCAAAGTGCTATTTAAAGGTGTTGAACGTCATGTAAAGATACAGTTTGATCTGATGAGCTAAATATAAAAGATAAATAGGGCTATACGAATTCAGTTTTAATTATTTATTTATGTTTTTACCAAGTTCAAGGAGTTTCTGCTTGGATTTTAATCAATACAAAGGATGACAACAACAATTAAACAATTATTCACATTTTTTACAATAATAGGGTCCTTTGAAATCTGTTTTATTTGTATGTGTGTGTGTGTATATTCAGCATTTTAATATCTAATAAATGTAAAAACAGGAATTGCTCTCGAATGATGACTGCAATTGTGTGACAGTCCCTAAAAATATTTTAATAAATTATTTTATTATTATTACTATAACTGTGATAAGTGCATTTTATGTACAACAGCAGCACATTTCTGTTTTTACCATGATTTATCAATCTGAGATTTGTTCAATTCTGTGACATTTACACAGTAACTTCCATTTTAATGACTGGATCTCACTTCTCTCTTTCTGAATCGTTGGGTTTTATGTAGCTCCTTTATTAAAGCTATAATCCAGTTTTACCATGGTGTTCTTTACCTTCTTAATTCCTGCTTTATTTTAAGATGGAATCAGACTGGTTCCTCTCAGGATTCCACGTCTATGAACGTCTATGTATTCTATGAGCAGAAACACTGGGCATGTAAATCAGATGGTGACTCCACAGATCCGTGAGTGGCTCGATCGCTCCCAGCCAGATGGGCTCGGGCGTGAGTTTGTTTGAGAATGAGTGTGTGTGCGGTCTGAGCTCTGTTTGGGGGTGAGTTTCATACTTTGTACGCTCTGCTGCAATACTAACACAGACACTGAGATTCCACAGGGACTGAGGGAAAATGATAAAGGACACAGAGAGGGAAACTCAGGCGGTCAGATCTCCTGAAGTAATGAAACTCTCGTCAGTCGACAGATAACTGACATGCTCTGCTTGATTGAAAACTAATGATAGAAGCTATTTATTTTACTTTAAGTAGTTGAGTTAACGGGTGATAAATGAAAGATGGCAGCATCAGATAGGTAGGTCTACTAGTAAAAGCTGTTGACTTTATTTGATTATGTGACAATGATAACAGTTGAAAAATGTGGAAAAGGCACTTCTTGTGTGTTCTTTCCTGTTTCTAAAGTCTTAAAGGGTTAGTTCACCCAAAATGAAAATGCTGTCATTGATTCGTCACCCTTGTGCTGAATTTGCATTTTTGGGTGAACTAACCCGTTTAGGATATCTTAATATCCTTTTAAATTCTAGTTCTTGATAAACTTTTCTTTTAATCTTCATGTCCTATGTGGTTCAGTCCCAGGGATATCACAAGCCCAATGACACCTGACATCCAAACTGTTGAATAATACCCATTTTTTCTGGTTGTAACACAAATGTGGGTCACCTGGCATACAGTTAATACTTAAAAGGGTTAGTTCTCCATAACCCTTTAATGCATTTTAAAGAATAAATCATATTACAAGCAAAAAATATATATCTTGTTTCCTTCATCTTTCCAAAGTCACTGTATTTTAGCTCCAAATCTAAGTAACTACACATCTGGAACATTTCATAGTTTTTTTTGGGGAAGCTTAGGCTTCCATCGGTATTTATGATTGTCCTTCTTGAGAAAGAAAATATTTTAAAATAGAAGAACTATTGTTTGATTTGACACGTAAATGACCCAATGTATGTATGTGTGTGTGCGCGGACAGACAGAGATATTAAGCTCAATTAACTCAATTACATAAACCAGAACTTCCAGAGCTCATCGCCATGACAACCATTACTATAGTGATGACATGCAAATTAAATGGTGAGTTGGTGGGAGGAGCCGTGATACGAGGGCGTGTAAGTTAGTGAACTCGTGTGTGTGTGTGTGGTGAAGGTCAGAGCGTTCACCGTCCAGCACACAGCTCTTTAATCTGAGCGTCACGAGCAGATAGAGGGAGACTAATAGTTTGAGGTAATTCTGTCAGGCTCTGCAAACGTTTCTGGCAGGAAGTGACGGATCGATGAGCGTCAGTGTCGGAAACAAAGAGCAGGAGAAACCGGAGGCTTAAACAGATCTAAATGCCACATCTATCATTAATCCATCACTCATTCTCAAATGCTGAGAGAAGCACTAGATGAAGGTCAGAGCTCTTTAACATCAGCATTGTGAGCGGAGAGGGAGACGGATGGAGCAGTTTTACCGCTGTTTGACAGGCTAATTCTGCCAGACGCTGTGACTGTTTCTGGCAGGAGCCGGTGGGTCGATGGATGTCAGTGTAAGAAACAAAAGAGCAGGAGAAACTCGAGTCATTAAAGGAAGCCCAGCTTCTGATTTACACTTCCAAGCTCCACAAAGCACCGTAAAGTCATCCATGCGATATGAGAGAAGGTGTTTAAAGGCACATTTCGACTTCGAAAGTTAAAGGCAGTGGGAGTCTGGTGAGCGTTGAGCAGTAAATGATCCGCTGCCAGCGATCAGAGTCATGTGATGAACTCTGATGATTCATTTACAACTCCAGAGAGGAGAGATCAGCTGAGCCAGAAACGTTAGATAATCACTGTCAAAAAATCAATCCAGGGTCGCTGTGGGCCAGAAATATCTGAGGAAATAAACATCTCCGATTCTTGATTAAGTGAACGCAGCGCTCAGATGTGTGTCTTCAAACAAGCACTAGAGCTTCAGGCTGCTGTTTTCACAAACACAAGATTATTTTTGCCATTACTGCATGCGTCATTCAGAGTTTGGGTGTAACAGCGCTACTAACATTTAACTACTTTGTTCAGTTGTTCAGACAGTATTCAGTTTTAAATCCTCACTGCTTTTGAGGCAGGAAACAAAATAGTATACAGTACATATTATAAACGCAATATAAAAACTATTATATTACAATATTAATTAAACAAAATAAAGACTAAACTGAAATTGAAATGTTAATTTTATAAACTATTATGTAACAAATAATCTTTGTTGTTTTTGTCAGAAAAAAAACATTACATTAAAAGTGTACAAAATAAACATTATAAAAATAAAATAAACACTATATAAAAAAACAGATAATAAATTATATTATAAATACAAACAAATAATAGTAACATTTTGTATAATCTTATAAATAAATATTATTCTGGCAGAAAAATACAAATATTAGATTATTATTAAATTATTGTACTTTGTAATAATTAAAAATGTAGTAATTAATATAACAAAATTAGTTTTTACATTTGATGTAAAAAAAAAACTGTGTGTGTACATATATAAAATCACATTTTAATACAAATTAATACAGTTTAAATTTTACTTTGTTAATTACATGAACTATACAAATTATATATTACAAAAATAATAGAATAATAATTTTTGTGTATAAATATTATAATCAATTATCATTGTATAAATGTTAAGTAGCCTGATGTGGCTTTTTTGTTGTTGTTAATAGTGTCTGAATGCATTTTTAAAGGCTATCAGGTGGAAATATTTTATGTTATGAGCAGTTTTAAAGTGCTGATGTGTGTCTTCTCGACTTTATGATGCGTGACAGTGTCTGGCGAAAGACCACAAACCTTAATGTTCCTAGTACCTTCATGAGCTGAGCAAAGGAGAGGTCTCTCTCTCACACACACACACACACACTGCAAGACATATCTGCAAGACTATAATGACACTGTGGCATAGTGCAGCAACCTAATAACATCTAAATTACATACTTTTCATAATGGAGCTAAATTATTTGAATAAGGCCGTGAGCATCATGAGTCGCAACACACACACACACAGAATCTGCATGACTGTACTTTTCTAAACTAGACATGGTTCCTTAAGAAAACCTGTGTTCTGGTATTTAGATATTAGATTCAAGATAGTCATGATCACGCGAGGCACAGCTTTAAGTGGTCAATGGAAGTCTGTTGCACAAATGGTTCAATATGAGAAGCTGCACTAGCGCTAATGCTAGCGACGCTTCATCAGGAACCATTCGTAACAATAGCAGCGCTGCTTTGAATAACCAGCCATATTGTGTTGTGCTTATAAAAGCAGCCCACATCCCTGGTCCTTCATTATCTAGAGCTTCATTAATATTCCAACAACATCAAAGACGAGTTTCTTTATTGTCCTTATTGAAAGTAAAGAGAGTTATAAAAGTCACACGAGAGTACAGCATACATACAAAATGCATATAAACAAATAGAAAAAACAGAATCAGACACATTCAAATGATATTATATATTATAAATAAGTAATTTACCAGTAAAAAAAATCAATAGGTACAAGCTCCAGACCTGTCAGACTTACATCTGAGACTCTCTGCCTGTTCAATTATTCTCTCTGCCCTCGGCGATGAAATCTGAAAAAGGCTCATTAGCATTGATTAATCAGTCCTAAACAAGTCTGTAAGGAGCTCTAGAAGCCACATTAATGACTAGCACCATGTATCTTCTTCTGATGAATATTTCATTCATTCATAATGTGGTAATACGTTTCCACTGAAGTATCACTGTAGATGCCATTATAGCAAAGCATGTTTTCAGACTAAATCATGGGTTTTAAAGTAATAACAATCTGCTATGAGCTTAGTGAACATATACAAAACTACTGAACAAATACACACATTAAAATAACAAGCAGCTGGAAGGAATTCAGGACTCAAAACAGCACTGACCAAACATCGGGTGTTATTTAGTGCTAAAAACACGTAAAATGTCCTGAATGGACTAAAACAATCAATTGATTTGGAGTCACTGTGAAGAGTCAAATGTGTTCGAGAAATTCCAGAACTAGTTGACTCAGATTTATCGGCAGGTCAACATTATCGGCCAATATTAGGCATTTTCCTAGTCTCAGGCTCAGACGTCACGCCCACGGAGCGTTACGGTACACTTAACTGGAAACCCTTCAAGAATGTCGAAGTCGTCATCTGATTGGTTGAATTTTTATCGGATTTCCGGGGGACGCGAGTGTTGCGTTTATTGTCGGTCCACCCGGAAACACTGCTGTGTTTACATGAGTGACAATGAGCATCAAGATCAGCTAAACGCTGGATTCTCAAAAGCATGCGAGGTTCACGGCATAGACTCTTTAAGAGATGTCCAGGAGTTTTCTATTATGGAAGATTAAGCGAAGTACCCAAGTACTTCTCATCAAGCGTCTCATCGGGATTTCTATGCCGACTGACTTGTTGCACGACGGTCTGTTCTTGTGTGGACATTTCCACGCCCCGAAACGTGACGGCCTTATGGGCGGGCCTTGGCCAAAGAAAGCCGCTATGAATTCCAGACCTTCAGCCGTCAGTCTGAAGGTCTGGCTACGCGAGACTAGCATTTTCCAAACTATCGTTATCTGCATTTATAATGGCCGATAAATGAATATTTCAGAAATGAGATAAAAAGAGATGAAACACCCTTCAGCCATGTCATGAGTGTTGGCGTTGTATAGTTTGTCCACCAGAGGGCACTCTACAGCGTCCCTGTTGGTAACACTCGTGTGTAACGCGCCACACATCCTGCTGATCCAGCCAGAGTCCAGCAGAGAGAAGCAGTTATCCTCGAGTGACATCATCGCTGAAGTGTGTTCATGAGACATACATCGCTTGAATAACAATTAAAAGAACATCCCCATCAGTTCTCTTAACTCAAATAAGCATGACAACATTCGTGACTATCATGTCCAGTTTCGCTGCTGTTAAATTAGCCGAGAGTGAAGCGGAATTAGCTAATAATTAGCGAATAGTAATTAAAACTCATAAATAACTACTAATAACTAATGTTAGGGAAATCTGTTAATGTTTTGTTGCGCGTTTCTGAAATGAAATATATATATCATATATTAGATATTATAGCCAACAAATATTTGTATCGGTATCGGCCTTCAAAATCATTTATTGGTCGGGCTCTGTCCCTGAGTGAACTGATTCTCTGATTCAAAGAATCAAATGTGTTCAAACTGAGTGTCCTGCTCCGAGTTAAAATAATAGATGACTCAAAAATTAAACTTCTGTCATCAGTGACTATAAAGACTATCACAAGACTTTTTTTTCTTCAGTGAAACTCAAGGTAATGTATTCTAAAGATCTGAATTCAGCAAAAGCAGCAGTGACCAGAAACTGTCAAGATCCAACACAGACAAAAAAAGACGACTCGTATGCACTCTATATATAGTGGCTGTATGTGTATTTAGAAAAAAAATTCCCACAGTAACTGACTGAACATGCACATGTGTGAGAGCTTGTGTCCAGTGCTCTGTGTGATGAATGGCTTCGAGAACTAATTAAGACCCTGCGTCATTTATGAAACTATAAATGACCTAGCAGTCAAAACTAGCGCTAACAATGTTTTCTTTAAAGTAATAACTGCTTCCCTAAAGAGCTGTGCTTTCTTTCTCAGGGATACGGCTCTGTTTAATCTCCTCAGGTGTGTGTGTGCGTCTCCCCATGAGACGGACCAGTGATTCACAGCCCTACCTGAATACAAATACACTTCCAATAGGCTTTGAGGGAGATACGATCGGCCACATGTTAACAGGGTTGTGTTTCTAATCACGTATGTGACAGGTTTGATGTCAGTGACAGCAGTGAGAGGGATTCTCTCGGACCACACTGAAGCACACACCGCACCCTACATAGTCAACTTCCTTTCTAATGAGCTCATTACTCAATGATTAGGGACACTCTACACTTGCACAAACTTGCAATGGATTCAAATAGGTGGTGTTACAAAGTTAGATTGAACGTATAGTGGGTAAAACAATAATACACACATAACCTTTTGTTTACTTTTCAGTAGCGTGTGCACTAAAATATTATTTATAATCAGAACATGTTTCTGTCTTCTATTACTTATAACACATGCACACAGAGAGAGAGAGAGAGAGAGAGAGAGGAAAAAGAAAAACAATTTATTCAGTAATGGTTGTTCCCACTTTTCTATCAACAGAGTTAATTAAATAAGCGAAAAAAGAAGGTGAACTAGAGAAAAGAGCTCAAAAATAGTCTAATTGACACAAACACACACAAATAACTCAAATTAAAGGAATATTAAAGTAATCGTTTACCTGCAAAATCACAATCCTTTATTATTTTGCTCATTTCCGTGTAATTCAACTGCTTTGGCTCTTTTAACATTGTGTATCCTTTTATATCCTTAGTAATATTCTGAATTACCTTATTGCACATCAATAAATACATTTGACCCTATTTACTTTACACATTATATTTAATTACGCTGTTGTTATTTTTAAGTATTTCTATTTTTTCAGTAATTTTAGTACTTCAACTAACTTATTGATTAAATAATATTTTTGTGTAACATTTACTTCCACTTATTTTAACTCCCAAAAATGATAAAACACAGCTGATTAAGTTTCCTTATGAAATGAAACAATTAATATCGTTATAAATAAAAAATCCCAATTTCTTTACAAAATTTCAGATCTTTAGGGGGTCTATCAGTGAATAACAACTAAATCGTGGTTTGCTTCTAACAGTGAGAAGAATACAATATATAGCCTGCAAATAAAGGCAGAAATGTATTTAAGGTGAACTATTTCGATAAATAAATCGGTAACGAGACACTTAATCTTAATACTAGTGAAGCATGTGGTAAAGTACACATATAAGTGAGGAGGTGGTTTCATGGTTTGGTTTATTCTGGGACAAACACACACTTTACATGACCAGTCCCTCACAGAGGAGTCAAACCCAGAGCAAATAATCGGCTAATGCAGGAACGCTCCTGTAACAATCCCAGGAGATTATGATAACAGCCCATCTGAGCTCCGGTGCAGCTATTACCAAATTGCTGATCATGTTTTCACTGTATCACATTCAAACGCTCCAGGAATATCAAGTCAATATGTAACTCTCCACGGTTTGCTTAAAGCTCTGGATGCCTGCTTCTAATTAGGGATCAATTTGCTTGACTAAAGTGTCCCTCACACACACACACACACACAGATGAGCAGTGTGTGCTTTATTCATGGAGAAGCGACGTGTGCAGCCTCTTGAAGAGGAGCACACTCTGGGGAAAGACTTTGGCATAAGATAAACACTTGAGCCTCAACATCTCCTTTAATGACCAGACAAGAGAACATTACCGGCCAGCGGGAAGAAATTATCTTTTGCCTCGCAGACTGTTAACTGAAATTCACTTTTTATAGCCACCAATATACTGTTCGTCACTGAAGATGATGAACGTCACGGAGAGAAGAGCGGTTATCAGGTGCATCAAAGCAAGCCGGGTCGACAGAAAGCTCTGCTGACCCCTTCGCACCATGTGATTTGAGTACCACAGCAGAAGAATGACACTTGTTGAGAATTGTGTGAAAACCTCAGGAACATCTCTGTAGGTCATGCACTTCATTTCCCAAAATCAATGCAATTCATAAACATTTTAATGCAAATTAAACATTTTCCTTTTTTTGGTCTTCTTGGAGCTAGACGTATATAAAAGAGTGCAGTTGTGTCCTTAAAAGAGCTATAATTATAATTATTAGTAACCTTAAAATGCATCATAAAATCACTTTTATATGTAGCTACAATAAAGGGTTAATAAAACCTTTACAAATCTCTCCACCCATTCAGCATTTTTTTTTCTATTATTATTATTTATATATTATAATTTGTTATTATTGGAGTCTTCTTACATAAAACAGAAATCACGATTGATTGAAAGTGTTGACGTTTCTTTGCAATTGGGAAATATAGCCTGATAATAAATGTACGAATTAATTTTTTTCTTCCCCATTTTTTCCGTGTATGCATGCATCGCACATCATAGCCTATTTTAGCATATTAAAGGTAGTTAATTAAAGGTACTTAATAATAACGAATCGCAAACATCAGTTTCTAATCTGTTTCTGCTGTTTTTTTTTTTTTTTTGTTTTTTTTTCATAAAATATGATAATGGCTGTATGAGGTTCATGCATCTCCCGTAACACTTTCACTGAGAGTTTGATCTCCTTAATACAAGTCAAATCCTCGTAAAGCGCGGGGTAGCAGTGACGTGTAAGATCTATTAAAGTAATTCAAACTATTATCTGAATGACCGAACAGCATCTAAACATGTTTCTGAGAGAAATGAGCTCGCCTCAGGTGGAGCAGGTGTTTGAGCGCCTCTTCAGCTGACCACTTTTTTAGAGATCAGTAAAGCCACACACGATCGTCGTAAACGCTTTAAACCAGCCCCACTCACCCGAGGAGCGTTCAGCGCGAGCTCCGTCTTTCAAACTGCTCATCTTCCTCACTAAATCCAAGAGTTAGTCCAGCGCGGCGCGTAATCCAAACAGACTGGCACCCGGTGACCAGTGAGAGCAGGAAACACTTTCTCTCGTGCCTTATGTGCGGCTGAGCGCGGGGCGCGCGTGGATCAGCTCCGTTACCGGGAGCCCGTCGTGACGTCACCGCGGGCGGCGTGTTTACTACAGCAGACTGAGCGCACCGGATCAGCAGCGGTTAAAATGTAATTAAGGCTTAAATCAGCGAGCGAGAACATCACGGACTGCCCTAAACAAATACTAACATAACAGCGACCCACAAACACTCTTAAAGTTCTTGGATTAGTAACAGTTTTGCATCATGAATGCACCATAATAAAACATCATCTAAGTTTTTGCTGGTTAGGAGTCCAGCTAGACAGATCGAAAACAGCAAACCTGTATATAGCTCAAGCTGTTTTCTTGTAGCAGTGCAGGGTGATCTTTTAATATCAATTCTGTCATGAAGGCTTTCTGTGATCTAGAAAATGATATCATATTAATGCATTATCAATATTGGTATTTGTGCTTCTATATTTGGCAATGGTTCAAGCTGCCGTCTGTAGTCCAGCATCAGCTCTCAGGTTCAGATCAGGCTTTGTATGAAATGCTTAGGTATTGAGTATCTCAGTATACAGAACCAACAGACATATGATACTAAAGCCTGACCACACACACACACACACACACACACACACACATCGTCCCCAAAATCCCCTTGAACAGACTGTGAGCATCATGTAAATATATTCTTTACGTGTGTTTAACTATCGCAGATTTATTCACAATTCCGCATGAAAACAAAGCACCTTCTATGCTAATTATAATGACCTTTGACCTTCAGCTGTCAAACATGTTTGTCAACAGTTGTCACACAACCTCATCAACTAATGAGTGAAGAAAATAAATGTTGCAAACTGCTACTGTGTGGAAAAGGGCAGCCTTCCTGTCGAGCGAAATAAAACCACAACTGCAATATGGCTTAGTGCATTTATCAATTAGCGCAATACGTTTTTATTTATTTATGTTAATCAGAAAAATGGAAAAGCCTTATCTTATCTTATCAAATGATGATTTTCCGTAAGGCATGCATAAAGAATTGATATGCTGTATATTGTGCTATATTCTGCACATACAATATTTATAGTGGGCGATTCCAAACGCAGCCAGAGACTATGATTGTGTTTGGTGATGCATTCGGATGTGATCTGAATTCACAGCACACGTGTGTATCTCAGGGTTAGCGTATAGATCTCAAACAAACCCTCAGAGATGTTCAGATCAGAGCGACTCCAGGCAAGACAACACAGAGCAGATACAGCCATACATACAGAATAATTTCTGAGTTTCTGCTGAATTAACACGCGTCACTATCAGCAGCCACTCCTATAGAGAAACACCCGAGTCAGGACATCACGCCACAAAAACTGCAGAACATATGGAAAGAGCACAAGAGCTGTTAGACCTGACCTGCTTTTCTTCATTTCTCTATTTCAGGTAAATGCTGTATCTTTTTGTTCATCATAGGATTCAAATCAGTGTCAGTAAACCTCCATCATACAGTATGTGAGCTAGAGTAATTGGCAGGGTCGAAGGTTCAGCGTCTCGCTCAAGGGCGATGGAGCGGCATTATGATCTCAATTACTACTACTGGAGATCACCAGTAACGTCAGTGTCAGCAGCCCAGGCGCTTAAAATACTAGTTCACCCAGAAATGCAAATGCTGCCATCATTTACTGACCCTCGTGTCATTCCGTGCCAGCACGATCTTCTCATTTTCTGCTTCATTGAAGATGGATGTGAAGATATAAACATCCAAGCTATGGCTCTCAAGGAGAGGGAATGGTGATTGGACTGGCATATAAAAACATAAAATAACACAAAAGGCAGATCAAGAAATAAAATAATAAAAAATAAATACATGCATTTAAAAAAAAGGGTAATAGGGGGTCAGAATAATGCATTAGTTAAGCATTAATTAATGGTTAATTTGTTCACAATTAAGCATTAGTTGAGCA
>JAUCMS010000168.1:0-13567 GCA_032357445.1 Enteromius radiatus | reverse complement strand
TATACACTAGTGAGTGCATTAGATGGCCTGTACATTAGTAAATATGCATCAGATGGAGTATACACTAGTGAGTGCATCAGATGTCCTGTAGACTAGTAAATATGCACCAGATGTAACGTACACTGTGAGGTTGCATTGGATGGAGTGTACACCAGCAAATACACATCCTATGTAGTGTACACATTAACATACATTTTTCAAATAGAGTATATACAAGTGATCTGATAGTGTGTTCACTAATCACGTAACAGATGAAGTTTACACTAGTCAGTCAGAGTATTGATTCCTGGATTTAAATCATACTAAGGGTACACTAGTGAATAATGCACAGATCTGTCTCCAAATATCAGATGTTTGTCCTGTTCTGAAAACATACCTGACTGTTCATATCATAAAAATAGATGCAAGTGCATTTACCTACTCCATGAAAAAAGACAAAGTGCGTGTAAAAGACTGTCAGTACATGAGCTTTGTGCATCTAATGCATGTTGCTTTACAAAATGCCGACATTTGAGCAGTGAAGGGTAGTGCTTGTTGTATACGAGGCACGATTGAAGCGACACATAAAAATACAGGACTAAGCCATGATAATCAGTAATTATGCAAATGATATATTGGCCTATTATGGTCTATTTGATCATTGATGCAGAATTGTCCACGTCTGCATCGCGAGGCATCAATGCAATGATTAATTTTGGCACCCCTAGTGGACAGTGTTGTATATCAGTCAGCATGGAGAATGAATGGAAGGATCATATGAAGTGTGTGATGTGAGGAGGGGGCTGGCGTGAATTAGTTGGGGTGATTAAGAGACTGCGTCAGCAGCGTGGGGGTCTGCATCTTTATCCTCTCATCCCCACCAAACTTCTGTTCTGAACTAAAAATACGCCATCCAGAAGGCACCCAGAGAGGGAGACAGAATGTGTGTGAAGGACAGTTTGAATAAAGGTATCTGAACATAACACGTTGAACAACTCTGAAAATAACTGTGTGAGTTTAACATATGGGAACTCACTGGAGTGGCTTGTTTGAGTCAGGTGTCCATCATACGTCAGCATTCATTCATCACTCTCTGCAGATGAGTGCTAATCTGGACTATGTTTAATCATGTAGCTCACGCTGATTAAATCAAATCTCTGTTTTTCTGTCCAACTCTATTTTTAACAGTCAAGTTTGTTCAGGCTTTAGCTGAGATCATCTCAACACACGGGTGGTTTATTTCCTGTTTATCAGCAAGTGTGATAACATTGTGAGGTGTTCAGCCTCACTTCTGCTGATTTCTTTTACACTCTGCTCCTCCTTCTTTCACACACACATCCATACTTTTCTGCATGTGCCTTTTTTTCTCAAATGCCTTTTTTATCAATGGTCTACCACCTTCTCCGATGGGACTACGAATGTTTGTCATCTCCATCTGGTAAGTCTAGTAAGATGAGCTCAGGTCAGGTGAGTGAGACCTTTTTTCCTCATCCCAGATAACAAAACGATGAGGGAGGGATTTTTACTTTACTGCCACCTATTGGCTGATCTAAACAATGGCTTAAAAAATGCACACCAGCCACTGTCCCGTTCACGTCAGATTTAACTTTAGAAATGTACACTTATCCATCGATTTAATAAAACCTTCAAAAGCATATGTGAAAAAAATACAACTTTATTTATTGAAACTAAAAGCAGTCTGACAAGTGCTGAAGTGTCTTTAAATACTCATTATAACAAATATTTATGGTGCATATATATTTGTTCACACAATTTCAATTTAGGACAAAACAAAATTAAGCAGCCTCTGGAACTTTTGAAATACGAATGTTTCTCTTTGGAAACGTTTCATAAAATATTTAAAAACATGTTTTGTACAACAGACTGAGGAATGATTGTGTCAAAGTTGCTAGTGGCAAGATGAGTTTGTATCTTTCGTCTAGATACTGCACCTGTGTTTGTTTGAGAAAGACAGCGAGAGACAGAAAGAGATATATAGAGAGAATATGATGTGCGTGTGTGTGTGTGTGTTTAAGGCCAGAGAATAAAAGCTAGGGAGAAAAACAAGAAAAGGAACAAAAACTATAAATTATAATAAACACAAATTTCAAACAAGAGAGAGGAGAGGAGAAGAGGAATCAGTCTTACAGAACATTTAAGAGACAGTATCTATCCAGAACACTGTGATAAACACGAGAGAAGGACACATCCATACACACCTTCTCTTCAATCTCTTTGATTTGTCTTCTCTGCATGTCAATCTTATCTTCAAGTTCTCTGATCCTCTGTGAGACAAACAGTAATGCACATGAAATACAATGAAAGTGATTAGGAACCAGGAACAATCATCCACTTTCATTATGTGCTAGCTTGGTGCTTTTTGGTAATGAATGCACGCACAGATCCTGACCTGCTGTGCAGACTGGAGGAGCTCCATGCGCTGTTGTAGGACGAGGGTGTCGGCGTGACGACTCTGCCGCAGGATCTGTCTCCGCACTGCATCCATCGACTCGGCTAGCTTCGCTCGCTGCCGGTCACTTAAACTCTCCCCCACACAGCTGTCTGGATCCTGCTGCAGGGCGGCGTATAACGTGGCCTCCAGCTCCTGTACCCTCTAAACAAACAAATAAACACATGTACACTATGACGGATAAATGGCAAATGTTATTGAGTTTGGCCAGATTGCGTAGTGTGAAGTCAGCTAAAATGGGCCACGTTTTGGTAAAATATTATTAGTTATTCCACGTCTCATTCAATGCCGCCATTGATAATTCCAAAACATAATTTTAGACCTATAAACAGAGGCTTAAGCAGTTATGTGTGTGTGTGTGTGTGTGTGTGAGAGAGAGAGAGAGAGAGAGAGTGTGAATTACTTTGTGTTAATCTCTCAAAAGTGTTTGGCT
Source organism: Enteromius radiatus (assembly GCA_032357445.1). Taxonomy (NCBI): domain Eukaryota; kingdom Metazoa; phylum Chordata; class Actinopteri; order Cypriniformes; family Cyprinidae; genus Enteromius; species Enteromius radiatus. Next base: position 10,685 of record JAUCMS010000168.1, on the reverse strand, counting down.
AATTGTGAAACTTTAAGTTAGTTTTCTTCACTAACAGCACTGAAGTCAAGTGGTTTTCAAGTTGATGTTACAGATAAAGCCATCAGAGTAGTGCTAATAACATTAGACGTACAGTATGTGTGTGTCTCTGATGGAGAGAGAGCAGAAGAGATAGAGTATGGCCCTGTCGCAAATAAAACACTTATGTGATCTTTTGGACGTACAATGTCAAGTCCACAAGACCGTAGGGTGTCCCAATCGTCATTTTAGCCCTCAGAAGGGTACTTGCGATTGCCCCCTCTGTGGCCATTATGCTCCCTCGGTCTGCACTTCTGCAAGCTTGCAGCAGACTTCTTCCCGACAGTCAAAGCGTGCATTACTTCACAAAGAGGAAGAATTTGTGGGTACATTTGGTGTCCGGCAATTCTGTTACCAAGGTAGAGTAACAATACTGACAATAGTGTAATTCAGTTTTATTTCATTTTTTCCAAAAAAATCCACGTACTGGCATAAATGCTAAGAACACATGACACTAATGAAAACATGATTAAAAGAGCTTTAAATAACTCGATGTGAGATCAGAAATAAATTCTGTTTAACTTTTGATATTGTGGTAACAGAGTTGACGTCCTACAAAATAACTGGTTTTTAGATTAAAATATTTTCTCAGAGACAGAACAGATACTCTTCAGGTCTTATCAGTGAGTAAAAGTTACATCATTTCCTGTAACTTAGACATAATTCCACCAATTTAAAGGTAAAATATGGTTTGGTAACAGAGTTGATGCACGAGTTAGATACGCACATTTTTTTAAGTATTTTTTTTTATGTTGTAGAATTGAATAAGTAACTATTTAGGGCTTTTATAAATAAAATGGTGCCAAAACAAAAGTACTATAAAATATTTTGATTGCACATTGATACATAATGGAAAAATACACAATTCAGACAAGAAGAAATCAAAATTAACAATTGTTGTTATGGGCTGTAACAGCTTGTAATTCATAATAATTAGTAAAGAATAATAATAAATGAATTAAAATAATAAAAAATATAACTATTTGAAAAAAAAAGCTATAAAAATAATGAAATAATGACACAAAATGTACCCGCAATTATAGAATCAGTCATGTATCTATTTGAAATAATAGAAACCATTAGGCGAAGTGATAAGGTCAAAGAGATGCCTGGAACTACATTCACAGTGTGGTTCCCTGAAAATACACACCTTAGAACGTTCATCAGCCAATCAGAATCAAGCATTCAGCAGCCATGTTATATAATTATAAGTATCCAGCAGTATCTGTTTACACTCAGAGTCTTACCAGTTCAGACTGATCAAGAGCTTGCTTCCTGTAGTCTAGTTCCTCTTCCAGGAAACCTTTCTGTTTACTGAACAGCTCCTGTTGACAACATCAGTACGTCACGGTCAAGACAGAAGCACACACAACTGATACATTTTTAATCACGTGTCATCAAGCCTCATCTATCATGAGACCAGCTGTTAGAACAAACCCATACATCTCAGATGACACGAATGGATCTTCTCACCTTTTCATTCTCCAGATCAATCATTTTCTGTGTCAGAGCTGCCTCAGTGCTGTCGATCTGCTTCAGCCACTGCTCACCAAGACATTACACATTACAACCAAATATATAAGGCATATATAAGGACTTAGAGAAGGAAGGAGATGATACCTTTTCACATAAAGACAGCACAGTGCCTGCTTGAATGACTGTCACTTGCTCCTCGTTTCGCAGGTTCTGCCGAAGAAGTGATCATTTCAACTCTGTGTTTTAAGAAGCGGGAGTAACGTGTGCACAGATAATGGCAAAAAAACATACCCCGTTATCCCCAAGAATGTCAAGCTTTTTCATGAGGTCAGGAATGATGACATCCTAAACCAAACATACATGAAGGATGAGGCCACATACTGTACATGAGGGTACATATATGCAACTGTGTAATTGTGCAATTTATTGTATTTGCATATTGCGTCAATGGAGCTAAACTAACACATTATGCATTATGTAGTTTTGAATGAAGTATTTTAACAGTAGTGAGGGGGTTATTTGCCAGTAAAGATGGGTTTTTACCTTCACACCTTCTTGCTGGCAGTGTAGCTGTAGGCTGCTGTTGTTTTCACAGGCAGAGATTTGCAGGTTAAAGGCAGGAGAACGGCGTTCCCTCTCCTATTGAGAGAAAGATGAACACTGTTCAACAATAACCAGACATCTCTTCAACATACAAAAAATGAGCCGAGGGGGCCAGAAATGACAAAAAGAAACACATAAAGACATGTCTGTAATAGCATAGAGAAATATGACTTAAAGTTTGGTCTTTTCATTACACAAATGACTTTGAGAGACTGGGAATGTATGAACACTATGCACATTTATGGAACTATAATATGTTTTTGTACTAAAGTATATATTAAGAAAAATGTACTTGTATATATATATATATATATATATATATATATGAAATGAAAGACCATTTAAGTGAGTCCACTTTCATAACTTTTCATCACACACTTTGTAATGTACTTTGTAATGTATTTTACTTCATAGTAAATGTAGATAATGGTTTTATCGAACTTTTGTTATGATTTAAAGAAAACAATATGCAGTTAAGTGTCCAAAAACATTACATTTACGTCATATATTAGTGTATATATATATATATATATATATATATATATACACACACACTTTTTTTTTTTTTTTTAAGCATTTCACCAATCCCAAACAAATCAATCTTAATAACTACTATTGATTTAGTATTTAACCATATATAAGTGACATATAATTGTCCGGGACGGCTGAAAGTTATTTTTTAGGCATGTTGTATTTTTCCAGATAAAATGAGCCAAGAAAGAGATTGAACTCAGACTAAAAGTAAAAAATTATTAAATGCCTGTGAGAAGGATGCAATAATGCAATAATACAATTAGCAAAGTTAAGGACCATTGGGCAACAAAATGTCTGAAAAAACAGGTAGAGTAGAAAGGACAGAATTAATGTCAAGAATTAGGTGAGAAACCATTAGGAACCATTTAGTCTCCAGCGCCATCATTTTCCAGAGCTGAACCTTTCTGGAGTCTCCACAAGAGCTATGTGTCAGGTTCTCAGAGACTCTGCTTGGGTACCAAATCCTAGAAAATGAGAATAACATGCTGAAGTGTTGTGAAATCCATTAAGACTGATTTCTCATAGGGTTTATGGACAGATAAGTTGTGAGTGACTCTTAAAGGAACAGCATCACATCCTCCTGAAGCACTGCTTGAAGAATTAATATTTCAGAATCCAGCAGTAAGACCGGAGCTCATTTTTAATCTATCTCCTATCTTGAATCTGTCTTCCAGAGAGTGACTAATATGAGCTCCTAAAACCTACTGACAAACTCTTCAAACAGTGGTTCAAGAGGATGTGATAATTCAAATAAAAGGGTTTTTGACTTTCAGCTTTCATGGACAATTATATATCACTTATATATAATTAAATACAAAACCCAATAGTAGTTATTAAGATTGATGTGGTTTGGGATTGGTAAAATGTTCTTGGAAAAAAAAACAAAGACTAATTTCAACTTCCCTAATAATTCGGCACACAGTGTATAAATGATTTACTATATTTTAAAAGCATGCTAAATTCTATTTTTTGTTACAGGGGGAGTTCCTTTTTATTTGCATGCAAAGAATGACCAGGATTTATATATCTACTATTCGTTATCTGTGTTTAACAGAATGAAGAAAGTAATATGGGTTTAATGCAACATAAAAGGTAGTGGTGACATTTCTGACAGGAAGCTTATAAGAGACTTAAACATACAGATTAGTTCATTATAGAACTATGCAAATACTATAAATGTTGTGGAATATTGTAGGCTCTGTGACAATCTGCATATGTTCTTCTACTTTAATTATTAATATATATATATATATATATATAGATGCACGCAAACACAAATGTAAGAGAGTGCAAGAAAGAGAGAGAAAAGAGAGAGATGTCTTTTTTGGTTTGGGCTCCAAATGATATTCAGAAAATCTTCTTTTGTGTCCCACAGAAAAACAGTAAGCCCTACATGTTTGGAGTAACATGAGGGTGACAGAATTTGGATTTCTGGGTGAATTATCCCATTAAGTACACTCAAACAACCTGATGTTTCAACTGAATTACTTACAAACCACATGCTTCCAGTCATTTCTGTAATCACGCTTAATTATATGCAGTAATTAGAACTAAGACAGCTGCAGTTACTGTATACTAAATTCTGTAAATTAAAAAACTTCTCACAAATATATCACAATGATCACACAGAAATATTCAGATGCATAAGACTGTACAAGCATACAAAAAAGTACATAGGCATATATATGTGATTCTGTAATCGCAGGTGTTTTTATCATTATTTTTTCTTATTTTTTTCAAATGGTTATATTTTTATTATTTATGAATTACAATATGTTACAGCCCAGAACAACATATTTAATTTAAAAAGTGTCTTCCATAGCTGAAAATCATGATTTCGTCTTGTCTGAGTTAATCAGTGTATTTTTTTCCATCCTGTATTAATGTGCAATCAAAATATTTTATAATACTTTTCTTTTGGCAACATTTTATTCATTGTATTTAGAAAAGCCCTAAACAGTTACTTACTTGATTCTACAACATTAAATTATAAAAAAAAATAAAAATAATTATTAGAAAACTGTGTGTCCATAAGTCTTGCGTCAACTCTGTTAACAAACCATATTTGCCTTTGAATTATCTGAGACTTGTGTAAGTTACAGGAAATGATGTCACTTTCACTCACTGATAAGATCTGTGCTCGCTCTGAGAAAATATTTTAATCCAAAACCTTCTTACACCGAGAGTTATTTTGTAGGACCACAATATCAATAGGAAAACAGAATTTATTACTGATCTCACATCGGGTTATTTAAAGCTCTTTTAATCATGTTTTCATTAGTGTTTTGTGTTCTTAGCATATACGCCAGGAAGTGAAGTGGACAAAAAGTAAATAAAAATATAAATTCTCTTACACCTTGGTAACAGAGTTTGAAAGTATTACCAAATGTACCGCAATTATAGAATCACCCATATGTGTCGAGATGAAAAATGATCTGTTGACTGAAAAAGTTGACATGAACATTAAATAATAGTGAATTTGTCTGAACACAAAAAAAAAAAAAAAACACAACACATGCAGGAAGTCAAAAAAGAAATAAAAGAATAGTGAGGAGTTTCATTCATTCAAATGAATTTTATTCCACTAAAACGTATAATTAACAAAACAATAGTGATATAAATATACAGTTCTTGAAACCGAAAAAAAAACATTTAAAATGTTTATAAAAATATCTACAGCAACATGAGAACAACTCAAAGCCGTGCCAGTGTTGTGTATATGAAGGGTGAAGTAGATTCATGTATGTAGCTTGTGTAGACATGAACCGCTTTTGACCGTCCCTGTTTGCTGCTGTGGGAGCAAAACACATTCTCTTACTTCCAGCTCTAGAATGCGAAATTCAAGCAGCTCATTCTGATCCAGGGTGTCTTGAACTTCGGAGCGCAATCGCATTTCACACCGCTCCAGCGATACTATCTACCACACACACAGAAACACACACCAGAAGAATGTTACACGTTTATGTCTGAGCATATGTAAATTGTAATCTGTTTCAAACAAAGGCTGTACCTTTTCTCTGAGCTCCTGGTTCACCCTGAGAAGATTTTGCTTTTCCTCCACCCATTTTGAGTCCTGCATAACATAGAGCCACACACACACCACTACAAATTACACTGCTAGTACTGTATTACTAATCACACACACACACACTCGGGTGTACTTGTGTCAGCTCAAATAATCCCACATCAATTATCAAACAATCAAAACATTAAACACTGAGCTCAGCATAAACAAAGAAACACAGAGAAAAATAAAAAAAATAAATACATAAAACGAGAAGTTAAAGATGATAAATGGCTGAGATTTATTAGACTGCATGCAGGTAGAGTACGTCCATTTCCATATTTTACAGGGAAAAAAGAAAACACACACAAAGCAACCAATAAGAGATGAGCAGAAAATTAAATACATGCAAGAGCAGACCGAACAATGACAAACATACATACACTGACCATTAAGCCAAAAATAGCTATGTTCGGAATAGCATACTACAACACTCAAACAATGCATTTCCAATAGTGTGCGAATTGGAGTAAAAATACTACATTTTAATTTCTAAAATAATAGATGGTCAGCATTCACCTAATTAAACATGCAACATGAAAAGACCATGCATGAACATTATTGCATGCTATTGTTTGAAATAATTTGCAAATGTTGAATAGTTCACAGTTCTGTTTCGTAACAGGGTCATGAACTCTAAACTACATTTTCTGAGACTTTAACAAGATTTGTTGTCATAGAAGAGTACCTTAGTGTTCGTAAATTAATTGTAGTAGAAATCTTTTTTTTGGGGGGGAAATGTGATGCATTTCCTTTTGGGGAATTAAATCTCCAAACACTCCAAAAATACTTTACATATTTATATAATATATATATATATATACACACACACATATAATATTTAAATATCTAAATTTTCAGTTTGTTTGTCCTGAAGCGGCTAATCACGGCTGTGGTTTAAATGCATTTTCCAATACTTTTATACATCCGATATATTGAAAGAGATCTGTTCATTAGTCTGAATGCAGCCTCTTAAAGCTGTCCTTGTCTGTGATCTCATCAATAATAAACAAACAGCAATAACGCAGAGGAAAAAAGACAAATCCATAACTATTTCTGTAAACTTTCAGATTGTCAAAGAACACTTATTTTTAATTTTGCACAAAAACTGATGAAAACTGAAAATGTGATATTCTCCCGGTTTCACAGACAAGGCTTAAGCTAGTCCCAATATCTTTCTCTGACATATCTTAAAATATATCAGGGTCATTGCTCTGTGTCAAGACTTTTTGTAAAAGTTGCTTAAATATCTTAATTTAAGTAAGGTCTAGTGCTGGCTTAAGCTAAACCATGTTTGTGAAACCGGGCCATTGGGTCGATAACGTTAATCATAATTGTTGGTTAAGATGTAAAGTTGTAAAGAAAAGTATTTGCACAGCGAATGGGGAAAATTAATTTAACCAAATCAGCGGCACAGAAAAAGTGGATGTGCACTTATGCACTTCATAGGGGGGTTTCATGACCCTTTAAAAACAGTAAGCAGTAATACAGTAGTCCATTCCGAACAGATCACGTCAACAAAAGAGCAGCAATATATCCGTGTCCTAGTACACATTTTTTAATCAGTGGACGGGATACACTGCAATTTTCAAATCTAGTGTTAAGGCAGGCTGTGAAAACAAGGTTATAGGATAAAAGGGAAATGGCAGGAGACAAACAGCAAGAATATCAATCAATTACACCATAATTAACTGCTGATTGATGATTAAAATACAGCAAAAGTAAAAAAGCACAAGCAAAGAGAATCTACAGAAATAATGAAAACTGTAAAGCAAAATCAGTACAGTATGACTGATCCTGTGGTGGAAGTCACATGATTTGGTGGCACATCCTCTCTTTGTAGCGCCAGCACACAAGCATGACTGTCAGAAAGACAAGCAGCAAAGCCAATGTGACTGGAGTCAGGGGTGTCTTCTCCCAGCCCTCTTTCTTATTTACCTGCCCCTTCTCCGCCAGGCTCCGCTCCAGGTCAACAATCCGTGCCTGACAGCCAATCAGCTCCGTCTGCAGCTGCTCCCGTGTCTGACGGACAGAGCACAGAGCCAATCAAAGAGCCAGCCTAGGGCATAACCTACGCATAAGCAGTCTATATTGGCCTTTTTTTGGAATTTCAAAAGAATTTCAAATGACAAATGTTTGAAATTTTGGTAGTGCTTTTTTTTTTGAGGCAGGAATTTTCGGCCATGCTTGCTACAATGCTGGCTGTGATCGACAGATGAGTGGTATTTCGGTGTGAGTAAAGGAGATTCTGAAAAGGTCTTGGAATTCACTTTAAGTAATAATTAACCCAGAAATTAAATTAATAATTTACTTACCCTCGAGTAGCTCCGAACCTGTATGAATTTCTTTGTTCTGACGAACACAAAGGAAGAAAGTTTGCTGTTTTGGGTCACCATTGACTTCCATTTTTTTTCTTACTATGGAAGTCAGTGGTCAGCAAAACATCCTGCTTACAAATATCTTCCTTTGTGTTTGGCAGAACAAAGAAATTCATACAGATTTGATAATACTCAAGTAAATGTTGACAGGATTTTAATTTTTGGGTGAACTATTACTTTAAACTGTGTTTTGAACATTGGTGTGATTAGATTCAGATCATAAAATTATAAAAAAAAATAAATAAAATGAAATAGAAAAGGAGGTAAGAAAAGGAGAATGTCCAGTGTTGGTGGGGTTAAGCATGCTTCTGTGGAGTCATGGGCCCTCACCCTGCAGTGTCTCTCGGGGTCCAGAGGCCCCGTAGTCTCCTGCAGAAGTGCGTACGCTCGCTGCAGTGCCTGATACTCTCGTGTCAGCTGCCGAAACCGCAGCTCTGCCTCCTCTCGGGAAAAGCCCTGATGAATAACAAATGCAATTCCATTTGTCACATTTGTTCATGAGAATCATTCCCAGCTGTTTGTGAAAAATACACACTTGTTTCCTGAGACATATGCTCACTGTCAAACCTGTAGGACCTTTTTTTTCTTTTGGAAAACACAAAAGATTACACTTTGAAGAATTCGATTATTATTATTATTATTATTTATTTTTTTTTTTTGTGTGGAAGGACTGCATTTAACAAACTTGCTTCAAAAAAGTTTTCTATACATACATTTTTGGTTTTAATATTTTTTATTGTGTGTTAACCATTGTATAAAAAAAAAGAAATAATGTACTCAAGGCAGTGCTGTATCGTGAATAATGAGACGTGAGTTGTTATATAAAACTGTATTTCTGAAGGAAGACTTTCTTTAGAAAATGTCATTTTCAGTTTATCCTGCATATAAGACAGTGTTTGTAAGCTCAGAGCTGCTTCATCTACAGCCGTTACCGGGGAAACCTCTCGTTTTTTATATGCTTACTTAATGATTATAAGGAAAGGTTTCTGAAAATCAAAAACACAACTCATGACAATCTCATTAGTTTGACAATTAATTAGACAATTAGTTTGTCTAATTCATATTCCATAATATCTGTTTTTGGATATGATTTTGCATGCCTCCAGTGGGAAAATCTGGGATTGATTTGTTGTTGTTGTTGTTGTAAACAAGCAACTGGTTACAGTCATTAAAACAAATCAAATTTGTCTCTAATTTGTATGATATCCAGGCTAGTCAAGAAAATCTTATTTATAGAAGGAACACTACAAGAACACACTGTTATAGGATTGTCTTCATGGTTCAGTTAATGAGTCGCTTATAATCCCACTCCTCGTTAGCTGGCTTTCACTAAACAACACAAAGGTTACTTATGAACTCGAGAACTGCTGAGATGCCTCATCATGGTCCCTTGAGCACAACACTTAACTGCATCTGACCAAATAACAAGCCTCACATGAATGCTTTGAATTTGTTGTTTACACCGTATTTCAATTTCAAATTTCAAAAGAAAAATACTATGGAAGTCAATGGTGACCCAAAACAGCCTGGTTACAAACTCTCTTCAAAAAAAAAAAACCCCTTTGTGTTCGGCAGAACAAAGAAATCCATAAAGAATTGGAAATACTCGAGGGTGAGTAAATGATGAACCAATAATTCCATTTTCATGGACAGTAAGTAGCTGTACTAGGTTGTTTCTAATTATAATGTAACGTGTCATTGCTCAATAAAATTATTATTATTATTTAACTTTTTTCATTAAAGATATTTACAGTATAATGTTACTAAAGATTTCCATTTCAAATAACAATTGTTATTTTAAACTTTAAATTATTTTTTTCACACAAAATTATTAAGCAGCAAACCTGTTCTAAACATCTTGAGCAACAAATTTGCATTTACAAATTATTTCTAAAGGATCATGTGATGATAGTTCTGCTATCATGAGAATAAATGACAAGAATTTTTATTGTAATAATATTTCACAATACAACTGTTTTTACTGCATTTTTGATCAAGTAAATGAACATACTGCAAGAGAGGGAAACATCGAACTGAACCAAATCTTTTTAATGGTAGTGTAGCTGAGCTGAGTTTTGTGCAAGTATTAAAGGAGATGCCCTTTTTTTACAATAGGTAATATAAGTCCCCAGAATCTGTCTGAAGTTTCACAGATCAGTTATTATATTCTTTATAGTGGAAGCAGAAACAGGCTGTCTTTTTAAATGCCAATGAGCATCTGTTTTGATTCTGATTGTCATGTTTATCACACTATTATACTATATTAGTTTAAACTTCTGATATGTGACTGTTTTCTGAAGCTCACATCTGAAGTAACTGTCAAAGGTATGTGAGTTCTCATTAACACACAAGTTTGAAGCATAAAAGCCTAAAATGCCATTATATTATTATCTTTTGCTGCTTATTATTATTATTTATTTATTTATTTTAATGCAGAAAGAATGTAATGTCTTTTGTTTTGTTACTTTTAGTTATTTGAGTTCGTTTTTTTTTTTAGTTTATTATTAAAAACAAGAAAACATATAATTTCCGTGATAAAATGAAAACCTGAAATATTTTATGGCATACTTCAA
>JAUCMS010000167.1:0-15100 GCA_032357445.1 Enteromius radiatus | reverse complement strand
AACCTTTGTGCCAGCTAAACGCTTTTAATGTATAAGATTTACTTGAAGGAATTTTATTAAGGAAGTTATTAGTTATATTTACATATACATCTGTGATTGCTATCAGTCATTAACAGTTTGACGTGTTTCTAAGTTTTAATAGTTAATTAAATCTAATTTGTTATACAACATGTATTTATTGTAGGTCAGTGGATGTGTATCAGTCTCATTTTATTTCTGATTTCTGGAACTGAAGCTTGAAAGATGGGAGTGTGTTTATTTCTCATAGGTTGCTTCTTAAGATCTTTTGGGACTTAATAGAGCCCTTAATTACGCTTCACTTAAGTATCAGATGAAACTGTTGACATTCAGCAGGAGCATAGAGCTATAAAACGAATGTGTAGCATAGCCTTTGATGAGAAGATAATTTGATGAGAGTTCATATTAAAATCTTTGACTTTTGATGACTTTGGTATCTTAGCAACTCTGAGCAGTTTGTGGCATTGTTAAGATTCCCATCTGAACTCTAGCGGAGACATGAGATTACTAGTGTCTGAGGACAAAGCTGAGGAGCAGGAGATCTGAAGGTGAAGTGTGTAACTTTCAGACCAAACAGAAATAAATGGATGAATGAATTTACTGAATGCTACACTGGTCAAACTTTAAATGCTGATTTTTAAACCTATGAGTCAGTTCTTTTGGGATGAAGTAACCTAAGAATGTGTTGCTTATAGTTGCCTCTAGGGTGAATAATTTAAATTAATAAAAAATTGTACTTCTCCAATCAGGGTCAGCCTAAACCTATAGCTTTTTTCTTACAGTTGACTAAAAAACTCACATTCAGCTATTCAGTTTCCATCCAATCAACAACCAGTGGACAGAACGCAGTCCCTGTCCTATTTGTTTCTTAACGATAATCCATTTCACTTGGATGCATGTAACAATATGGAGGACTACTAATGTTTCACCACAAAGCAAGAGCATCCATTTGTCTGTTTACTTTCACATTGCGGTCGAGGAGATACATTATTCATGAGATACACTTGTGATGTGTATTTTTACCTGTTATCTCTGTACAGTATCTGTGACCTACAAGCTGCAGGTGCGGTCCCGTCACTGCAGAAAGACCTACAGCAGAACTGAGAGAATTGAGGAACATAAGTGCTTCATTCTGGTATTAATGAACAAAGAAAAAGACAAAAGAGGGAGCAAGAAAGACAATAATTGTGAATTATATCATTGACCGTTAAAGCCCTCTGCTAAATACTGGACCAAATCCCTCAAGTTCTTGTCAAAAAAGAAAAACTCCAACAATTTTGCACTCTAGTAATCTTCAGATTTAATAACCTTAAGCTTCCCTAGTTCTATAAATCTGAGCTTCCAACACCCTCCCTTCCTCCTCTACCACCGCTACCCTCCTCCTCCTCCTTCCTTTCTCGCTCCCCTCATGCTCTCCAAGCGGCTGTGCATTTTATCTCTGTAATAACACAAAGCCGCCGTCACAGCCTCCCGTCAGGCAGATAACAGAAATTCCTGCCCATATTTTAATAGCTTCTGGCCGCTATCTCTCGCTCCCAACTCCTAAGGAGCGTGCGCACTCACCTTGGAAGTGCAGCCTGGAGGAGATTCCCCGAGAAACCTGCGACTAGCGTGCTCGCGATCGGAACGCCACCGGAATCTTAATGCCGGGCTCTGCTGTTGCCATAGCGCTGCCTCCGAGTCTTACCGTTTTCTGTAGTGTAGTCGTACCTGAGCTGGGCTGGAGACCACGAGAGTTTGCGACCCTCAGGGGCCGACAGAGAGCGAGATGCTCTTAAGCAGCACAAACTGGGTGGCCTTTAATGCTTTTACTAAAGACCATGTGATTTCCCTGGAGTCAAAACATATTCAAAATGTCTGTCAGAGGGAGGCGGGTGGATATTGTTGAGTACCATTACAAGATCATTATATGTTGTGTAAAATGGTGAAAATGTATGTTATTTTCCAGCACTGCTGTTGCTATAATGTAGGGAGATTAAAGGAGGAACTCGATAGTATTCAGGCCCTACAGATTGCTCTTGTTTTGATTAAAAAAGGCACAAAGGTGTAGGCCTACTCTACATGTTTTGAAATGTGAGCAAATCTGGAGCACGGACCTGGATGAATATATTATTTTTCATGGCATGAATCCTGCATGTATCCCCCTGACGCTTCACGCCAAATGCATGGGAAACTTCACTGAACATGCTAATTACTTCCCGTTCGGTTTTTGACATGTCACCGGGGATCCGTGCAGCAGAAAGCCAGCTTGTTGACGCAAAAATCTCGGCATAAATTGTTTGGCGCAGCTCTGGCAGAAAGGCACGTGCGAGGAGCGCAAACATGTCCTGATGACTTTAAATCCATGTGAGTCAATAGAGAGGTGTTTATTAACTTTCACTTGACGCTGCCAGAAATATCTGACGGGATTATGCATTAGTCCGTACGGGGCGAAAAAATGGGGGGAAAAGACTGAATTCCAGCACACTAGGAAGGAAGCTGTTGTGGTCTGATAGGATGGATGCCAGCTGGTTAAGAATGTGGACTCACATGCTCTCTCTCACACACATACACACACACACACACACACTTTCACCTCTTTATGTTGTGGTATTAGAATACAAACTGTAAAGTTACTGTGACAGGAAGCTGATGTCAGCTGGTTGCCTTGCATTTGTCTTCCCGGGGTGTTTTTTGGTTTGCAAGAAAACTACTCAGTTTGTCCTAGCAGATATAAGGTGTCCATGTACAGAGTATTGTATTTACTTCAGATATGAAGTGATCGGGGGGGATATTGTTGCATGGGGTCTGGAGTTCTTGTTCATGATTGTGAACCTGCAGAAGGCGTACTCAGGTGAATCCTCAGGTGTTAGCGGCATTAGCTCTCCGTCTGTGCTGCTTAATCTCTGTGGCAGTGAGGATTAAGAGATGTGCTGCGTGGGATTGTGGGATTGAGTTGATGCTGTGTGAGTCAGTGTGGAGTTGTGTGTGGCAGCTCTGGTGAGGTGTGTGTGATGCTGTGTGCGCCTGTGTGTGGTACTTCATAGATTGGAAAAAAAGTATTTTTTTTCCCCCATTTAAACATGAACTTCATTTGAATTGTATCCGTATCAATACCCATACTCACTCGATTCTTCTTAATGAATCAAACTTTGCAGCTCAATTCATGAACAAATGTTTCAGATGATATTTTTTAATGAATCGTTTAGAAGGACCTACTCAGGAATTATCATTTGTCACATGTATTCATCTCTCTCTCTTTCTCTCTTTTATTTACATTGAGTACTGTGTTTATTTATCATGTATATTTAAATACACACAAATGCATATATATTTAGAATGGATTTACATTATATATATATATATATATATAATTAACATTGATAATTTACAATAGTAAAAAAAATTGCATAATAAATGCAATTTAAGGTAAATTATACATGAATGTATCAAGTTTGAGGATCCCTTGTGTCGTTTATAGCAACAGTTGTCAGAAAATATTACATTAATAAGTGTGCTGATAACCTGTAAAATGAATTGGCATTAAATCAGAATGTATACTCATACCTATGTTTTCCATATATGGATAAACCAATATACCCCAGATGTGTATTTATACATTTGTATACGAGTGTATTAGGCTGTGTATTGTGCATAACTCTGTGTTTCAGTGTATTGCTTCTATCTGTGCCTGAGTGTGTTACTGTGTGGTTTCTGTGTGTGTGTGTGTGTGTGTGTGTGGTTGTTGTGTAAGAGAGCTGACAGGAGCAGCAGCGGCTGGGATTGAATTAAACAATACCATTCAGCGTGTCTCATAACAGTATGAAATATACAGCATACCTTCAGGGAGCGCTTGGGGTCTGGCAGCAGCCTCTCTCCCTCATTTTCCTGCTTTTTGTCTGTGTGTCTGTCTACCACTATCTCTCTCTCTCTTGCAGGCTCGCTCGCTCACTTTCTCACCTACTATTTCCTCCCAGTTGAATGGATTTACTGTATCTTCACCTCTCTGGGTTTGGTGTAATAAACTCTGGTATGCCAGGCTCCTGGTTGCTGTACGACAGAGAGGGTGCGGGATTCGTCTCTTAGAAGCCCGTTGCTGGAAATGTCAGGGACAATCATGTTCAGTAGAGTCATGTTGGGAGAAGTTTAGTCTGTCTGTGAATGTCACTGTGAGAGGGGAAAGCAGGCCAGATTCATCCCTGTAGCGATCGAAAGTCCTTTTAAACTCTCTGAGAATTCTCACGGAGCATTAGACGTTCCGGCGTCGAGGCTGGTGACTGCACTTCCCGTGTGTCACGACACACACTGAAAATCCTCCTTGCTTTAGAGCGATATGCTGCTTTATGTGGTACATTTCACAGCATGGATCTTCAGGACGATGTTATTGGTGCATTAAATACGCAGGACTGTGAAACAGCTCTGTTTAAAGAGTCTCATTAGTGTGGGATGCCACATTTAACTATGACTTCCGCTGCAGAGATCGGCAGGGGCCAGTTAGATGTTGGGAGAGATGAAGGATACTTGACCTTGGTAATCCATTGCCTGAGGATGTAAAAAGACGAATGTCTTGCTCTAGTTCCATCCGCTGTCTTCTCATATTGATAGAAAAAAGCCAGACCTTTGAGATCTATAAGACAGATCGGCCTCCACTGACAGCCATCTATCATCACAGATGAAATGTGATTAATGGTGTCAAATAAAGGGGAAAAAATAACAGACATTAAAGTTTAGCTCACAAGTATGGCCCATTAAGTCTTTTTCCAGTTGCATTTATGGCTACCTTAATCCTTTTTAATATGGCAGGAAATCGATGGCTTCATATTGCTAGCCTAGCTTTTCAACACACCCAATCAAATCCACAGAGGATCTGTCGATAGACCTTGGGCTACTCTGTGAGGTTTGTTTAGTGCTCATTGGACGTGCCACTGACCACAAACACAAAGATAGATGATTTGTGAGTAAGAACTGATGGAACGCTGTGTCTGGTGCATACTTTCACACTCTTTGTTGTTTTATACTTTCTGTGAAAGGAAATTGTCATAATAATGAAGAGGTTACCGATGCTGTTTTATCCTGACTTCCAAGTTAAAGTCATCTATATAGCTGCTTCTAAAAATGGGAGCAGTTAAATTGCATTTTTTAAAATTTCATTTTAAATAGACTGCCATATTTAGTGTGGTATCCTGTGACAAAAAATAGCTAATGCTTTACAATTAACAGCAAGTTAATGCATTAGGGATCACGTTTTTATTACCACTTTAGCAGGGACCAATTTTCACGATTAACTAGTTGCTTATTAGCATGCATATTATTAATATATTGGCTGATTATCAGTATGTACAATTCACATATTCTACATGGCTGTATTCTTCCTACCCAGTCCTACCCAATACCTAAACTTCACTATTATAACTATTAATAAGTTGTATTTTAGTTGTTTATTGAGGCAAAAGTGATAGTTATGGTTTTAATTGGTTTTGATTATGCTATTGTTTTTCTTTTTTAAATTCATGTTCATCATTAATAACTAATGCTGATGTATACCGTTTAAATGTTAAAAACGTACTAGCATATGTAAAAGTAAACAAAGAATTAAACGCTTTACAAATATTGTTTATTGTTATTTTTATGTTTTATTAACACAAATGACCTATGATGTTATTGTTTAATATCCTCAAATGTATTAGTTTTATGCATGCAGACTTTTAACATAATCAAGTTATTTGCAGACTTCATATTTTAAATTAATTTTGGAAATATATTTTGGATTCATATTTTGGATTTGGAATATGACCTAATCAAAATTCAGTTGGCAAATATTACTTGCGTTTTAAGCCTCTGGTGCATCACAAAGTTTAGATGTGCTTTTTAGAAATGTGATTTGATGATTAATGATATACTTATTTGACTTAATGATATTATTTCTGTCTTAGACGAGTGCATTGCATTTACTCATGTTTTATGTCTGGGGTCCCAGATATGTTTTATATTTGAGACCTCAATCACAGGAAAA
This sequence comes from Enteromius radiatus, assembly GCA_032357445.1. NCBI lineage: Eukaryota > Metazoa > Chordata > Actinopteri > Cypriniformes > Cyprinidae > Enteromius > Enteromius radiatus. The sequence goes on along the minus strand of JAUCMS010000167.1, from coordinate 9,090 downwards.
TTTGTTATTGATGGGATTCTTTTTACTTGATGAAAAGGTTTTTTTTGCTATTACAATGGTGTCACTCAGACACCAAACTGAATATGAGAGATTAAAATAAATTAATTTCACTGTGTTAAATGAGTGATTGTTATAATCTTAGGAATCGGAGAAACATAGAGAGCCCTTGAGTGTGTGCAATTTCCTTCTTTCTCAGAGCAAGGGCAGAATTCAAAGTTGAAGGAATTGCAGTGCTTACCACCTGTAATCTCTCAGAGGGAAGAATCATCTCATGCTATGATTATAGAGAAGGTGAGAATTTCTTCATATGTTCAGATCTCTTAGAGTCGAGAAGAGCATCTCTTTTTCTCACGCTCGCGTTCTTCAGTCATTTCACTCTATCTGTATCCAATTCTCTTCCTGTCTTGCTCGTGCTTCATTTCTTCTCACGTTCGCTCTTTTCCTCTAGTCTTCTAGGCTAGGAGTTTCTTCTAAACCCATAGCGAGACCCTGATTATCTGTATTCAGAAGAAGGAAATAAGTCTGTAATTCCAGCAGGGCAGGGTGCTAAAAGACCTAATTTGACCGAACAAGTCCAACCATAAAAAGTCTTTATGTAATCATGTGCAGGATTTAGCATCAAACTAGAAAAAAACACAAATGTAAAGTGGGTTTACTGCATCCCTCTGCAGGAACAAGGATTATTACGGTGGCCCTGTGAGTGAAGCTCGCTGATAAATTCTGTATTAAGATGTTCCAGTATATTGAAATTTCTCCCGCACACGCCGGAGCAAAGAAAGACCATTACAATGGTGAGCAATTTATTTGTCACGATATTTTTTTTCTCCCTCTGAAATAAAAAGCTGTATCGCTTATAAGTCTCCATCCCCCCCCACCACCACACAAGGCCATTTTCTCCTTGAGGCACCGGATCAGGCGGATGGCGGCTGTTATTTGTCTATGCAGTGAGGCTGAACGAAAGGAGAGCTGTGGTGTTTAAGACTGTTCTAACACCTCCGTTTTCTTGAATAATTACCTCCATCATAGCTGCCATGATCCACAGTGCCCCAGACTCACAATCTGCTGAAGACTCTTAAAACAGAGAGACTCAGGTATGTACAAAACACGCTGACTGTTAAAGATACAGTTGGTCCATGAAAAAGCATAAGATTGCTTCTTTGGTTCTGTTGCTCAGTACATTTTATTAACATTCAACTCACAATGCATAAAAAACTGTATTTATTATTTTAATTATTCACAATTTTGGTATAGGTGGTAACAGTTGTATTTAAGTGAGTGCACAAGAAGGTTTAAAGTGTTGGCACTAAAATTCCATTAAAAGTTTTAATTTATTGAAAGCCTAAATGAAAATGAGAAATGTTGCCTTGGCAACTAAACTAAATCAGTTTAGTTTCTTAAATAAAAATAAATTAAAGATAAATGGTTTGGTTTAGTTTAGTTTAAAAAAACTAAACTAATGAAAATGACAAAAGCACATAACAAATTACTAAAACTGAGAATTTAAATATAAAAGTCAATAGAATTATTAATAAACACTGTAATATAAATAACACTAGTTTGTGAATAATATGTGTGCTGATCGTTTAGCCTCGTTAGAGACACACTTGTGCAACCAAACAATATTTTTTGATTTTCATTATGTTGTTTTAATGCAAAAAAGCTCTCTGTCTTTATTGAGAAGAAGAGAGAGAAATATGTGTTTGTTCATACCACATACCTTGTCTTAATTAAGATTTCTAAACTTGTAAGTAGGAACTTTCCAGGCGGATTTGAGCAGAGGCGCAATAACTTTTAACATGGGAAAAATAATTTATTAAGAAATATTCCAGGTGTTTCTTCATTTTTGGTAACATTTTTTTTAAATTAGTAATTGATTTGTAGTTTTCCCCTCGTGTCCTTAATATCACTTTCCATTCTTTTAGTTTTTTCATAGTAGGCCTAGTATTAAAGCAGTTCCGTAATAGCATCAACCTCCAGGAAGTGACATTATTCTTGATTGGAAACCCACAAAATCAAGTTATAGCATTAGATTAATAGAGACGTGTTGTTTTGGTATTACTTAGTTTCTCTCACTGTAAAAATCAGTTTTGTGCTTCATTCAATCCTTTAATTACAAAAAACCATTGGATAAATAGCAAAATTGCATGTTTGAAAGAAATGTTAGCCATGCATCCAAACTAGCAACATGCTCTGTGATTGGTACATTGAAATGGCTCCGGTGCTTTTGTGTGATGCATTGTTTAGCATTCAAACCTGACCTTCATGAGCCTTTTCATTTACAGTATAATGCAAAAGATCAAGTTGGAAATGTGGATCCTTTTTCAAGAGCTTGAATGTGTTTGTGCGCCATGGCATTTTTCGTCACGTGTGTAGCGTGTTGTGTACGTGTTGACGGGTGGGGTGGAAATGTGGGGTTCTTCTGGCGTCCGTGCGCCTCTCATTTCTCTTTGCCTTCATGTTAATGGAATCAGGGGAGAAAACCAATTGTCCTTAAGGAACGAGTGAATGAAATGCACTGTAAATGCCAGCGGATGACAGATCGTAGAGATTGGACGAGAAGGAAACGGCGAGAGCGGGGCAAGGGGGCGGAGGGGAATAAATGGTGTTTCTGCTTTTCATTTCTAGCTGTGCCGTATCCTCCCATTTCCCCTCTACCGAGCTACAACCAGACATTAACCGCAGCTTTACAGCCCCACAGTAGATGCGGTAGAATAATGTGGGTGTATGTGAGCTAGTGGATGCTTACTGCAGTACATTCCCTTTAATTAAAAAACACCATGAACACGAGGAAGAGGGGGGGGACCTCAGGACATTCTGCTGCTTTTTACAGCCATCTACAAAGTATTTTATCCCTCTGCAATGACATGTACCCATGCTTTTATGACATGGCAGTAAAGAGAGACTCCTGGGATGGGAGACTGAGGGTCTTACATTTACTAGCTGGTGAATTATTACCGGTATGCAGTCACAGATCTGCCCAGGTCCCAGATGTCCCCGGTGTGTGGTGAACAGTTATGTGGTAGTATGATAATATTGTATATCTGGGTGTATCTATCGCTTCATACTTCGTATTTAAGTAGGCGGTATTCTCTGCCGTTGAAAACAGATGCTAAATGTATGTTTTTGGTCGAGATGAAATGCTTGTTTGCGTTGTCTTTTTGTCAGTCAACCTTATTATGTGGAAATTTATTTGTGCAGACATTTTTTTTTCTAATGATTGCGTTCTAGAGCCCAATCACTTGACGCAGCATGGCTAATTTATAAATTTTATTTACTTGTGCATTAATGATTACAGTTTTTGTAACACAAAATTCTAAATCTTCAACAGCTGCTGAAAGAGTGTTTAATGGATTATTAGCTTGATTTAGGCTCATTATTCATGTCGTAATATATTTTAACCAAGGCTGACACACACTAATGAATCCTCTTGATTGTTCTTGTGGCATTTTTTTTTTTTGGCCTCTAATGTTCTCAGTGTTTTATCTGTGTATTTTTATCTGTGTCTATATCTGAACTGTAGAACTCAGCAATAAAGATGGCTTGATGGGAGAATAAAAGATCTGGCTATGGTGGCCAGTTGACAGAACTACGACTTGCATTTTGCATTTAATCAGTGATATAGTAAAAACAGTATGAAATATTATTAGAATTTAAAATAACTGTTTTCAATTTGAATACATTTTAATATTTAATTTATTTCCATGATGGCAAAGCTGAATTTTCAGTAGTCATTATTCCAGTCTTCAGTGTCACATCTTTTAAAAAACATTATTTAATTGTATTTTTTAATTAAGCATAAAAACAAATATGCTGCTTAATATTTTTGTAGAATTAGTTGAAAAGACAATTCAAAAGAGTAATTAAAAAAATTAAAAGTATTTATTTCTTTTGAAAAAATGGTACTGAACCCAAACTGCTGAATGGTAATACATATGCAAATTTGTATATATATTTTGGTAAATAAAACATTTAATCTTAATAAATTCCACAGTCAGCATATTTAAACTACAACTGCCCACCAACTTTTGAAAAGGAAATGACCTTGATATGTCTCGGCCCCAAGCTCGGAGATATTCATAAGGTCTACGAATCCTCCCTTTAATATGAAATTGTCAGCACATACTTTTTTTTCTCCTTCCCTCAGCTTCTATTCTTATTTTTATGACACATTTGGGTACATTAATGTGACAGTATTGCCCACAGATGAGAGTTTGATTGGTAATGAGAAAGGACTTTGATTAGGGCTGTTTCAGTAGAGTTTGTGTCTGACACTCCAAACAGGCTGCTGGTCACAGTTGTCAATCAATATTAGTCAAATATATCAGTCTGCTTGTTATTCCAGACGAGTCACTGTCATTATTTCACTCGAGCAATTGTTTGGACCTTTGACCTTATGGCAATATCTGTAATTTCATTCCCTGCACCCCGTAAGGTTGTCAGAAATCAATGACAGATGACATAATCAGATGTCCTTAGAACGTCTTGGCTACGTATGTAACCCTCGTTCCCTGATGGAGGGAACGGAGATGTTATGTCATGACGACAGATTGGGTTCTTGCCTAGAGCCCTGATTTGCTCTGCTTAAGAGACATTAGCAATGAAAATTGGCAAGTGGTTAAACAATCCTGAGCCACTCCCCTTAATCCGGGTATAAGGAGGCGACAGGTGCAACCACTCATCAGCTTTGCTGAAGAGCCAAGAATGAGTCCCAGCGATGGTTCAAGGTCGTGGCAATGGGGCATACGTAACCGAGAGTGTCAGTCACTACGAGTTATGTCATGACAACAGACTGGGGACCAATAGAAAAGGCCATAACCTGAACGGTTACAACCTTGTAACAATACAAATGTTGACTATTGGCACGTGTCAGTCAAATGTTATGCAAAAGTCATAACCATCCCATCGCCCCAGACAGATTTGCTGACCTTGGTACCCATAGGTACCAGAGTTAGTACATGCCCGAGTGCTGCCCGAGAGGCCAAAACTGTTGTTCTTGAAGAAGCAATTTTCGATTTCCTGAAGGGATATTAACCGCAAGGTTTGATTTGTTGTACAGTCAAGGCAAGACAATGGGGAAGCTGACCTTCTGAAAAGGGCGCTACAGAGACCACATCCTACTAGCAGGTAGTGACATGTGGAACCTTAGTATGGACTGACCAAAAGTGGGGCAGTACAACATACGATCTTGTACCTAAGGCAGGTCCTATCCAGGGAAGGAGAGAAACGACTGGCAGTAGAGATGGACAGAATACGCTGTCAAGGGAAAACACAAGTTTACCAAGGGAAACCTTACAGTGGAGGATACACATATAGGATTACCAGCAGGGAATCAACTATATGGACATCAAGCCCAGTACAGCGGCTGACCAGACCCCGGGCATGCACACTGATACTTTGCCTGGCGTCAAAAATACAACCGGCAGTGGGAGGCAAACAGACCTGAGCCTCTCCGAATCAACTCCAAATCAGCTGGACCGCCTCAGGGTGGAGTTGCCATTCTCTGGGGAACGTGAGCTGTCGTGAAAGTGCATTGGCTGCACGATTGATTCATACTCAACAAGTCTAACTCCACACCGAGAAAAGAGATTCTCTGCACAGGGGAGAGCTTGCTCTTTTCACAGTTGACCCGAAGCCCCAACTGGCTGAAGTGCTGAAGCACCAGGTCCCTGTGCTCACACAACTTCTCTTGTGACTGGGCCTGTTGTCGATATAGTTGAGGATTCTGATGCCCACTTCCTTCAGTGGGGCAAGGGCACCCTCTGCAACCTTCATAAAGACCCGCAGAGCAAAGGGGAAAGCACGAAGGGGAGAACCCTTAAACGCAAACCGCAGAAACAATCTGTGTCTCGGAAGAATCGATACATGGAAGTATGCATCCTTCAGGTCGATTGCTGCAAACCAATACTATGGCTGAACACACTTGACAATGCATTTCTGCGTGAGTAATTTGAATGGAAGCTTGTGCCGATTCAAAATGCGCAAGGCCAGGATTGGTCGAAGGCCACCACCTTTCTTGTGAACGGTGAAATAAGGGCTGTAAAACCCCACCTCCATGCATCCAGACACCGCACGAGTGGCATCATCGGAGACACCAGTGAGCCAACGGGTATTCAGCGATGAGCAGTTGGACTGAGAGGTGCAGAAAGCATAGCGTTCTGGTTGTCCACAGTCAGACTGTCTGGATCCCATGAGGGATCGACCAGAGACACGTGAAAGCAAGGCCATCAGCTCCGGATAAGATTCAGCAGTAGCCCGGCCCCCGATGCATCGAGGGACATCTGATCGTCCCTCGAGGGAAACATCAGGACAGCCCTTAGACGACCCTGCCGAATCGCTTGGAAGCATGATAAGACAGCTACTGCGGGAGGGGTGAGTGGAACCAGCAGAGTGGCGCTCACTGTCACCCCCAGGGTGCCAGCCGGTTGTCCTCTGCCAGTGGCAGCGAAGCCAGGCCGGGTGGCAGCAAAGGGTGCCTGCTCATCCTGAAGGATGGCAAGGTGGAATCGCAGCGCTGCCAGGGGCATGGCCTTGCAATGGGGACATCCTCCCTCCACGAAGGCGTCTTCAGCAAGCTGGAGACCCAGACAGTGAAGACAACCTCCATGGCCATCGTTGCGAGACAGGTAATGCTCGCACCCAAGAGGACACGGCCGAAACGGCATATTGAAAAAAGACGCGAAACGACAGTGTTCAGAAATTGCTCTTTTTGCGCTTGACAGGGAAACTGCTGATCGTGTCATCGAAGCCACAAAGAACAACTTCTGCTTCAGCTTCCTCTTCATTGCAGCACTTCAAGGCAGCAGGCATAAACCTGGGCTCCGAAGCAAAATCTAATGATTGGTTGCACCTGTCGCCTCTTTTTACCTGGAGGAAGGGGAGTGGCTCAGGATTGTTTAATCAGTTGCCAATTTTTATTGGCGTTTTCTCTTAAGCAGAGCGAACCAGGACTCTAGGCAAGATCCCAGTCTATCGTCACGACATAACTCGTAGTGACTGACAGACAGGGAACTAAAGAACTCGTCTACTGTCATCAGCGATTACATCCAAAGATGCCTTATTCTACACTTGTGACATTACTCCTTTCCAAGTCTACTTTTCATGTCCAGAAAATAGTTTGAATTTACTATATCGTTTTCTTTACCACAGTATGTGAATTGCCTCCAGACAACTCAATGGCAGGGTGTTTTACAACTTATCAGTCTTGAGCATCCTCTACTTTCTAATTCCTTATGCTGGGACAATGATAATTTAAGAAGGACTAAAGTTAAGAGATTTACAAGGACGCTGAAAGAGGCAGAGCATACGGCTGAGGCTGGCAGATGTGCTCTCCCTCTCTCTTTCTCTCCTCTATACTTTTTTGTTCTTTTCTGAACGCAGTCATTGTCTGCTGTACGGGACATTGGGCACGGAGACTCTCATTACTCAAGTGAGGAGGTCTCCAATAACAAGGGCGGCTAGCGGACGATGTTTGAACGCATTAGTTGTGCAGTAATGCATAATGTATGACATGGTGTTTGCGTGCAGGATGGTCTTCACCTGGCCTGTGGGCCAGAGATTATAGGCAGAGAGATGGGGCGAAGAGATGACATTATACCCAGGGAGAATTTCAGTCCATTCATCTCTGCACCACAACTGCTGATGGGATTCAGGCGTAAGAGCCTGCTTGCGGCAATGCAGTGAGAATGCATTTAACACCATCCAAGATCCAAGAGTCTGAGACAAGAGTGCAGTGTTTTAATCATTAATGTGGAAATCATTCGTCTGTTCTGTGAGTTATTACTCATCGGTAGGTAGTTCATCTCAGTGCCCTGATGAGTTTAAATCGTTTCTTTTTCTTTGAAAACAGACTGTAGTTCCAATTAAGCCCCAAATATAGTGATACATTATTGAATTTGATTTACCATTGCACTTAAGTCAAAACATTTTTAAATATTAAATATTTGTAAAACATTTTAAATATTATTGGGAAAGTATTTACTTTCTACCCAGTATACCATTTCTTAGTATTTATAGCTTTCTGCCTAGCAGTACAGAAACTGTTTTAGTTCAGTTCAATGTATTTTTATAACACTTCTCTCAATAAATATCATTCCAAGGCAATGTGTTGTCACACAACCCACAGTTTGAAAAGCTCTGCAATAAAGAACTCAAAGAGGAAGTCTGTCTGGATTCCTTTGCATTTATAAATTTACAGCAAGTACAATCTTATAAAACTCCAGAAACACATCTAATGTTGGAAACTCCCATACATTCTTCACAATGACATCGCTGCCATCTCTCTGACAAGAAGGCAGGTTTCATGGAACGCCAAGTAATGGCATTAAGTGAAAACAAAATCATAAAAAAGACTGCGGTGACTCATAAATTGTCATCGACTTGCAGCATTCTCCTGAGGAAAATGGTTATCTGTTCCTGAGTTGACAGTTTCTGATGGATTCTGCCTTCTTATAGACATTAGATCTGTTCCAAAATGTAGTGAGCTGCCTCGGTGTCTACTCTCTGTCTAGACAGCTGCTTTCTAATGCGGCATCCTGAACATTATGGAACTTCAGTGATTGATTTGTAACAATTTACATACATGGGCTGCAGCTTCACATGGGACACTTAACTCAAAGTAAATTTCAATTGAGCTTCAAATCTAAAAAGTGTAAAAATAAATTACAGAAATATTCAGTAAATTATTCATTTTTTATCACATTGAACTTTTATTTTTTATTCATAAGCAACTTTTCTCTCACGTCATTCATCTTGGATTTATTTCTCTCAGAGCCTGCTGCAGTGTCTTCTGTTTGCCTTCTCAGCAATGGAACTCTGTAATACTGCTTCAGATTTTGGCCCCAAGAAGTATCTTTTCATGTTGGGAGTAAACTACCTGGATAGCTACCTGAAAAACTATGGACAAGTGTATCTCGGAACAGAAGCTGTTTTACCAAAGCTGTAATACTAAATATTTATTTGATTTAGTTAATTGATCAATTAAATCTATTTATGGCATTTAGAAAGTCCGTCTCAATTTGTTCTGTTTCTTCATGTGATTCCAGACAGACTGGATGATGATCAGATCAGATCTCTGTGTGGAGCACTGGCTGT
>JAUCMS010000166.1:0-11549 GCA_032357445.1 Enteromius radiatus | reverse complement strand
GAGGAGACACTGAGACGAGGATGAGACCAGCGTAGACACTCAGGGTCCAGAGGAGACCCTTTGAGAAGAAAATGAGATGCTCTGAGATGAGGATGAGACCAGAGGAGACACTCTGAGACCAGAGACACTGTGAGATGAATATAACACGAGAGGAGACACTGTGAGACGAGGATGAGACTAGAGAGGACATTTTGATAAGGATGAGACCACAGGAAATGCTGTAAGACGAGGGTGAGATATCGTGTGAGACGCTCTGAGATGAAAATGTAATCAGAAAAGATGATTTGAGACAAGGGTGAGACCAGAGGAGACGCTCTAAGATGAGGATGAGTCTCATTACATCCAGGCCAGGTTTATTAAAGTTGATTTAAAATAAACCATTAAATTGGTTAAAACCATTGCATGTTGTCTGAACAAAAGTTGCAACTGAGATGTAGTTTATGCAAAAATGACAAGAAAATGACTAAAACTTTAGCTAAAACTCAAACTAAAATTAAAACAATGAAAAGTTTTTATTCCTTAAAATAAACATGAATGTAACATATATAAAATAATAATAGTAGCAGCATCTCGATGATAGCACTGCAGTAAATAAACAGTGATGAAAAGATTTGTGTGTTCACCAATGATCTGAAATGTATTTATTGTCGGTCTTTGTATTTATGATTTGCGATGAGTTGAACAGAGGAGGTGATGACGTGAGCGATTCACAGAGCTGTCAGTAAAATCCCAATCCACGCACAGATCCAGGCCGTGGTTTGAGTCTGACAGCAGTGCAGCGAGCCTCAAACACATCAAACACTCAGATGGAGAGTGACTCAGTGAATCTAGTGTGTTTCATACACTACAGACTCTCTCAAAGAGTTACAAAACAGCATTAATGTGGAAAACGTATAAATTCTGAAACAAATTAAGCTCTGAAGAAGAAAATATTCATTTTACAGATCAATTCAGTTCTATTTCTGTTCTTATCTGATAATGTCTGTGCAGTTAAATCATTCATATTACTCAATAATAATTAAGTTTTTAACCTTTTAACCCCCTTACCTCTGTTCCATACCCTAGTGATCTCCCATCACTTCAAGTACCATTACAATTCTAATACTGATAACACTAAAAGAGCTCAGGAAAGCACTGATTCAGTGCAGTTTCACTCATCGTTCTCTCTCCTCTGAATCATTAGGCTTTATTTTATTTTATTTTGAGGCTCCCTCAGTAGTCATCTATGTAGGTGGCTCACTAGTGTTTGGAACGCAGCCTATGTAAGTGTTTCTATCCTTTAATCTCATCTGTGTTATTAACAGTCTGTGATTTCATTAACATAGTCACTTTAATAAGACACGGATGCATACAAACTGCCGCATATATTTATGGTTATTATGTCATCTGGTTGGATTTACTGGATCAGACACACAATATATTGATTGTATTCTGTGATACACACACACACACATATATATATAAAAAATCTGATGTAATATTACTAATAAATTTGGTAACATCTTATTTATAAAAAATAATGCAAAAAACAAACAAACACTTGTTTATTTTAATGTAACATATATAAAACGATAATGTGTTTTGACGAACACGTGTGTGGAGATGTGTGTTAAAGCTCTAAGCTCTGGTGCGGTGGCAGTGTTTTCTCTCAGGACGTGTCAGCCGAGGCTGATGGGAGCAGGATGGGCGGCTCCGCCGGGAATCATGGGACATCTTTAGGAATGCTAATACTGCTGTCTGAGTGACGGGGTGAAATCAGCCTCTGTCTCGGCTCTGTTCTCTTCCCCTCGATCTGTCTCTCTCTCTCATGCCGCAGCAGTCGAAGCTGTAAACACACCGGTCGTGTTGCTCAATAATTCATGTGCAATAATAGAAAAGCTGCGATTGCTTATTTGTATTTAAACAGGCTTGAGAGCAGCTACAGGAGCCCCACACAGTCCTGTGCTTCACTACAAGATGCCTTTTGTGCCGAAATGTCTCATTTGCACATTTATTGTTGTGTGTTTGAGATGTTCACATCTACAGCTGCTTCAATCCTCCATTACCGCCACTTTGTGAAATTCTGTTATCAGTGGAAATACGCCAGGCTTTGCTTTAACACAGCTTTTTTTTTGCATGTCTGAGTGCGTGAAGCAGTAACTAGAGCTGTAATCACGCCCAGATTCTGTGTGAACTGACAATGAAGTGAATTCATAGCAGTTGTGTTTCGTGTTTTTAATAGATGTGCAAGCGAGAGTGATGCTTGTGTGTGTGTGTGTGTGTGTGTGTGTGTGTGTGTTCAGTCATTCAGACCATAAAACACAGTCAATATATCTTTCTGAAATTACAGAGCACATAAACTCCAAAATACATGTGTTACGGTGATTAAAAGTTTTATTTAAGCTTGACTGTGCCTCATCTTCAGAATTAGAGTTATATTTGAAGTGATCCAGAATTGCAGTTGAATTTTGAACACAGTGAAATTTAATTAATAAGTACATATTAAGCTGTAAAAATTAAAACGAATAACAATAAAATGTATATTACACAAAAAAATCTACATAAAAACTACTTTAAAATATTTGCAAAATATATATATATATATAATAATCTATACTAAATAATACATTTATCCTACACTGTGTACTTTGAGGGTTAGGATTCATTTAACATTTAATTACTTAGTAATGTAAACATGGAAAAGTAATGCATTGAATTAAACTGGGAATTGTAAAACTGTATTTTCTTGTCAAATGTAAGCTTTGCTTTATTTGGAACTGAGAGAAATCACGCCTACAGTGTTTTAACCACAGCCTGGATGGATGTGTGTGGATCTAGGTGGAGGAACACTTCATTTCCCAGATTGCATCACCCATAGAGTTCTTTGAATTGGAGCTCATTAAATTCCTCTTCCTGTGGTTCCAGTCAGGTTTCCTGTGTGTGATTTGGTTCCCGCTCACAGCTGGGTTTGTGATTCTGTTTGTTCAGGTCACTGCAGTGTTAACAGCTCTTGGTTTGCCGGAGGGAACCGCTGGCTTTCTTTCCTTCCTCAGACGAGGATTAAAGAGCATCGCTTCTGTTTCTGGGAGTTTGTAAAAACGTTGATATTTTTTCAGTATTCCTTTCAGTCTCTCAGAAACACAGCTGACTGTTACTGGACGAATCAGTGTTTTTGAATGAATGACTCAGTAGATGTTATGGTGGTCACAGACACGCCAGGCTCTCCCATCACACAATTCATCCATTCCCAAAAAGATTGAACCCTCACCAAGCTCGTTGGGCACTTTTCTTCAATCGATTCTGATTCACCATTTCGTACCAGCCAGGCTCCAAAAACATAAGAGCTGATGCCCTATCTAGACTGCACACCAAAGATGAAAACCCAGAACCCCCTGAACCCATTATCACAGATAATCTCTTCGTCTGTCCCATTCAGTGGGTTAACCCTCCAGTCGTACCCCCTGCGGAAAGGACCACACTCATCCATCAACTCCATACCTCATTGGGCTCTCTCACTCCTACAAGATCAGTTTTGGCCTGGGATGGAGAAGGGCGTGCAGAGGTACGTGAGAGGGTTTCGGGAGTGTAAGAGTCCACGGCATCTACCATCTGCCGCTTCCCGTGCCTAACCGCCCCTGGTCACACACCGTTTCAGTGCATGCTCGGTTTCCAGCCCCCGTTATTCCCCCGGAACGGAGACCCGTTGGATGTCCCATCTGTTGACTACTGGTTCCAGGAAAGTGAGAGAGTCTGGGACGAAGCTCACCATCATCTCCAAGAGGCAGTGTGCAGGCAGAAAATTATGGCTGGCCGACGGCGATCTGAAGCTCCCCCTATCAAGCAGGTCAGAAAGTCTGGCTATCCACTCGAGACATATGCCTGAAATCCTGATTTCCCAACCTTGCGGTGGTCGATTGGAGTATTTCGTGGATTGGGAAGGGTGTGGTCCAAAAGAATGATCCTGGGTTCCTAGAGAGGATGTACTCGACCCCATCCTGCTAGAAGAATTTCACTCCAACACTCCAGACCGACCAGCACAAAGTGTGGTGTGTGGTTCTCCGTCACTGTGTCTCCATCGTCAGTCTGTCCTCCATCGATCACTCATTCCTGCAAGATACAAATCATTAGCATTACTCCATTGATAGCACTCATTGAAATGTACTCACCACTGTTCATCAGCAATGATCTCTGTTACTCCCCTGCTGCCTAAATAAAAGAACTGTTCAACCTACTTTGTGTAGTCCGCTTCTTGACAGATGGAAGACAACAAATATCTGATTCCTAAACTTAAGTCTACGATCCTGAAATTAGATCTGATTTTTGATTCCCAACCCTAGTTGTAACTGGTTTCTGTCTGGTCATTAGAGCGGTCAACCAGCTAGCATGACCCGTCCCAGAGCGTCCCATCTCCTCCCATCAGCAGCAGGGTTTGACACAGGAACATGGATGCTGTGTTTCATTTAAATGGATTTCCTGGAGTCTGAATTATTCATGTGTGCTCTGCTGACAGCCAGCGCTGGTGAACTGAGGATACAGACGCATCCAGATCCGTGTTTGTGTCTGCTTCATTATGACGCTGGCTCTAATGAGGAACTGGACCGTTAACGAGCTGATCAGGTGACCTCAACATCTCTGCTTTACTTCGCCATCAGCAACCGGAACAGATTCATCTCTGTGTGGACTGAACTTCTGATGAGAACAGACGGGTTATTTGTTAGTGTCAGACAGATCTCGTGTTCTCTGGATATTGTGGTCATTTCCAGATGATTGAGGTTTGAGGGGTCTCATTTCCACAGATATGATAGAAATGGTTCAGCTCCATCAGATCTCAACACCATAATCCAGCTTCAGGTGTGTGTGTGTGTGTGCTGATATTCACTATGGGTTTATAGTGTCCCGCAAGTATAGTAATACCACTAGATTTTTGACTTTTTGAGGACATTTTGGTCCCTGTGAGAAAATCACACATCTGAAGATGCCTGTAGTTTTGTGTGAGGGGTAGAGAATACAATTTCTATGTGTCAGGGTATGACAGTGAGGAGGCTGCATTAATATGTTTTTTATAACTGACTCATAATCTCCACAGTATGGGGTGCCCCTGTGTGTGTTTACATTATAATAATAATAATAATAATAATTATAAAAGTAATAATAACTTATATTTAGTGATATAGTGTCTATAGATACAGTATACAATATATATAGTCTTTTCAGATTCCAAAGATGTATTACACTTATTAGCCACTAGATTTAATCACCACTTCCTGTGGAAATAAACGTTTTTTTTGTTTTTTTTTTTTGCTGTGACTAAGTGACTTAAAACAACCAACCCTTTTCTCATTGACTAACAGTTAATTGACTATTAGCAACGTACAGGTAAAGGTTCACGTACATGAAGGATGGATGAGTCACAATGATAAGTTATATTTCAGAACCGAAACAGCAGACAGGATGACTGAGAGTGTAACTCCTCTGTCTGACAGCAGGTGGCGCTTGAAGACCAGCAGCACTGCATTTATAAACACTGCTTTATTACACATCACCTGCTGGGAAGATGAAAGGCTAATGCCACTGAAACATTTCTGAAGACACTCAGTTCCCTGTTATGCGTTTATGCAATTAATTTAATCATACATTCTTTCATATAATTTCTCTCCGCAGTCTGCCTTCAGTCATGTTTTCACTCAAAACAAACCTACTCTGTGTGTCGCACCTGTGTGAGACTCTGACCAACTGTGTTTAACTCTAAGGCTAATAGGTCAATATCAGTCAAACATGGGTTTAATGATAATTGAAATAGAAAGCAAGATAATTAAAACATGATTAAGGAGTAATGAATTTGCATTAGAGGGGGTGGGACACCTGTCTATATGAGCTCACTCTGATTGGATGAAAAGTGTCTCTTGTCTCACCTGTCAATCAGACGGTCTCTGTCTGAGTGGGCGGGTCTGGTTCTGAGTCGGTTTTCCACACTGACAGGGTTTTCAGTGGATCTCAGAATCGTTTAAGGCTTGTTTTTCTTTCTCATTGAGCATCAGTTGTGCTTTTCTGTCAGCTTTGACAAAATAAGCTCAGTCATGCTTTAGGACGCTTCAGCCCTGCGCTGACAGGGTTTGGACCTGATGGTTTAGAGACGCGCTTCTGCATGTCAAACACCAACACGGCTGTGAGGAGATACAGCATGATATCATTATCAGTCGTCACCTGTAGAAGCTGCGCGGAGGAAACTATGTCAAGTATAACTAGTTTATTATGATCAGAGCAGGAACAAGATTCATGACTAAACGGGTTAAACTGAAGAAGAGCGAGTGACCCTTGACCTGATCATTCATGTATCTGAAATATTTACAGTGGCTGCCAAAAACAATCCCACTATACACTATGGGCCAGTTTCCCGAACAGGGTTTAAGACTAGTCCTAGATTAAAATAAATGTTAAGAGCTGTCTAAACTGGAAAAGGCTTGCACTGAGATATCTTAAAACACATCATTGCCATTGTTTGGTCTTAAAATGCTCACAGATTTTTGTAAGACATGTTTCTCCAGATCACTGAAAGACAAGACAGAGTCGAGTTTAGCAATATTTCACAGCTGAAAGAAACTATTCTTCTTAACTGAATTAATTTGTCTGTCAATCTTGAACTCTGTGTCAAAAATAAACCCACATTCTTAACATACAAATTAGACGATAAATCACCTAGACTTGTTGTATGTTTTTGGCAGTTATATTTCGTTCTGTCTTTTTTTCATTTACAGTAACTGACTAAGTTTTTATTCGTCCAGTATTTTCCATCTTTTAAACCTCCAAACAGACACAGACATATAGGAGTCATCAGCACAAAAAGTGCTATCAAATAGCATATATAATGAAAACAGCACTGGTCCTAAAATAGGACCTTGAGGGACACCACAGACAGTTAAAGCGACTGATGAACAGCTTCCCGTTTTAACGGCACATGTTCTGTTTTAAAGAGAAGACACAAACCATCATCCTGACACTTTACACATTCAGTTTGGATAGTATGGTGTATCTTACAATATTGCAATTCTGATGCAGGTATGGCTTTTTATCTTTATTCTGGTTTTATTTCTTACAATTGCTGCAATTCCGACTTTATATCTAGCATTTATCTCACAATATCATAATTTTGACACAATATTGAGTTTATATCTCACAGTTATGAATTGTTATTGTCATTGTCACTTTAACTGCTTTTTTCTTAGAATTGTGTCTTATCTCTAATTCAGAAGTGTAATATAATAAACTCAGATTTGCAAGAAAAGGTCAGAATTCTGAGACAAAGTAACATAGTTACCTTTTTGATTGTTAAACCAATTGCAGAAACATGTTCTCTGTGTTTGGGTGATTCGGGGCTGATCCGTGCGTGGGTTCAGAGGGCTTTCTGTCGGTACGATGGAATAACGAAAGCTCTGTGTCACAGGCATCAGTCACAGCCGTGTTCACGCTCCGCTGGAGCTTTCAATCAGATGCTCATCCCATTATCTGCATGCTTGAGCTGCCAAATGATTATTATTGTGTAAATTAGAGCCGGTGTGATTCGTTCCTTCTCTCTGTCGATCTCTCTGACTGAGTCGTCTCATAAGAGTAATGAAGGAGAGCGCCGATGGCCAGATTAGAGAGCTGAAATACATACGGATGTTTGAGACGATGAGCACTAAACTAGGGCTCTGTAACCTGCTATATAACTGTCAGGTCATATCGTAACCTCTTTGGAAGCTCTTGTCTTACATCAGACATTACCTTATATCACCAGTTAACCTCATCGTGTGCTTGACTGTAGAAGCTTCCGGAGTGTCACGTATGAACGTGTAGAGTTAATTCAACGTCACCTGGTGATGATTTTCACATTATTTGATGTGTAGCTCAATATTCATGTGGGATCTTTAAAATGATGTAAATTGATTGTAGTAGATGTCTTTTGTTCTGGATTATAGTGAAGCGTGACGGACACGTCACAATCCCATCAAACCATTACAGATATTACACATTCGATTCTAGACACTCTACAGTAATATATATATATATATATATATTGAGTAATTGTATAAGTGTTTATAACAGTATTATTTGTATCAAAGCAGCTTTACAAATAATAATAATGTTAATGTTTCTATAAAATATGTATTTTTTTAGAGTCAAGTTCAAAATAATCAAGTGTTTAACTGTTAAAATATATTGCATGATATATTAATTTTGAATTATACACCTTTTTATTTCATGTTTGTAGAAATGTGTATTAACTCAAAAATATGATTATCATTTTTATTAGTATATCTCTTTTTTACAGTGTGATTTACGTGAACATTCATGGTATGTTAAAGATTTTGGCTCATAATAAGTGCTAAAATACAGTAAAGATCTAGAAGAAGACTCATTTTATTTAGTATATTATATATATTTAAAAATTGTCATCAAGCTATTTGTAGATCTCTCTTCATAACACATTATTTCAAAGCTTTCTATGTGATTCTATGTAACATACATTAATGTGGAGATGATGTGAAGCAGATGAGATTTACTGGGAGTACGCATGCCTTTATTCATCTACAGCTGAATACAAATATAATAGTTGTCAAATTAAATTAGTCATTGATGTTGGAGATTATGAATCATAATGTTTTGCTCTCCGTGCAGCACTGAGGAGTTATGAATATATGAATGTGTCATGAGATGTGTCTTTGATGGGATTGTAAGGCGTCTGTCACACGCTTGAGAAAGCGACCCGTGCTCCGGAGGACGAGCAGGAGCCCTGAGTCTGCTGAATTCATCTTCTGTTATCTGGAGGCGCTCAGAAGTGGAGGAGCGTTCGATCTGAACGATGGATCTCCAGCTCTCTAATGACCGTCCTGTTATTAATGGAGCGCCGGAGCACCTTTATAAAGCCGCGGGCCAGTGTTTGTGCTCACGCTCGGGACGGAGAAGGGAAATATTGTCCATCTCACACTAATGTCCCCGCTCCGTCCACTTTATAACCCAGAGACAGAAACGCTTCTGCTTTGATGGAATATTTCAGCGGGAAGACGGATGTCCGGGACGGGACGCACTAAATTGGAAAGAGAATAGATTGAGTCTGAGATTGAAAGTGCTGCAGTTTTCACCGAACACAACAAACGAGACAACACACACTCACACACTCACATTACACACACACACACACACTCCTGCAGGGTTTACTCTCTAAACACTCTCACTGCTAGTAACGTCCAGAATTATTACAAACAGACAGCGATTAACACTTGTGAGCATGAAATGCTGAAGTAAAAAGACTGACTTCAGTGATCGTTTTATTTACAATTTAAAAATGTATTATTTATTTATTTGTTAGTATTTTTTCCTTTTCTTTCCTTTATTTATTAATTATTTTTTCTTCAGCTGTGGTGCAAGGGATTCTTTCAAAATGTTGCTCAGTCTGTTTTTTATCTGATATCCCCTTGATCTTGCAGATAATGATGGATCCATTAAATACTGAATTTAATGAAAAATATTAGGGTTTTCATTTGAAAAAAATATGATTGCAAGATGTTAACGAGGTCACACCTAAAATATCTTTTCCTTTTAACACTCAAATAACCTTTATTTGATTTACAGCTTTGAAATTTCATGTTTTAAAAATAATAGCAATAATTGTTGTACATTGCAAAAGTAATAGTTGTAATTTATCTACTTAATTAATTAAGGCACCTTTGCAAACTTTTTTTCACTTTGTGGGTGTGTGTGTGTGTGTGTGTGTGTGTGAGGCATCACTCAGATGAATGTGAGACACACACTGAACCTAAGAGACGAGTGTGAGCCATAGGAGTAGAAACACCATTACACCTATGGAGGGACCCCAGAAAACATGGAGACACTACAGGAGTGTGTGTGTGTGTGTGAGGCATCACTCAGATGACTGTTCTGTCTCTCAGTGACTGTTTCGAGTCATTGCTATGTTTTATATCTTCAGGGCTGTGTGAAGTAGTTGTGTGCTCTGTGATAGTGGTAGTTTGGATCTGAGTTTGATCTTCCCGCAGTAAATTGTCTTGATGAACGTGTTTTTAAATGTTAAAGTCAGTCTCTGTTTGAGCTTGAGCTGGTTATGGTTCAAGAGAGCTTGAGGTAGAATCAGCAGTCGTGTGTGTGTGTGTGTGTGTTTCATCTTCAGCTTGTGAATGATCTAATATGTGTCTGTCAGCTCTCTCCATCTCTTTGATGTTTCTCAGCGTGTCTCGTCACATCCAGACATGTTCTGAGGTGATATTCAGGTGGAATGATTTCTGGAGATCATGTGACACTGAAGACTGGAGTAATGATGCTGAAAATACAGAAATACATTGAATACATGAAAATATTGCTGTTCTTTCGAACAGCAGAAATCCTGCTGAAATGAAGGCTTTAAATATGTTTCAACACCGATAATACAAATGGCAAAAAAAATAATAAAAAATGCAGAAAATTGAAATTTAAATATTGGCTAAATTAGATATGACATTTGTTATTTTCATGTCATGCTTGCTAACAAATAAAAAGGTAATAATAAACAACCTGTGATATTGATTTATGCCTGGTAATGAACAAATAAGTCTTTCATTTAAATAAAGCAAATCGTGAAGGACGATATATTAGTGCTACATTAGATTCTTTCCTTTCATAACGCTCATTTCCCTGTTCATTACAGACTCATGATATTTGACACTATTACGGTGGATCTGAAATGAATTAGTAGATGAATGATACCAGCAGGCCCTCAGTGAATGAATACTGCGTGCGTGAGGGTCAGTGTAGTGACCTGTGATGTTCTCAGAGTTTCACTCCTCGCTGTGATGAAAACCCTTTCTGAAAGTCCTAATCTTCATGTTCAAATCAGAGTACAAAGTCTTCAGGGAACATTCATCTGCTCAGCTGCACAGAATGCTAGTTTCTAGTGCGACTCGCGATTGCTTTGACGCACATGCTCCTCAGCGGCTATTGTACCTCGCGGTCAGGAGCTCCAGCTCTAATGCGCTCTGTATTGTCAAGAGAAGCATGTGCTCGGAAATGTGCCACTTACACTGAAATACATCACTGACATTTGGGACTCTTTGACCACCTGTGAGCAGAAGACTAGAAACTAGCTCTGGGCTAGGTGGAAAAATACAGTCTTTTGTTGTTGTTCGAAACATTTTTGTTTCAAGTTTTATTTATTTCAAGTTTAATAACTTGGTTGATCAAAGTGCTGCACAATATTGCGTAACTTGGACACTGTATTTGCTGTTCTAATAGATCATGTTTATTTCATAATTTGGGTCCAGCTCCTGCAAAAGCTCTATCACTCCTGCAATGCAATCTAGATCTCAGTAACCATAGATGAAGGTAGAAAATTATTGTTAAATTAAATATACACACACACAAGTTCAGCATGGTATAAGTGTTAAAGGTGCCCTAGAATGCATTGAGAGAATAATTTAAATAGTTGTCTGATATGTAGATAGAAGGTATGTAGCTTAGGTAAGGGGAAAAAATGCCCAGAAAGGGTTTTCCAGGTCTATTTCCAACCCTAGAATTTGACCCTAGAATGAAACAGTCTGTTTTTG
>JAUCMS010000165.1:0-15107 GCA_032357445.1 Enteromius radiatus | reverse complement strand
ATAAAAAAAAATATTAATTTTTAAAAAAAAAAAAAAAAAAAAAAAAAAAACTTTTGGTTTAATTGATATTCCTTGGGATGCATAGTAAAAATGTGATTTCTGAAGAAAAAAAGAATAGATAGATAGAACAACAGAAAGAATGAGAGTGTGTCCGCAACTTAATTATATGTCTGCTGCCAGAGAAACACCTCATATCTTCTCTACCTGACCACTGACCCAGGGCTCATTGCCTGTGGCCTCATTAATAGCTAGAGGTCAAGCAGTTGCCCTGAAAAAAGTTTGAGGTCACGGCCACCCATCCACAACGACACACAGATTTTTGCGCACCACCACTACTACACTACTGGCTCTAGTGCTGCATGGAGACTGAATAAAACCGACGGAATAGACTGTATGTGTGTGTGAGCGAGAGAGAGGCAGCTGGAGGAGGGGGAGGCTGGGAAGAGCGCTTCTTTTGAACAAACGTGTGAACAAAAGCCTGCTCAAACTGTCGGCCCAGAGGCCTGGGGTGTTTATGGCTTCTGTATCTATAACCAACAAATCAAGGCTTCCCCCCTCTCCGCTACCCCCTCAGCCGCCTCTCTTTATTGGGAACGGCAAATTAGAGCCCTGTCCATCTGGGTGTTAGCACCAATTACGAGAGGAAGCTGTCAGGCCAGATTAGACCCTGTAGAGAAGGCGGGCATATGAACTGCTTTTATTAGAGGGAAAAAAGCAGGACAAGTAGAGAAAAGTGTTGTGCAAATTCCAATTATTTAGCCTTAGAATGACTAAAACCAAAAGCGTTTTTGATTTAGCTTGTTACATATTCTACCACTTGTTTTAAGCATAATTCGGCATAACTGAATACCAAACAGCTATGCATAGAAAAGAAAGTTCAGTGTCAAACTAAGTAAAAAGGCATTCAGAGACTTTCCATTTTCAAATGAAGCCCCCAAAAGTGGGGTTTTTCATCAAAGATCCGAGAAGTTCCTCAAAGAATCACTTTTTGTCTTAGTGTGAAGAACAATTTAAAACCTTTATACCTAAATCCTCTATACCTAACTTTTTTTTTTTTTTACAATATAAAGAACCTTTTGTGGAATGGAAAGGTTCTAAGGATGCTAACGGTTTTCATGAAACTATTTGGAAGGACATTTTTTTAAGAATGTTGTTTCTTTTGTTGTTGCTTGCCAGCGATTTACGGTTTCTCAAACTTTTTTTTTCCCCACTGTCAGCCGCACTGAAGCGCCCATCATTAACTTTTTGCTCCGTCGGAATGCTTAAAGACCCACACAGCCCCCTCTCTTTCGCACTAATTTGCCAGGACCAGGTGTGCAGAGGCCGGGCAGAGGGGGCGTGCAGTGAACTAGAGGAAAGATTGAGAGTTTTTTGGCTTGAGGGAGGGAGGACAATGAAAGCCACACAATGGAGTCCGAAAATCATGCCAGGGAGCAGTGATGCACATCCTTAGGCCGAGTTTGGGGGATGGAATGAGCCAGAGCCAAAACTGTTTCATCATTATTTGAGCATGTGAATACAACAAATAAAGTAATAATAAAACAAAAACACTATGCAAATGTTCTTTAATCGTAAAACATGCTTGCTTTATGTTTTTGCACAGACATTTCCATCTTACATGAACAGTTTCTTCTCTCTCTGCATCTTCTGTTTTCTGCATTAGAATCAGTGATAATATAGTTAAATTTCAGCTATTTTAAGCTTTGTTATACTAAAATAAACAAAACAAAAAATTTGAAAAAAAAAAAAAAAAATTCAAAACATGACAAAAAAATTTTTCTCACTGACATGTTATTTTACTATTATGGATGTACTATTATATATTATTCTTATTTTGAATCAGTTTTAATTTTTATGTTTTCTGTTTTTTTTATTTTGAAGTCTTAGTAATTATGCCATGTTTTGTCATTCTTGTAGTTTTAATAATATTATTTTATATATCTATATATATATATACACACACACACATAATATATAAAATATAAAAAAATATATAAAATATATTATATTATATAAAATGTATTTTTTTATTTAAGTTTTAGTTATTGTAGTACATCACAGTAAAAAATTAAAACCTTTAATTTGGATTTTATTTTGGTTAGTTTTAATTTAATTTAAATGTATATTTTAAGCAATGCAATTGTAAAGCAATGCAAAAACAACTTTCCTTCGACAATTTCTATATCTGGAAGTGTGTGAAATTATGTTTAACTTGAAATGCTGAAAAGTATTAATAAGATCAGTCAACATCTGAGTGTATTTCAACGCTTATTTAAGTAATACATTTTCAGCTTAGCAATGTGCTCTTCAGGCGTGGTATTTGAACGGACGCAGCAAGAGGGGGCCGTACGGTGAGGAGGGGGAAGCACTAATAGGCCCTAATTGAATTGGATGTTCAGAGCAGACAGAGACTGTGGAAGTAATCTGCAGTGCCACAGCAAATAAAGCGCGGCAGGACTAGAGTGTCCGCCTCATGTGACAGACTGTAACGTAGCCTGCGAGAGGGCAACGGCCCCCTTTGTGCAAACCACAAAAAGAGGCAAGACGGCCTGGCAGGGACTAAGAGCCGAGAGCTGCCGACGGGCCACAGGGGGAAGATGGGCTTCTGTGCTGCAGGAGCACCATGGGATACTTCAAGATGTTTTGGAAGGTTGAGAGAGGAGAAAATGGCTTAGTTATGATGCTTATTATTACAAATATTGCCAGACAAAAACAAAAAAACAAAACTTAAAGAAAAATAAGTAGGAAAACGTGTTTTGCAAATTGAAATTATTAAATCTTTAAATTATATTAAAAAAATCTGAACCAATTTTTTGTTATTGATTAATCTATAAATCAGTCAGTAAATGAATACATTGGTTTTTATTGTAACATTTATTTTTGACTGCATGACTAATATAATTTCAGAGTTTCAAATAAAATAAATCTTAAGGTAAAAAGTTTGGTGAAATTTTTAATTAGCCTTAATATTGCACCAAAAAATAAATAAATAAATAAATAAATAAATATATATATATATATATATATATATATATACAAACAAATAAATGAAGTACTAAAAAAAGGACTAAAAGTGTCATGAATTTATAATATAATATAATTATTATAATATTTATCTTAAAATTAAAACAAAGTTTTAACCAATATGTGACCCTGGACCACAAAACCAGTAATAAGTGTAAATTTTTCGAAATAGAGAATTATAAATCATCTGAATAAATAATCTTTCCACTGATGTATGGTTTGTTAGGATATCTTAAAATCGGATTGTGCAAAAAAAAAAATGAATAATGAAAAAAACCTTTAACGTTTTCCAAATGATGTTCTTAGCAATGCATATTACTAATCAAAAATTAAGTTAATATATTTACAGTATAAAATTGACTAAATATATCGAACATGATCTTTACTCAAACTCAATGATTTTTGGATATTGCTACAAATATACCCCCAGAAACTTAAGACTATATCTCAAAATAAAATATAATCTTCAATTTTTTTTTACTGTATTATGACTAATAAAATCAACTAATAATTGAAAGAAAGAAAGAAAAATATTTGTCACTGCACAGCAACCAAGGAAATAACAAATGCTTTAAATTTTTAAGCTCAGTATAGTATACAGCATTTACAACACAGGCGTAAATGTCATCCTCCCTTCTCACTAAGCTCTGATTGGTGGGTTATACTAGTCACATGATCAAAATTTGGCTGCAGTAACAAAAACGCAGGTGGATCTAGTGGGAGCCAGCAAAAAACATGAAAAAGGTTGTGTGTGTGTGTATTTCCACATCCTCTTCGAATTCAAAACTTGATCAGCAAGACAACATATCTCTTTGTCAGGCTTTACTAAACTGTCTGTAAAAGCAACATGCTAAATTTCTAAGAAACGGTTTCTATTTGCACAATGCCATTAAAGTTAAACATGTCTAATATGATGTTATCAGGCACTAAGTATGCACATTTAATGATGTAAAAAGCTTTAATATTTATCAATTAGATTATAAATGTATCCATTTCATTGTGCAGAGTGCTTTCAGAGAGAGCCCACTCATGCATGCTTCTGATTGGCTGTAATATTTGAATATTCTGTCATGTCATGTGCCTGCCGCTGAAATCTTGTTGCGTTGGATGTAGTTAGGACACGGTGTTAGGGGTGTGCAATATTAACAAAAACTGATGCACCAACATTTTGGGCAATTCTTTTTTTTTGATAACAATAATTAAAACATGTTTTGCTAAGTTTGTTCTATGCTGGTACCCTGATTGATTTAGGCCCCTTTTACACTAGTGTGATTTTGTTTTGAAATGGCGTTTTAGAATGAAAACGATCCCCGTTTACATTAGAGATTTCTCTGTGTTTCAGAAACAATCTCTGTTTAGACAACACAACCTAAAACCATAGCTATGTATAGGTAGATTCACTATTATTATAAAAACAGCAACTGCTATTAAATTTCACAGTGCAACAACACAAAAACAAAAGAGAAGGACAGCCACGCAGCCTCCTGCAGTCTGGTTAGGTGCTGCACATCTGAGGGGCGGTCAGTGAGTTGTTGGGTGGGAGAGCATGTCGCAGCCGAGGAGTGTAAGAAGAACTCAGTGGGCAGCGCTGGACTTTTGCACGCAGGTGTGTGATTATGCCACACTAAAACCCTGCCGAGACCTTCTGCGCAGGGTCGTGACCTTTACGGAATCAGTGGACCTGCACGTCAGAACTAATGGAGGTTTGAGAGAGTCCCAACAGACAGAGAGAGAGAGCATGCATGTGGAGCCTTACTATTTCTTCTGTAGAATAATAGAGGGAGTGTTGCACTGTCAGTTTAACCGACTAGAAATGAGTTACGGGGGGTGTCCATCACACATGACAATCATATTTTAATATTTATCTTTTTTCAAAGCTATAATTATACATAATATACCATAAACATATTACATTATATTTTCATAATTCATAAATCATTTTATAATCATATGCATAATTTAAATAAATTACACTTGCATGTGTTAAAAAAAGTGATTTATTATATAAATATAATATATAAGATATAAAAACTAATTTATTAAAAGTAAAGAAAAAATGTTTTATTTAAATTAAAAACTCACAGATATTTACATTAATTTTACTGTTTTGTTTGTTTCACACATTAATGTCTGCTAATGTCTTATATTTTTGTGGAAAATGTAATACATATTTTTTCAGGATTACTGGATGAATAGAAAGTTCAAAAGAAAATTAATTATTTAAAATAGAAACTTTTGTAACATTATAAATGTCTTTGTCACTGTTGATTAATTAAATGCAACCCTGCTAAACAAAAATGTTACCCATTTTTAATGATAATATTACACCTTTTAACATTAGTATACTTCATTCATTGGTAAATGTAAACTTTTCATTATAACTTTTCATTATATTCATTATAATTCATAACTTAAAAAAAAAAGAAAATTACCCTTTTTTACCATTTGTGTTTAAATAATTTTTTTAAACAATTTTTGTTGCACATTATTTCCTTTGTACAGACACAACTAAACTATAAATGTATGATTAGTCTATTTGTTACACAAATGAAGAACATGAACTGAAACTGAGCTAAAATGAGAACAGATACGAGAGAAATCTGGAAAAAGGGAAGAACAACAAGAGGGTGAGTGATAGGGCCGGATTACATAAATTCATTCCCACCTGATATGGGGCTACATCCTCATCTTGCTCAGTAAACGGATGTTGAGATGGAGGAGGAGACAAAGGCCTTAAAGGGGCTTAAACGTGGACAGAAACAGGTGGTTGATATACCCCACAGGGACAAATCCCACCCACTAAAAAGACTAGTCGGCTGGGACTTCCTGTATTTTCCCCCACTGAGGATTACAATAAATCAGCAGTTGAGTTAACATGACAAATACTTTTCATCCATCATCCTGCTCACTGTATTTCTATGTCTCTTTGACTCATGAGTCGCAGCTGTCTGGCGACTGTACCACTGTGTGCCGGGCCAGACGTTGCTTCCTGTGACGTCGTCATCAGGACACAGGGCCGGTCTGTCTGTGCAACCATGTGCCTGTCTAGATACCTTCCTCCATCCCAGCCAGCATCTTTTAAAGACTGTGACATACTGTCTGTACCACTGCGTGCACGACAATAATCGAGCCCAATCATGTCCCGTCTGAGGCTGCCTGTCTCGAGACAGCCATTAATCCGAAAAACACATCTACTACAAAAATATGTCTTCTGCACAACAGACACTTTCCACAAACAGGGTACACAATAGGGATTGAAACAGACTGAAAAAGAAAGTATTTGCTTGATTACTTATTTTCTATAACTTTTGAAATAGGAAGGCTGAAAGGTTGAGCTTAACAAATTAAGTCAATAAATTGATGCAAAATAATAAGAAAAAATTATATTTATATAATTTATATAATTTTAATTGTGTCAAATGCTTGTGTGGATGCTAAAAGCTCAAAATAAAGTAAAACAATATATATTACACATGCACACACATACAGTATGCGGTCCGGGATTTGATTGCTTGTTAAACACAGGGCACAAAACAAACCATTAAAAACAAACAAAAAAATTAATTTCAGCTACAAAATTATGAAACTGCTGTATGTTTTCAGTTGACAGTTATATTTAGGAAGGTGAGGAGCACTGGGGTAGGACAGGATAAACTGTTTTTACGTCAACGTATAACAGTTACTTCTAATGGGATTATTAGCACCTTATAGCATTAAAAATAGTAACAGGGCACCAAATTTGTACCTTATACTTGGAAAGTGCTGTAAATACATTCAGATTTATAGGCGGGTTTAATGAAATGTAACGCTGTTAAGTGAGAACTGTGACAATTATGACAATAGATCAAGAAGTAAACATAAATCATCCAGCTCAATAACACCAACAGCTGCACTTATCTTAACATCAAAAACGTCATGCTGAACGTTTACTGGCTCAGGGTGAGAGATTCTGGCTCATGATGAGACACACAAGCAACAGGTTGCTGTTCACAAGACCAGAGCGCCACCTAGAGGCCAAAAACAATCATAACCAATCAAAAGCCAATGCCCTTATCATTGCCTCACAGACAATGCTTACATTCCAGCCAAACAATAGCAGATTTGTATTTCCTAAAAGAAAAAAAAACAGAAGTGCTTGAAAGGCATTAAAAGAATAATGGAAGATTTTGATGATTCAGAAAAGAACAAGAAAACAGATAGGAGACCCTGATGACATCAGCAGCTGAAGCAGATGGGGGTATTATGACATCATAACTGGAATGTTAATTGTATAATAATACTTCTAATAATATATATTAATGAATTGATATTAAGTGAAAGAAATTATTATTATTTCAATATTATAACATCATCAGTATTATATTCAATATTATTTCTGATAGTTTAACAATTCTTATTCAATATTAAATCAAATCTAATATAAAATTGGATAAAAAGCTATAATTTACATATATTTATATTACATTAATAATTAATAGTTATTTCTGATAAATTATTCATAAATAATAATTATATATAAATAGAAAAAAAATTTTTTTTGCTTTTAAAGAAATTTAACAAAAAATAAATAAATAAATAAATAAGTAAAATAAATATATGTATATATATGTACTATTTGAAATATTTTGAATGTCAGTAGTTTTAAATTCATCCCAATCTCTCCTGCTATGTATGGTAAAGATTATGAAAATGAAAAAAAAGATAACTGAGTCTGAGTTTATAACTGAGTTTAACTCTAAATATTATGGACACTCATGCAATTAACCGTTTTAAAAAAGTTTTTTTTTAAGTTATGTTTAAAAGTTCTTATTTTCCCCCATGCAGACTATCGTGGGTGTCTAACATTCACAAGCTGCTAGATTTTTTTTCTCACAAACTTAAATTAAGGTACCTTTGTGAAAAACTTTGAACATGAAGCATTCACTAGTCTGTATCTTTCAATGGCCTGCTGGATGCTATAGACTAGCTCTGGTATCATCAGATAATAAAGCTGGTTTTGATCACTGAGACATATAAGATCAATCGTGTATGAAGACATAACGTCCATAATCCTGCAGCTCTCTTTCTAAAACACTGTGCAAGCTATTATATAGAATAGATCCAAACTAAATTGGATCTTTCTTTATCTAAATATGTCAATATTCACAAGACATATTGAATGTGTAGCCAGCCCTCATTTTTAAAGTTATATGCCAGACGCCATCAACTTCTATCCCTGCCCTTTACATAGTTTTGCATTTAAACATCCTTCAAGGCCACATTGTTTGACCAGAGACAGTTTTCCAATGGAACAGGTGATCAAAAGAATATGGACGTGGCAATAAAACTAAGTACATGAAAAACCACTGTATTGTAAATGATCCAATAAGCTATTTCAATATATATTTTTTACGTAAAAGAGATAAAGCATAGCATTGGTACCAATGTGAATTACTGCCACTCTTTGCATCACAACTGAATTCTTTAATCAGCCGTTTTACAACTTCCACATTGTAAAATGTAACCATTTCAGGATATTGCTAATGCAATAGCCAAGAATCATCTAAATGCATAAGCGTATTTTGCTTAAAAGTTGCATTTGTCAAGATAACATTGTCACTGTAGCAAGGCCATGTTTTCACAAGGGCTGAGCACATCTACAAACAAATGATGATTGTTACTTACATCCTGTCGTTGTTGACTCAGTTAACCATAAAGGGCAAACAGAATGACTTTTGTATCCATTTACGTAACGAAATGGGAAGAATTAAAAGCATAGCTGTACACTAAAGTTAGTTTCAGTTCTTCCTCCCGAGTGCACGGTCAAAAAGAGAGTGAAAGACGCAGAAACAGAGGGATCGAGAAGAGCAGACATTAACAAGAAGCTTGAGAAACGATGTGGAATCTTGAAGCAGACGAGAGAATTTCAGGTTGGATACATTCACTCTTTTCTCACTTTGAACATTTTCTCAAAATTGTTTATATATTTTCTTTAAATCTCCTGAATAAGTGGGCAATAAAATGTGTTAGATAAAAGTCAGCTGGTCAATCCAGTGATACTAGCACAATAACGTATGAAATCACATTCCTGAAACAACGGTCATACAAAAACATGGCTGCCTTTTACTAATACTGTAAATACAGTTTATAAAACAGATGAACAATCTAAAAACTTCAGTTGTTGCTTCTTAGATTCTGAGGAGGAGAACACCCTGTCTTCAGAAGATGAAAGAGACATTGAGGTAATTTCAGCTTAAATCTGAGTGGCTGTGCACCGAATGGCATAAAATAGCTACTATGTAAAAAAAACAAGCAGGATGCATTTATACGTTTTAAAACATGATATTTATGATATGATCATCTACACATTGAGCTCTACTGTATGCCACACATTTTGGTACTTGCTGAATGCAGAAAAACTGCTTTGTACAATATTCTTACTGCATATAATAAAAATAGTAAGAGCAATATGGAAGTGAATAGAATCAATCTATTGTCACAACTACAAGATGCAATGTCTAAAACACAAAACCTTATATTGCTAAATATGAGAAATTAATTTGCAATTGTGAGATCCTCAAAAACAATATATTAGGATTCACATAATGATTCAAAATCTGTTCCGTTATGCTATTATGCAATGATTTTCTGCAGAAACAACGCAACCACAAACACACACACACACATAAAAAAAAATCTCTTACTCAAGTGCTTTGCTTATATTTCAGTAATGGGTTTTTCGAGCAGTTCATTTTTAAAATGACTATATTTATCATTGTTAAAATCTGCTATATAGTGCGAGCTTCTGGAGAAAGAGCGAGATGAGGCGAATGAAAAGCTATCAAGGATGGAGGAGGGTGAGATATTAGCGGAAGTCTTTTGCTATTATTCTAATATTTCAACTCAAGTCTCTATGAAATGCTTAATATCATAGAATTTAAATTTCACTGGCTAAACCTTGGCATAACTCAGCACAACATAAACTACTTAATCTCCAAACCTGTTTAATATAACTTTTTCAGCATCTGCTCAACTACTCAAGGAGCTGGATGTGTTAGAGACACAGTTTCAGATTGAGCG
Organism: Enteromius radiatus; assembly: GCA_032357445.1. Lineage (NCBI taxonomy): Eukaryota > Metazoa > Chordata > Actinopteri > Cypriniformes > Cyprinidae > Enteromius > Enteromius radiatus. The sequence goes on along the minus strand of JAUCMS010000165.1, from coordinate 5,024 downwards.
ATCCTGTAGGGAGACCGCAGAGGCCTTTGCACTAAAGGTAAGCACACTTCTCTTTTCTCACAGTCTAACGGCTTGTATTTGTTCTGTTGATTATTTCACATCCCCATATTGATTACAAGCTATGTTCTCCACACTGAATCATTAATCCAACACTTAAAAAAGGGTTTGTTTGGGCATATGGTTTATGAAAAACCTTTCAAATTTACTCAAAAATGAAAATTTGTTCAAACTTTACTCACTCTCAGGCCATCCAAGATGTCTTTTATTGGAAAAGATTTGAAGACATGTAGCATTGCACACAATGGATCCTCTAAAGTAAATGGGTGCCTTCAGAATGAGAGTCCAAAACAGCTGATAAAAACATAACAACAAATGTAACGCAACATTTCTAAAAATCTGTTTCCAGGAAGAAACAAACTCATCTTGGATGGCCCAAGGGTGAATAAAGTTTTACCAAACCATCAGTTTATCTATTCATTTAACATCCATGGAGCCTTTCCATTTTACTGTAGGTGTATAGTAAAAAAGGTTTCTTTGGGTTTTTATTATTTGCAGTAAGAAAAATGCTCCTTTTTAAGAACTGCTTACTGAAAGGCTCTTTAGAAAACCAAAAAAACGGTTCTACTAAAGTGAGTTTAATTCAAGGACAGATTACAGGCCTGGCCGGTGATGCCATATACTGTTCACCTTTAAAAATGACATATTGTTTGTATTAGACTAATAAACAAAAGGGCCAGTGAATGATTTTGAGGCTGATATTGGTAATAGTCATCATGTCACCCTTCTCAATCTTTGAGACTTTTGAACCCACAGGTGAATAAAGATTTCAAGGCATTAAAGAGGCAAAGCCAAGCTATACTTCCCCTGATCCCAGAAACGCCAGAAAACTTCTCCATCCTGAACCTGAACCCCGAGGCTGATTCCAGCTCTGAAACGGTCTCTGAGGAAGAGAGCAGCGAAGATCCACTTCTCCTGAGTCAGAATCAAATTAGAGGTAGCCTAAATTTCTAAACGATGCAAAAATATGCATTCCCATAAACCTATTTAAGAGAAGAAATAGAGAAGATTTTGGATCATGTTTCCTGCAATCTCTTTGTACAGAACTACAGTCATCGGTCGACCGGTTACTTGGGGAAAAAATTCAACTCGTTGCACAGGTGGAGCTTCTTAAGAAAGAGAAGGATGATTTGAAGGAGAAGGTATAATAGCCTAGCGCCTGCAAATATGAATTGCATACAGTTGTGCTCATGAATTTCTGAGAAAACAATTTGCCTCAAAATGGCATCTATGTTAACAGTGTTTCTTCAACGCAGGGATTTTTATGGGTCTTGTCAGTGGCCTACTTTTATTATATGCAAGTTTAAAACATTGATTCACTTATTTTATTCACAAGTTGGTGTTGGAGGTTGGAGAGAAAGAGGCCCTTCTGAGGAAGTTTAGTAAGCAGAGCAGGACTGTGAATAAAATGAAGAGAGGTGAGTCAGCCGAATATATTCTACCATTAATGAGCACCTATACAGATCAAAGATTGATGGTAGTTTGTCTGTGTGTTCGTGCTCCAGTGTCTCAGCTGGTTACAGAAGAGTTTACAGAGATGTCTCAGAAGCTCGAGATGGAGCAAGGACTCAGGCAGCATGCTGAAGTGTTTGCACACCAGGTATGCTTATGAATAGATGCTTTCACTCACAACGCTTTATCATTTATTTTTGTTTAGTAACCAAAATGCATGTTATTTTAGGCATGCAGGCACCATAAACCATGCTACTGATGATCAAAAACAAACTAAAGTGTGCTTAATTCATAACTAAGCAAATGACTACAACGCTTATTGTATGTTTTAAATAGAATCATAGGTTAAAGATACACTTATAAATTAATTTACTACTTTTCATATGCCTTTAAGAGGCCATTTTATTCTTTCAAACTAACCACCAACTGCTCACAGAGGTTCATGGGATATCAAAAGTAGTTCAATAGACAGGATATTAAGCAAACACTGGACTGGGATGTGTCTTGAAGTCTTTCTACTCTCGTTTACGAATATTAGGCTAAGTGTTTATCTCTTTTACACGTCTACTATTCATTCACGACAGAGCCTCTAAATACCGCGGTGAAGACGCTGAACCCAACCGATAACATTGGAAATATACTATAATCAGTAATCATGATTCAGCAAACAAAACTGGAGCAAACTACTCACCCATTGATGGACGTATGTTAGTTCCACATGCAGTGACAAGCAGACAAACCGCGTTTTAGTCGGTAAATCTGCCTTAATTCGCTTGACTTTAGCTCTGTGTAGACTCATTTCCGTTTGGATGTAAATAAGACCGCCTTTCCTCGTGTACATTACGTTTTATGACGATAAAGTTTAAATAATTCCCAGTGATAACTGCTCTCCACAACAGCTTAATTCCGTTGTTTAAAATACGTTGGGGGAAATCCCGACACCGTTGAAGGCTTGGCGAATTTTAACTGACGCAGTTTGAATTGGACCGTTCAAAAGAGCGCGCGACCAACAGGAAGTGATACGGTTTTTAAGGTTTATTGCGATAAATCATAAAAAAAAATTTGCGTGTGAAAAAAAAATCTATAACGACTGGACATTATACCAGTTACCAATGGATTATTTAAAAATAAATTTAAGAGTGCCCTTATGCAAAACAACAGGATGGACCCTTTTTCACATTGATGACACATTTCAATTTAACAGTCATTTCAGTGTATTTTAAATAATTTAAAGATTTTTATATTTGGATTTTTTAAACATTTTTTTTCTTTGATTGAAAGTGATAAAAATCACTATAGTGGGATTTTTCCTTTTGCTATTTGAGCAAATAGGAATGCAAAAAATATATTTGTGGTACTCCCATTCACTGCTCTCGAAATTTACTCAACTGGCCCTGCGTTCCATTCAGAAGGGCTCATCCCTATGCCTAATCTCTTAAAAAGGTTTACCCGTGTGAGAACTTTGAAGGGTTGAAAGGTGTAGGGCAGTGGTCCCCAACCCCAGTCCTTGGGACCCACTGCTCTGCACATTTTGGATGTGTCTCTTATCTGGCACACTCAGTTCAGTTCATGGAGCTCTCCCCTAATGAGCTGATGATCTGAATCAGCTGTGTTAAATAAGGGAGATACGCAATATGTGCAGAGCAGTGGGTCCTGAGGACTGCAGTTGGGGACCACTGGTCTAGGGGACCAAATAACTATTTCCCTAGAAGCCCTTCTGCATCATCATCCCGTGCTCACATGGAGGTGCCTTCATCATGGAAAAAATCAGCGCAAAGGATTATGGGGATGCAAAGTTTCCATCAGTTGGAAACTGGGAAGCCCCCTGCAGCGGCACTTCAGTTTGTAAAAGCCCTTCAATATGGCGTCCATGATTGTTTTCACTCCGAAGTGGCCTTCAAAAAGGTACAGAGACTGATACATAGTCTTATCATAGTTATAGTAACAGCTCAGTTAAATAATCTGGACATAAAAACACACTTCTCACTCAGAGGCCTACATGCCCTGGCCGACAACATGACCATATCTGAATCAATAGACAGTAGATGGGAGGAAGTGCAGTGTCTTCCGATTTGTTCAAGTGTGTACAAGGGCCTTGGGAGATTTGGGCTGTATCCGGTCTATTCACACTCCCAACTGAGAACCTGCATTAATGAAACAAACCTGAAACAAAGAAAGATAAAACACAGGATTGAGATAACACATACTCTTTGACCATGCCAGTCCAGCTGGCTCTATTAATACCAGTATGTTTAGCATTCATTCGGTCTAAATGAGCATCTTCGCATAAATGTGGCATCTGTCTTTGCATCCCTCGTCTCTTCCTGTGGTAATTAGCACCCATCGAGATGGCAGTTTGGAAATCGGCAGCTCTTTAAACCCCTGTCCTTGTTTGACACTTCCTTTTTGTCGGCTTTGTGTATATTGTTCCCCATTTGCAGACACAGACATAATGGGGGTCCCAACAGGGGGCTTTCACCTGTGAAAGGGACCCCCGACGGTTCACGCACCACTCAAACTCATTCTGAATGTGTGGCCACACACCACACAGCTTGAATGACATTCTTTATCGCCACCCCTTCCATTTGTCTGTTTTCCCTGTGTTTTGAAAACACATTCATCTTTTTCTTGTTCAGTGTTTTTTTCCAGTCACAGAGAGCCTAATGACGGACTAATTCGAAAGGGAGAAAATACAGGCCGTCATCGCACAAAGAGATGCGCCGTTTACTCGTCAAGCACATGCGCTTTTCCCTGTAATTGCACCTCCGCAGGGGTCGCGTTTGGTGGTTTAGGTCCATGCTTCTTGCAAGCCGAACGAAAGGGCAGTGAATGGAGGTGAGAAGTGAGAGTCCAAACGGTTCGCCATATGACAAACTCGCACTTCCCTTTTCTGCTCGCCGCTTCTGCTTTATAACAAGTGCATTTCTTGTTATCTGAAATTTCAGGGAGATAATGAATGGTTTGATTTTTGGTTTCCCAAACTGAGCTGATTCTGTTGAGGTTTTGTTCTGCTGAATGAGAGTCTTTCTGATAATTCACTGCATGAGTAATTAACATGCCCACTGAGCTGAAATGTTGGAAAAGTCTTTAAAATGGAAAAACAAAATAAGTTGTAGTGTGAAAACATTAGGACATTTGAAGAAAGATTTGAAGTTTGGCATGGTGACAGATGGATGGATGAATATGTGGACAAGTGATAGACTGAATGATCAAGTGATTGGTTTTTCTCTACAGATGCTGGTGAAACAGCAGGAAACCCAGAGACAGATTCAAAACGCAGAGACTGAGAAACAGCTAAAACAGGCTCTGAGTGAAGTGACTGAAATCAGCAAAGCTCTGGAAGAGATACGACTGTGTTACCAAAATCAGGTGAATGTGTCAGTTTGGTGTATTCAGATTGTGATTCATGTGTTTGAATCATTTCCTGATCCAGTTTATCCAGGGGCTCGTTCTTCGTACGTCGCTTAAAACATCCGAGATGAATTGAGACATCTAAGATGAGATCATCGCGCTAA
>JAUCMS010000164.1:0-15136 GCA_032357445.1 Enteromius radiatus | reverse complement strand
AGAGGAGAGGAGAGGAAAGGAAAGGAAAGGAAAGGAAAGGAAAGGAAAGGAAAGGAAAGGAAAGGAAAGGAATAATGTTTAATATGCTTAATTGTGTATTTTAAGCATGTCTGTTATACCTGGATGTAGTAAACACAGCATAGATCACTGGATTCTTTGGGTCTTTAGCACTCATCAGAAACACGTCCTCTGGAAGTCAAATAAAGAAACATTTGGAGTTACTAAAAGTGGATAAACACACATTAAACTCTATTGACAGCATCTGGAATGTTGCAATTGAAGCTTATGGGCCAACTGTTGCAGGTTTGCCCCATAAACATCCATGATTTTTACAGCTTGAGGGATGAGTAGAAATTGTTTCCAGTGGAGACAGCATACCATGGATTATTTCAAGCATTTCCCACAAAATTCCTTTAAATATGCTATACACAACCATGTTCATATAACTATGTTCAGGCTAAACATTCATAGACATTTCTTACGCAGTTCATCAAAATATGTGTCTATTCCATTGAGGCCGGGGACAGAGCAAGTCAGCTTGGCTTTCAAGAAGGTTGTCCATTTGTTCACGAGACTCCTATGTCCACCCATGTCATTCTGGAGAAAATGCAAGCAGATCAGTCACATCTTTTTAAAAAAAAATCACATTATAATACTGACATTATTACATGTGCATCCAAAATGTGCAGGATTTATATTTCTGTATGTGATGATACCTTACACAGTTGTCCTATCCTGGAGATAGTAGCTTTGCCTGTATGTTCACCATCCATGGCGTTCTCTTTAAAGAACAGGAAGATCTTGTCATCTTCAGGATTATCGCTCTCGGGGATCAGGTGTATTCCTAGAAACCTGGGGTCTGAAATACACGCAATGCATCAGAGCTTCAATTTCCAAAAGAATGAAAGAAGATACAGAAGAAATTGAGTTGTTTAAAATCAGCATGTCAGTTTAAACCCACAGAAATGATTGCACACTTCATTGAAATCCTTTTAGCTGTTCCAAAATGAGCCGAGACCTCAGTATCGCCAGTTATAGGGGGATCACTCTTACCCAGCCGTGACCGCTCTCTCTTGCAGAAACGAAATGTAACCCGTCCCCCACCCATGTGGGCGGCACACGCTTAAAGCAACATGCAGTGCTGCATTACGGCCCAACAGACCCAACAGGATGTGAAGCTTAAACAGCGGAACGAACATTTACCAAAGAGTGACTCCGTTCATGCAATGAGAGTGTGTATGTGTCCGTAGAGACGCCAATGAAACAGTGCCGCCCATGTCATTCAATACACCGACTGTTTCCCAAAGACATTAAACTTCTTCCAGCCACACTTTTGAATGTTTGCTCTGTAAAGGCTGATCCTCTTTGAAGTGCGGGGAGAATAACCATCAACAGCCATCGGCTTCATTGTCTGAAGATAGCGAGAGGCCCGTGTTTCTATTGATAAGGCTTGATAGAATATCCATGTGACTAATCCTCCAAATGACACTGGCTCTTTTGTGCGAGAGAGACAGCTTTCAGAGAGGCTGAAATAGAACTATCGCCCGATGTATCCGTGGTAACAGACGGCGAGGATTAAGGTGAGATGAGCGTTTTCAAAAGCACCTTTCCTCGCGAATATAGGAGGGCATTGATGGCATGGACGTTGACCCTGTGTGAGGACTGAAACGAGAGCCACTCACAGGAACAGCTGAGATAGGATTAACTTCATGGGAAAACACTGACCGGCTCTCCTATCTTGATATTGACCTTTTGTGTTCCATAAGTCTGCAAAAATGCAGGCAGGATGTTAGAGGAAACACTCAACACCCTGGCCGAGCTAATCTTTCCTGCAGACGTCCACAAAGAGGCTCTTTCTTTCTCGCGCACAGATATGGACACATGCACATTCATGCGAAGTGATCTAAACTTGTGCACACAAAAGAAAACCCATAAATTTACATTTATTTCACACATTTGCTCTTGGCAGAGACATGCTTAGCAAAGTAACATATACTGTGTGATGATTTCACCAGGCAGCTAAGGACAGAAATTGAGTGCTAGGATGAAAATCATAAAGGGTCTACAAAAACACATGGACAGACACATATTCAAGCATATGTATAGGGGGTTTCTAAACTCCTTAGAAATACAGAATGAGAGTCTCAGACAATATTTCAACTAGGAGTGCTCATAAAGCCAATTACTTAATTTGTTAATGAACAAATCAGTGTTTGGTTGAATAAATGACTCAGGGACTCACTTATAAAGACAAATACTTAATTAGTTCTTGAATGAATCAGCATTATTAACCGAATGAAGTGATCCTCATATAAAGACAGTCACTTGATTAATGAATGAATCAACATTTTGACATATCAGCTGAATAAACGATTCAGCAAATCACTCATAAAGACTTGATTACTACCTGAACTCATCCAAATTTTTGCACCGAGCTATTTGACTAAATTATTTAACCACCTGCTCACAAAGACAGTCACTCTATTCATTCCTAAATAAATCAGGATTGTTTAAAAAATCAGTTAGTGACTCATAAAGACCGAATGATTCAGAGACTTACTCAGAAAATCACTTGAATCATATCATGGTGTGCATTTCTATCTCAATGTAATCTCAGCAAATAGTTTCTATATTCAATAACCAGCCCTAATTCATTCAGAATACAGCATCTTTACCATTCAGCCATCTAGAATCGTGCTGCTCAGTTCTGATTGGATGATGTAACCCAAGTGTTCGGAAAATGGCAAAGTCTCGTCCCATGAAATCTGCTGATGTTCCAGAATACAGTTCTCCATCTGACAAATAAATAAGAGCATGAAATCTCCAATCAGTTAACACTGATTCTACATCTTTAAAACCAAAACAACACCATCTCTGACTAGCTCACCAATCAGGAGGGATGAGGACTGCATCTTTGGATCATAGGGACTTTTCCCACGTCCGTTCTCAAAGTAGTTGGCATCCAGTCTGAAGATGTTGTCCTGCAGAAAGGGATAATGAATTAACCAACCACAGCAAGGCTTGAATAGTAAACAGATGAGCTAATGGAGAGGTGAATGTCAAAAAGAGCCATTGAGTGGAAAAGTAGTCAAAAAGATGCTGAAAAAGATGTAACATTACTAAAAACTACTTTAGACTTGGATCTCTAAACTCACAGCAAAAAAAACCCACCACTTTCTTTGTTTAGTGCGCTCAGGCCGTGATTAATTTGCGTAGATCAAATCTAGAAATTCACTGACATTTTTCCACCATGTAAAGGCCATCTCATTTCCCACAGTTAAGGCACTTCTAAATAACACACTCGCTGCTTTGTGACGCTCTCATTTTCTACTTCACTGGGCTGAAATTGTTAACAGGGTAGACGTTAGCAGCAGATAGCCACCATTCATTTCTTTAAACGTTTTGGGAATGTGCCTAGGAGACACTGTATGTATGCGCATGAGCGCACGAGTATGTTTTAGTGCTTTCCTGAAAAGAATTAATTTGATCAATTATTAATACACAGTGTGTTGTATACCTCTGCTCGCTTGCCTATCTCCAGGTAAGAACAGACAGGATGGAAAGCTCCGGTGCCACATATGTAAATATGTGTCTGGTTGTACGGCTGCAGCACACGCACAAAGTTTGAGCACTCTTTCTGAAAAAGACAACATAAAAATACCTTTTAACCCAGATAATATAAAACACGGTATAATATACAACATTAGATTTTTTTCTTGTACATATAATTTCTGATTCTGTATAACCCCTCTAATGCAGTTATGTTACATTTATAATTCAAGATAAAATACTGTACACTAATTTTGAGAACTGACACAAGATCTGTAATAAATAAGTAAATGAGACACTTATATTCTGTGTAAGCCTAATATTTAAGCTTTTAGTGTCATTAATGTTCCTGGCGGGTGAGTGATGACGATCCCACCTGTTTTATCCATCTCAATATCCTGTCAGCCAACTTTCATTAGCACTAAAAGTGTGTGTGTGTGTGTGTGTGTCTGGTTTTGATGAAAGGTAAATGTTTAGCACATGTCTTAAGGCCATGTGAATGAGTTGGCGAAAGTCGAAGAGTGAATTGTTTCATGTGAATGAATGCTCTTTAACTCCCTTTCATTTGCAAGATATGCGAGGACCGGGTTTAACAATAATAAACCGACACATTAAAAACACACCGCACGAACAAACACGCACCTATGCGCACGCACACACACCTTTCCACAGCTATTGAGAAAACAAATCAGGTCCATCTGTGTAAACACTGATGGTCTCGACCCGATGTGTGCCGTCTGAATGCGAGTTGTCATTTAAGAGCACAGGAAAGGGTGTTGCCATCTCTGTGTGTGTTTTCACCACAAAAAGACAGCACATGCATGTGTGTGTGTGTGTGTGTGTGTGTGAAGAAAGCTGAATGGAAGAATAGATAAATGCAGGCCTGTTTCCCTCGATTACATCCAGCTCAGTTTGAACAAGCTATTCAAAGCAGATAATAAATGCTTGTATAAGGCAAAGATTTTCTGGCAACATGTTCAGTTTTCTTACAAATACAGTGACCTCAATCACCTGCAACCGCTATACGGCAGCCAATCAGATCGCAGCTTCACACATATGTGTGACCCATCTTGGTCAACCCGCACAAAGGCACTTTAGTGTGTCAATGTAATGGCTTTTCCAAGCTAAAGGAAACGTGTGTATTCCTAACATAATCATTCCACGTGTGCTATAAAATTCATCCCTTCCTGCACCAGGCAGGACGTTTTAAGTTTCCCATGGCCGGTATTGTTTTTAAGGCCCTCGCCTGCTCCGACAGAGCCAAGTGTGGCGTTCACGTGAGAGAGAGGTGGCTGAACTGGCACTCTTCGGAGTTTACTATGTATACAAACCTCAAGTTGTAATAACTGGGTGGTGTACTGTAATTACAGTGTAACTACTGTGTAATTAGACACATATAACCCTGCTGTTTTATCTTCAAGGTCCATAAAGAAGCAGGCAAAGCTGCGAAGCTGAAAAGTGAGCGTACCTTCATGATAGGGAGAGATATATAATACCCTTTCAGATAAGATAAGCAAAGCGTGTTGGGGATTACGGTTTAGACACATCTGTAATTACGTACAATACTAACAACCCGGTAGTGACTAATTTCATTCACACATGAGTGAAGTCATGAAAAGATAATAAAAGTAAAGGGCTCGTCAATGTCAAAACTAATGCACAGTTTTGAAAAAGTTCAGCTCCTGTAAATTAGCCTGCATCAATCTGGAAAATGTAAAATACTGTATATTACCAGGGTTTTACATGATTATTCAGAAATTCACTGCAACATTAGTGCAAGCTATTTTAACAGCACAGATGAGTTCAAAATAGTAATGCTGCACTGTGTCATTAGATGATGAAAATAGCTTCATTACAGTGATTTGTGTTCTCTCTTCTTGCCTTTTAATTCATCTTCTCTAAGCCAGTGTCATGGGTTGAACTCGTACATAAAAAATGATAACTTCAGTGGCTTATCTTCATTTGAATAAGAATAATTCACATTTATTCTAGTGCTGTCAAATTGATTATTTATTAATCACATGCAAACAAACCCTGTATTTACATATGTCAGTGTGTGTGTGTGTGTGGATATATACAGTATACACACACACACACACACACACACACATAATGTAAATATTTCTTATAATATATTTAGATTTTTTAATTTTTACATACATGTATAAATTAAACTTAATAAGTATACACAGCACAAACATATAGTCTATGTAAACACAAGATTTAATTTTGGATCCAATTCATCATGATTAATCGATTTGACAGCGTTAATTTATTCATAATTCAGAATATGATTTATTGGAGCTGACTGAACTCCCCTGAGTGGCAAATTAAATGGCAATCACAAAACAAGTCACTTAATAGCAAAAGAACAAATCTAGATAATTTATAAAATAAATAAATAAATACTCAACAAATATGGAATTTCTAATATTTCTTTGCATAATGATGTAAAACAGTATACAGTTAGCAACTAGCAGCCAGGAGTATACTAACCCACACTCATTTTTTACACTTAAAATATTTATTAAGTGAAGTGAATCTCACTAGTTCTTTGTAAATCATGTGTTCGTTGTAAATATACATAGTGCTAAGACATGAATGAACAGTTATGAATGCTGCTGAGATATTTAACCCTCATCACACATGAATAACCCAGAGTTTCGACCGAGCAGCGAGGCAGTTGTACCAGCTGTCATCTGGGCTTGTTTTTGCCTCGGCTGGCCAAGCCAAATGTGAGAATGAAGAGATTTATGGTTGCAGAGAGGGAAATGCGCTGGTAATACCCTAATCAAGCATTCACGCTCGTTCGCTAGCAGCTTTCAACAACTCTGTCTCCAGAACAAACATTTTCACAGCACGCAAACGCCATTACTCTGAGCTGGTGAATTTGTGTGTACGTAATGCCATATAAACCCTTCACAGCCAATGCCAAAAGCAATGGTTCTTTCAGGATGCATGTAGTAAACATGTGATTCGTGCACCTCATTGCAATATCAGGTAACTTTATTTAAGGGTGTATGTCTTAGAAGTAGGTCTGCTGAGTTATCTGTAATAATCCTGCTCCCCTTCTGCCCCCCATCTCAGCGGGAACCCAGCCGTGAAATTACCATCAGATACAACACACACATGTACAGAGCGAGCGAGGGCCGGGTTGATAAATAAACCATTTCTGTTTTACAGAAGGGCCAAGGGTTGCTGGATCCAAACACATAATATAAACTCTCGAGAGGAACAGAAGAGTGTGCACCAGCAAAACTCCTTCGCTAAAGGCAACCGTGATCAATCAAGCCAAAGTGCACACGCAACACCCGGCCTGAGTAATGCAGGTCACACACACACACACACACATTTATAAAGGTTCTTTAATGAACGCTTTTCTTATCATGAATCATTTTTCATGTCCACAGTGCTTTAGAAAACCATCAAGAACCATGTTAATGGTGCTTTAGAGATTAAAAAAAGCTCTTGATACTTTTTTAGATCAGTGTATTGATTTCAGCTACACTAAAAAAATCATGAAAAATTTAAATTCTCACTTGAAATCTATGGAAGCCCACCTCCACTACTGAATAAAAATGAAAAAGGTGATTTCATGTTTTCATTCCACAATTCTGACTTTTTCTGTTATTATTTGCGAGTTTAATTCTTAAAAATTGAGTCATATAAACTCACCATTAAATCAGAATAGCGAAATATATACTCACAACTGCATTATAAAAAAAAGTCACAAATGTGAGATATGTATTGCTTGGAATTCTGAGAATGAGTAACAACTGTGTGAAGTTAAAAAAAAAAAAATCTGAATGTTGAAATAAGTGAAAATGACTTTTACTAAATGACTTTAATTTTTATTCATTGCTGGAAATGGGCTTCAATAGAAATTGCAAATTGCTAGCAATTTATTTATTTATTTTTACAAACAATTACACAGAAACGGCAAGTAACTCACTGAATTAAACAAAACATTTTAAAATAGAAATACTAGCATATTTTTGTAAATAAAAATAGTTATGTTTCTCAAAAAAACATACTTTCAGCTATTGCCTGCTGATTTTGATTTGATTAAGGGGAATATTTCTTTTTAATTATTCATGCATATTGGTCAGCTCTCACCAAGGCTAAATTAAGTTCAATAAAAACACAGTAAACCAGTAATATTTTAAAATATTATCACAATTTAACAGATCAGCAGTCATTAATTCAGTATTCGGGCTTATATTAACCTTCAGGTTGATGATTTGGTGCTCAAGAAACATCCATAATATTATCAATGTTTAAAACAGATGCTTAATATCTGTGTGAAAGCCATAATACATTTTTTAAAAATCAAGATTCTTTTATGACGTAAAGCATTTCCTTGAAACAGGATTTCATGAGTTTGTACTTACTGGTAATTAATATAATGCGTACAGTGTAAATGAAAATATGTGAGTCAAGCACCCTAAATATACCCAGAAGATCAATCTAGTTTGACGCTGTTCTGATTTCAAAGGAAGTTTGCTTGTCGCCCCACACTTACCCCAAGGTCTTTTCCAGCCCACTTGCATTCATCGCGTTTGGAAGGTGTGGCGGGCCACGCAATCTATAAAACAAGGAAGGAGAGACGGTGTGAGAATGTGTGAGGAGCGAACACAATGAACTGCAAATGACTGACTAAGGCACTCGGCATGAAACCTGGCTGTAAAATAATCAACGACTGCTGCCTGCCATCCTTCTGCCACCTCCATCTGTGACGACGATGAAGACTACCATTCCTCTTATCCAGGGAGCACGAGATACATACACACACACACACACACAAATATAGGCCTACAAAGCTTTTTTTATTCTGTGCTATCTTCCTCTAAGATCTGCTAAGGTATTCTGTCTGTGAAAGTAATTTGGTTAATTGCGCTAATTTGCCAAGTTCTTATCTTTAAACGATGGCATTGCTGAAGTATGCATGTTTTCTGTGTGTGTTCGATAAAAGCCAGCTTTAACCCTTATGAGGATCCAATATAAAAGCAAATGGCCTGCAGCCTCCAGGACAAAGAAAGAATAAAAGCACAAAAAAGAAAGGAAATGAAAGTAATGGAATCCAGAGAGAGAAAGAAAGAGCGATTGAGAGACATAAAAAGAGAAGCATTACGCTGCAGATATGATCAGGGAATGAAAAACAGAGGGAGGCAGGCTGAGATCAAATGGGCAGATGGAAAGAAGAAGAAAGTGATTGCAGATCTGGGTTGTGCAGCTAATAAGAGTGAGATGGACGTCTCTGATGACCCTGGGTTTCTCTGACACACTCCATAAAATCCCTCACCGATCATTCTTGTTAAATGCAGACAGAGGGAAACAGCATGAATTACCATTCACAACATATTTTACTGCTAAAGTGTGACATGTTTCCAAGGTAAGCAGGATATTGAGCTTGAAAAATGGTAGGACACTGTTTGATTCGATCATGAAAAATGGAGTTTCCATATCAAGCTGAACGCAAAAAAAATATAAATTTAGCTCATGATTAACACCCTGTGCAGCCAAATATGCATTTTTTTTCCCTGAATGGCTCACAATAAGACCAGGAACATACATTCATGCTGATGTTAAGGCATGTTAGTGTGGTGTTTCACCTGTTTGACGTCTCTGTTGATGTTGACCAGGTCAAAAGAGAAGACGTGATCCTCCGCTCCAACCAGTAATCGCCCTCTCTCCTCATCCATCAGGAACGTGTCGTAACCTGAACTGTTTGCCAACCCAGTGAAAGTTACTAGATTACTGGATTCCAGCATTTCTGAAGAACAAGAAAAAGAAGGCTTACATAAGCTTAGAATGAAAAATGCATTCTCGTTTGCTTTATTAAACAGTAAATAGGCAGAAGCTTGTGTCAGGTTAGAAGAAAACCCAACAGGTAAGTCCCACGACGCACATAAATGCTATTTATACATACAAACAAACAGGTAGGTACCAACATTTATTATTAATTAATTAATTAATTTATAATTACAAATTAAATATTAATTATATATTTATTAAAAATATAAAAATTCAAATTTTTTTGTGTTTTAGGTTGTATCATATAATATTCATCCATTTATTAATTCATTGAGTTAAATTGCACATTTTTAAATAATTTTAAATAATTATTTGCCAATTTTTTATCCAATATTTTATTTTAGATTTTTTAAATTTTTAAATAAATTTTAAATACTACATTTTAAATAACATTGTAAAATATAAATTTAATATTAATACATATTTAGTAAAAATGTTTTCAGACACCTATTTTGACAGCATTTTTTGCACATTCTGCATCTTTAAAAGCACCTTGGTGGTTAGTGGCCCACAACTGTATCTTTTCAACCACAGCATGAAAATTGCAGAGGAAAACACAGCACGATCGAATCACAAGGACCAAATCAAGTGTATGACCAGCTGACCCACGTAATCATTTATATGAGTTTAACACATGGCTGAATAACCAAATGTGTGTGTGTGTGTGTTAGGTTAGAGGTAATATCAGAACAGGTTTTAAACATGTTGGTATATACAGCTTATTTAATAGTTCTTCTTGTACTTTGGCACTTACATCTACATTGCAGAGTCTATATAAAGGCAGAGGGAACTGATTTAGCATTTGTGTGTATAAAACCACTGCAACATCATAGTACAAGAATCTAATGTAGTTCGCAGAGTACATCTTTCAACACCAGCACTAAAAGCCTCCTTGAAAATTCGGGTGTGTCAAACTTATTTGCACAATAATTCTGTGGAAATCACTTGCAATGAAGCGACCACACGCAGTTTTGTTACACAAGACAAAATTAGTACCGCTTTATTTGGAATCCTAGTAACTCGGGTCAAAAGGAATAGCTAATCAAGCAAAGATTGCTGTTGTTATGGCAGATACAGCCAAAGAAACTATCAGTTCAACACTGTGAAAACAGAATGACCCAAGACACCAAATCTGCCAAATTTGTCACTCTCCCAGTGAGCAAGGAGACAAGGTTGGATTAAAGTAAGAGCAGGCTGAGGGGAAAGAGGAGATGAAGTGAGAACGATGAGGAAGAGGTGAAAGAGAGCAATGGGTTTGGAAAAGAGCTTGCAGGAGCCACCGGCCAGAACATCTGCTCATGGGAGAGGGTGAGGTCAACATCTCTGCAACGTTTCTGCAACACGTACACGAATCATAATCAACAGTGACATGCAAAGACTGCAGCTCCTCTCCAGAGCCCAGATCAATCCGCTCCTATAGTAGCCATCTGCGTTTCTCGCCGCAAAGAGTCTGGACATCTGTGTGTTTGTGGGAGAGGGAGAGCGCGAGCAAGGGAAAGCGTTAAGGAGAAACAGACCATCCTTCCTTTGCCTGTGTCAATAACGCTGCATATCAAATGTAGAACAGTGTTCCCGCAGGACCCAATGCAGAACGGGCACGGTTCAGTCTGTCCGTTCCTGCTCAGTTCCTTCTCTGCATCTAACACCAGAGTTTCATTAAGCGATCACAAGCAATATCCAGATATAAACGGATGCCAGGCCTGTCTGACAGACTCCGGCTGAGTCAGAATACTGAGTAAGTTCTCTTTTATGTAAGAAGAAACATGCAGAGGTCTTTTTGTCACACTGAATGGGTTTATTTAAACAAGACCGCATGGGAAAAAGATCTGTATCAGCACTTCTATATAGATTAATTTTACCGGTTAACTTTCACTACTGTTTAAAAGTAGTTGTTTTTTGAAAGAAAAGAAATACTTCAAGTGATCAAAAATGATACTATGAGTCTACTTAAAATAAATAAATTAATTTCCAATAAACTTGGGAAAAAAAATGGTTTCAACATTAATAAGAAGAAGAAATGTATCTAAATGTATCTTGCCTTAAATGTAACAAATTAGCATATTAAAATGATTTCTGAAGGATTGTGTAACACTGGCGACTGGAGTAATGATGCTGAAAATGTAGCTTTTCCATCATAAATATATTAAAATATAGACAGCTATTTTAAATTGTAATAACGCTGCTCAACATTACAGTGTTTTTATACAAATAAATGCAGCCTTGGTGAGCAAATAAGACTTCTATAGAAAACATTAAATATTTTACTAACCCCAAACTCATGAAAGGTCACCAGACAAATAACTGGAGATGATACAAATAAAGAAATTGACTCTAAACTGTATTTAAAAATATTTGACAGCAGAATATCATAATTGACTAATCAGAATTATGCATCCCGGAGAACTGTTTAATTAATGACAAGCAAACTTTGGTAATATCCAAAGCACTGCATGTTCAGAAATATATCTATTTAAAGAACCCAGAACACATTTAACTGACATGAAGAAGCATATTATCAACTCAAGTACTGTATACTGTATTTCTTGAGTAGAAGAACCACCATTGAAGAATCTAAAGGACTTTCTACCAGGTTCTGCTACTGGCAGGGTAAGACATTTAATAAGAAATATTATTAGTCAAATGTAGATTATATTCAGGAAATAAAAGAAAACCACACTGATTCCCACTTGCCAGACTTCAGGGGAGTCCTGAGAGAACATAAGAGGACATCCTGAAAAGAGGCTTTTGTTTTTTCACTCCCCTGGCTCTATTTTTCTCACTCATCTAGTCCTTGCATCACTTCATGTGCCAAATATTCTTATTCTTAGCCTCTTTTCTCTTTGCCAGTGTCTTTATTACTGCCATTAGGTGAACTTCTCTAAAGCCTCACTCTCCTTCCATTCTGGCTCAAGATCTGACGGCAGCGTCTGGCAGTTTCACTATTCCCCTGCTCAAAGTGAGTGACTGGTGCTTGAACTCTGAAGACCAGGCACTTTTTTTTTTTGCTTAAAATGCTGCCTTGGCAAGACCATCACAAAAGGTAGCCGTCATATGGTCCGTGATCACACAAACACACACATTTTATCCGGAGATACATCAACCTGGATAGGAGCTTAGAGTAAATGGAGTGTGAGATTTAAAAAAGGAAGCTTAACAAATGTCTCCTGCTCTTTTTCAGTCTCTCTCTCTGTCCTGCAGACTGAGAAGTGTGCTGTCAACTCTTCATATATCATGGAAAAGTCTCTCATACACTTGATTTATGAACTGCAACATTTTCCTCCATACACCTTTGTTTCCAATAGTTTGTGCATGAAAACTAAAAAGCTATACTAAACAAAACTAAAAAAGCACTTAGAACTGAAAATAAAACCCTTGTTGAAATACAAATGCAAAAATGGAAAAAATAAAACAAAAACAACATCTGCAACAACAATGGCTTGGTTCAAAAATGCATGGGTTTAAATAAAAGGGGAAAAGGAATCCATATATGTATATTAAGAGTACATTAGCAAAAACAAAAACTTTTAACATTTCAATTAATCTCAATCAAACCATAGTTGGGTTATTTTGATTGGGTTAAAAAAAATCACTAAAAATACACAAAAACATGATAAATATATATATATATTTTTTTTAAAAAGCAGATTTCTTTTTTATCATAATTGATGAGATTAATTGGAATGTACTATATATATTTTTTTTATTTTTTTTTTGCTGTTTTTTTATTGTTAAAAGAGGAGTTTTTGCAAATGAACTCTCTATATTCTTTATTTTATAATATAAACTAAATAAATATAAATATAGACACGTGAATACATGTAAATATTTTTTTAAATATGTGTCTGTATGTGTATAATATATATATACACACACACACATTAGCCAAACAAAAACTTTTACTTTGTATGCGATTAATCACATCGTTTGACAGTTTTGAAAAAATGCTTTAGTTTGCTTAGTATTTTTGTCTTGTTTTTAGTCAAAAAATCTACATTTCTAAATCAAGATACTTTTACTACATAAGCAAAATAACTTAAGAAAAACAAAAGACAAACCAAAATTAAGTGCATTTTGCTTAAAACAAGTAAACTTATCCGCCAGTGGGGTAAGTAAAATACTCTTGTTTTAACAATATATATATATATATATATATATATATATATTCAGTAATGAGGAGTTAAAATAAAATATATGACAAAAAAATGTAATCTAAAACTCAGGAACTATATATGCATAACATAACATTTTTAATCTACTGTAAATTATAAAAATATACAAATATAAAAAGACTTCTCTATAAATGATCTCTGTAATAAATTGGTTGACCAATTAAGTGACGCGTCTAAAATAAAAGTTGATTAAAGGACAAAAATGCAGCATGTCAAACACAACCCACATGACTTAAAAGTGAACAGACCAGTGTACAGGATGAGAAAATGAGTGCAAAACTAATAATAAACAGACTAAAGAACAAAAAGCAGTTTTGTATTTTGGTGAAGGTGTACAGTTATGTATCTCAGCATCTGTGTGTGTGTGTTTGAGAGATGGGAAAATGTGTGTGGCATGCTGCTGCCACTGTGCTTTAGCTCTGCCTCGGGCTACCAGCCGCCCCGGGAGAGCGAGGGAAGTGAGGAAAGAAGGAATAAAAAGTGAAAGAGTGCTGCAGATGGTTTTGGGCGCTACCTGTTTATTTAAGCCAGAACAATGGTGCGCTTCAAAACATACGTGGCCGATCGTGACACGGTTTTGGCAAAAGTTCTCCTTTTCTCTGTTCTCTCAATGGGCTAAGTGTGTGGTTTGGTCTTGTCGGTTTTGTGCTTGAGAGAACTTAGATTTTAGAAACAGAGATTTGCTTAACACGCTGTTTCGCATATTGCTTCGAGCTCTGGGATATGAATAAGCCTGTAGTTTCGCTTCATTTTAACTTGCTCTCGCATGCAACCGGCCGCAGGTTTAGGTACGTTTCCCCAGCAACCGTGCTGGAGTTCGGTCTGTTAGATTGACAGCTGAGTGCGGGATGACATTTAATTCCACTGACACCAACAGGAAACATAATCACTGTGTCAAACTTCTTTATGCACATTAGTTTTAATAAAAGACGCCTCTGTATGAACTGATTTATGTTACGGCCAACTGGCTCAAACTTCCATTCACAAAGCCAAGTGTCTGCTTGAGACGCATGTGGCGGTTATGAAGATAAATTTGTTTAGCTTAAAGGAATGATTTAACCAAAAATGAACAGTGTGTCATTATTAACTCAACATCATGTACTGTAGGAGTTTTTAAAAAAATTCCTGGCAACTCTTTTCCCATGTAAATTAGGACTGGGAATGTCAGTATCGACAATGACAAAAAAAGCACCATAAAAATATCTTAAAAGTACACAAAAAAGTACTTCTACTCAAAATTCTGAAGGTTAATGAGAATCTTTATTCACTAATAAATAATGATGTGTTCATGAAAGTACATGAGAAAGTACCGATATTGAATATTCTTTCCAATTCACTAATTTTACACTCATTTATTCATTCATTCACCAATTTAATGATGCAGTCACAGTGTTTAACAGTCCACTGGAGGAGAAGATTATTCCATTAAGTTGTGTATGACTTCATGTAGTACAGTACATATAGACTTGGAATAAAGTATAAGCTCCATATGAATATCTTTATTACACTTTTATGGTGCATTATTGCTATACAGTATCTCACAAAAGTGAGTACACCCCTCACTTTTGTTGCCAGCAGTTCAGACA
This sequence comes from Enteromius radiatus, assembly GCA_032357445.1. Taxonomy (NCBI): domain Eukaryota; kingdom Metazoa; phylum Chordata; class Actinopteri; order Cypriniformes; family Cyprinidae; genus Enteromius; species Enteromius radiatus. Next base: position 18 of record JAUCMS010000164.1, on the reverse strand, counting down.
TTAATGGCTGTGTGTTGA
>JAUCMS010000163.1:0-15137 GCA_032357445.1 Enteromius radiatus | reverse complement strand
CTCAGTTACTATTTGTGATAAGTAACTAGTAACTATAACTAATTACTTTTTTAAAGTAACGTGCCCAACACTGGTCACCGGTTTGGATTTTAGGACGATATGACAATTGAGTAAATTATAACATAATATAATATATAATATAATATTTATTTAATGATTGTTTTCAAACAGGCTCCAAACTACCCCTATCTTCCATTACTAGTTAATGCTAATACTAACCATGCTAAAACACCAAGTATCCTCAACAGCAACAAATGAGAATGGGTTTATCTGTCACTTAGACCCAATTTAACACCATTTGCCCTGCACAGCCCCGCCCACAGAGAAAACTCATTGGCCCAAAGTCCTGTTCCTCATGTATATTAAAAGACATATAAAAAGTTTATATATGCAAAACCCTATAAACCCACTTTAAAATAAAAATTAGCTGATTGCTGTGCATTGTTCTCCATATATAGCGTGATGTGAACCTTAAACACAATTTGTCAAAATTGGCCATGTTGTTTGCGAACAAAAGCAGATAAGCCCATTTTAGTCAATCAGCTGTTACATTCTCATCAGAAACCGTGCCACAAGACCTGATCCAGTTCCCCGCTGATTCCGCTCCGCAGTTACGGCCAGGAGAGCCATCCCTTAATCCTGCTCACAAAATGCGTCCAGAAGAGGCTTTCCAGTCCCCCATGGATCCCCGTCCGCCATTCTCAAGATCTGTCCCCAAGTCATGGCCTGGAGAACCGTTCCCGTTCCCCGCGGATTTCAGTCCGCTGTTTCCCAGTCCTGCTCCAGAGTTTCGGCCAGGAGAGTCGTTTCGGTTCCCCGCGGATTCCAGTCCACAGTTTCCAAGTTTTCCAGGAAAGCCATTCCAGTTCTCCACGCATTTCAGTCCGCAGTTACTAAGTCCTGCTCCAGAGTTTTCCAGCCAGGAAAGGCGTTCCAGTTCTCCACCAGTTTCAGTCCGCTGTTTCCCAGTCCTGCTCCAGAGTTTCGCCAGGAGAGCTGTTCCATTTCCCCACGGATTCCAGTTCATTGTCTCCCGACCCAGTTCTTGAGTTATGACTTATGACTCCTGATCGGCGAGGGAGGGTGGGCTGCTCCCTCCCTCCCTCCCTCTCTCCCTTGTTGTTTTGTTTGTTGATGTTATTTGTAGGCTCGAGGTCACGCCTTTCCGTGAGTGGGAGGTAAATGTTACATTCTGTCTGTTTTAGTTTCGTTTTTAGTTTCCACGTGCTTTCCCTTATTTGGTATTTCCTGTCGCTATGTTATTATTAGTTTATAATAATCTGAGAGAACCTGTGATATCTTCTTCAGGGCTTTAAAGGAAAATAAAAATAAACTTTTTCACAGAACCTTGCAAAAGCAGCGCGGTACAATGGTGAGGAAAAAGCTCTGTATATTGCGTCTAATCACAACCATACAGTCTATGATCAAAACAACAACGTTTGTCAGGCATCTAATTTGTCATCTGAGGAGATTACAAAAATTCAATGTGTTTTAATGTTAAAATGCAGATAACTAGTCAGGTTACACAGGCAAAACATAAACAGGCTTCCATTTGGCAAGTCATGTCTAATGAATTACAAATGTTACCTGAACTGAAATTGAAATTATATAAATTGCAGCTATATAGAAATATAAAAACATATAATAACATTAAACTAACAGTAACGTTAAAAGCAAATAACAGTAATAAAACTAACATGATAGAAGTGAAAATGAAAGAAATATAAAAATTAGAAAGGTAAATAGGAACATACAAGGTACAGTATGTGCTCTTTATCTGCAGTCATTCATAATGGCTTTGACAGAAGAAAGTACTGTAACAACAAAAAATGACAAATTTTTCTTTTTTGGCTCTCTATGTATTTTACAAATGCTGAACGAATACACAAGCTCTAATCCAAACCCACAATCCACCGCTATGACAGGCCAACTTGACATAAAACACAGACTTCTGAGTATCCAGCCAACTCTCTACACACAATACTAATACTAATACTGTTTTAAAACCACAGGTTCATATTGCACACCCATCCACAGGTAATATTTTGCCTATTCAGTTGTGATGTTCTGATTTGTATTTTATGAGCAACATAATCTTTTGACCTGCTGTAGTAAATGCAGTCATAAACCTCTCTGCCCTGCCTCAGCACTTAGTTAGCTGGCACTGCTCGAGCCAAAGCATTTACCAGCTATGCATCAAATTACCGACGAATTACGTTTCAATTGCTTTAACAAGCACTGCAATCCAAACAAACAGAAGAGGAGAGGAGTAAACAGGCTAATAAAGATGCAGGTATGAGTGTCAGATAAATAGCAATAAATTAATGCTCAGAAACATAAGTAATATAATAAATAATTCTTGTTTATATACACAGTAAAAATAATATACATATATATATACACACACACATATATATATATATATATATATATATTTTGGCATCTGTGGTTCCATGAAGAAACTTTAACCTCCATGGAAACTTTTTATTGCACGAAAGGTTCTTTAAGGGTGAAACGTTCTGTTTTAGAACCTTTATTTTGCTAATTTTGAAACCAATTTCCATGCGTAAGATAAATGAAACGCTATATAGATTCACAAAAACACAACTGACCATAGTTAATGTAACTCAGATGAATTATATCCAGCCAATTAAAAACTTTAGAAGTAAATAGTTACTTTTTTAGTAGGAGAAACCTTGGTTTTACGTCTTGAACTGTTAAAGTCACAAAATTTCTTCTACAACTGAAAAAAAAATCTACAACTGCATATATCAATTTAGGATAGTGATACAATATAAACTTCCCTACTTTTAATGAAAGAGAAATGCTAAATATAGATGAAACAGGAATGAAGCGGACTGGAGCCTAATGAACAGCTCACCCTGGGGGCTTTGAGGAAATGGGAAACCGATGGAGGGAGAGAGAGAAAGAAAGAGGGGGAGAGACTTTTATAAATGTTATTAAGCAATTCACAAATTGCTACTAGTACAAATAGCAAACAACAACAACATAACACCATACATTCATTTGTAATTCAAAATAATAACAAATATTATGTACTCAGGAATATGTGTAAATGTGTGCGTGTTTGTTTGTGTGTGTGAGATGCACAATGTTGTGTTGGGAATGTGTGTTACAGATCAAGAGTGTGTTTTATAACTGTTGTAACAGCACCCCAGGCTGAGATATTTGGGATGGCTGGAGACAGGTTGTCATGGTAACTAGTAAATAGATGGAGAGTGTGTTTAGACTGAAGCTCAAACTTTGTCCCAATGTGTTTACACCCTCCCTTCACACACTCACTCCATCATTCCACTTTTTTCCCTCCACCCGTTGTTTTGTTTTCCAGACTCTCATTAACAATGTTCAACATCAACCTGACAGACATACAGGGAAGAAAGAGGTAGGAAAGAAAGAGAGAGAGGGAGAGAGGAGAGAAGAAGAAAAAAATTGCACAAGGCACAAAAATGATCAAACTATTAGCTGTGCAAGAAAAAGACTAGGTAATGGATGTGTGTTTTCTCTTTAGTCAACACACACGCTCATATCATCAGGGAGACGTATATTTGTCCTTAATGGCACATGAATGAACACATCTGTATAACAGCTACATTCTCGAGGGTCCACAGGGCCAGTAGGCAAGCAGTCTTAAAAAACATCTGGGTTAGTGAGGACATACAGAAACATGGTTTCCGTTTTCTGGATGGATAGATAATGAAGTGATCCACAGCAAAAAAAAAAAAAAGAAAAGTTCTTGATATTTTTTTTTTCAAATGACACAAGATGCAAGTAACAATTTCTTGGTTTGAGAACAAATCTAACAAAATACAGTGAGGTTTGTGTTTAAAATGTGGAGAAATGCTAAAAACAAATATTTAGATATTAAGTTAAATAAACAATTTAAAAAAGTTTATCCTGAATTATTTAATGTTATTGCAAAAGATAAACAAGTCTAATTTTGTAAATAAAAAACATTTTATTAATTTATTAAAAACAGTAGCACTGTGAAAAAAACATTATTTACATTATTTATAATATAATGTAATATTATAATATAAATTCTAAAATGTCAAATTTAAAAATTACTGTTTTCTATTGTAATACATTTTAAAATCTAATTGATTTAATTTGATTTCAAAGCCAAATTTCAGCAGTCCTTACTCCAGTCTTCAGTGTAATTTTTTAGAAATCTAATTCTAAACTAATTTTAAATTGGTGCTCAATTAACATTTATGTTCTACAGTGAAAATACCTTTATTTCTGCATTCTTTTGTTCAATAGAATCTTTTGTAACATTACAAATGTCTTTATAGCTACTCTTCTATCTGTTTCCTTGCTGAATACAATTATTAGCTGCATTAATTTACTAAAAAAAATAAATAAAATAAATTCTCACCCCAAATTTTGAACGGGTTTAATGCGCTCATCTCTGGTTTCAATAGTGACGAAACTGATTCAACTGAATCCTTTAGTTTCATCCTGTTTTGATTGAACAGTATCCAGAGATGTGTGTGTGCGTGATTCAACGGCAGGTGTCTCATAAAGGACCCAAAGTCTCAGCAAACTGACAGTGCTGCTAAATATCTGGCTATTAAAGGGCTGATATGCTATCCTACCCTTTTCTCAGCCCTCTAAAACCTTCCTTCCTCTGTCTTGCTCATTTATGTTAATGCGCTGAAGGATTCAAGCTCTCACTCAACAATGCAAACTGTGCACAACATATTATGAACACAAGCCCAATTTTATCCCATAAATAAATGCATCAAAATCCAATTTATAATACAACTCAAGTATGTGTGGAATTTTCAGAACTGCCGCAAAACATCTTTATTTATTTTTTTTACGTCAATTTCTGTCATTGTGGCTGTATAAGGGTAATTGTTCAAAAATGAAGATTGCTGAGCAAGTTAGTTAAGTTTAGACTGGTAGTTTGACTGCTGACAGGTTTATAGTTTGCTACCTGAATGATAACATATTTGGTTTAATGACATAGACATTTGAAAGAAACTCTATCGCTCCCTTGAGTCCTGAGGTTTGTTCAATGTAATGCAAGAAAGCACATTATACATTATACGGCTATAATGCAAGCACTTGCAAAGCACTGGCCATTCATGTCCTGGTACTACTACAAAGTGTTGTGTGTTTCACTCATTCATTTTAGACATTACATCATATTAACTAAACTTACATTTGTGTCAGCCACCATTGGGTTTCCCAGGTCACAAACCACGACTCTGGTATCATTCTCTGTCCTGTGCTCACAGTTCAGCCGCTGAAGATCCTGAGACAGAGAGGAAAAAAGATTTCAGTTCTTCATTATGTAATATAAAACCAAAAATGCTGAATGTCTGAGGAACACGAACATAGAAGAATAATGTACTTTCATTAAAAATAATAACAAAATACATTTAATTTAATAAAAGAACAATATATATATATATGTGTGCATGACATCACTCAAAACAAAAACGGGGCAATAATAAACCCAGTCAATAGCTAGCATAAGCCAATGAAAACAGCTTTCTGGAGGGTCAAGAGAGATACAGAGGAAAGGAAACAAGAGAGAGAAATTACATGATGAATTCCCCGATAGTAATCACATCATACATCACTGAGGCCCTCCCCCTGTCATCTCGTCAACCCCCTTACATCAGTCTCTCTTTTCCTCCATCTCCCTCCTCTGGCAACCACTTCCTCTCACCAAAACAGAGTCAAACCGTAACCAGTCTGTTCCCAGAAGAGCAGCTAATGTACTTGTGCAAATTGCATTAAGAGCCACTCTCAAACACGTGCTGCAATTACCATCTATACACTGCATCTGTTAAACTCATAACTGACAGACAGAAAGCGATCAGATCTTTTGCGGTCGGTGCCACAGAGTGCCAGTGTCTCATGCGGGAAGACGCAGTGATGCATGAACGCGATGATGGAATGACTGAATGACAGCCAAAGATATGTATAAAGATAAGTGAATGCAGGACTATATGAAATGAGATAAACAGTCTGTTAGATCTCAGCAATGCATTACAGAGTACACCTAGACGCGAGGCATGTTTTAGACCACGGCTAATAAGAAACTATACCCATAATTAGATCAACATTCACTGCATTCCTGCCTCATTACTACATCAAAGGCACCGCGGCGCTCGTGTTTGTGTTTTTAACTCTGAGTCAAAATGGATTACAGATTTAGCATTTTACCATGATGGATTTAAAGCTTTTTAGTAAATCTGATATTTCACAAGACCTGAGTTCACATTACACTGTGTCATGACCAGGTGCAAAGTCATAAAACGCCATCTTAGTCTTGAACAACACAGAATGATGGACAGAACTATAGAGAGTATGATAAAAAGATGTTACAGAAAGACAGACAGACAGATAGATACATATATATAGCATCTAATATTAATACACTATAATAAGCAAAATAAACTCACGCAGCTGTTTTCTGGAAGAAGAGAATACAATGAGTGAGTCATAATCTAAACACAGCAATAAGAGTCTGAGACTAAAATAAACCTTCTATAATCAGAGCAACTATAAATAAAAGACATCATACAAATGACTTTTACTATATAAAAGTCAGTATTAATTAACTTCTACATCCAAGCGCCCACCCAGACCCACATAAACACACTACTGGGTCCATGAAAGCCAGGGTTAACAACAGGCCAGGTAGGGCCAATAGTCTTCAAATTTGAGCTACAAGGACAAAATCAAGCTGTGTTTCACTGTCTAGGCCTACAGTGTTACTTTAAAACCCAGGTTTAACATGCCTTCCTGGGACAAACGTTTCACAGCACCACTGTGTTGCCAGTGTAAGCATGCCATGTACACATACAGTATATGTACAGTAACAAAGGATAGTGGGTAATGTTTACCTCACGTCTGCGCTCCACACCAATATAGTCCGCCTCTGGTGGGAGGGTCACATAAAGCTCTGCCTCGTATGCCCCCTCTCCCTCATTGGCTGCATTAATGGTCAACATAAGCAAGTTGTCATCCCCAATTATAAGTTCAGTCCGGTCCCTATAAAAAATAAATAATCAAACCTGCATGTAAAATAACTTTTTATATGTTCAAAATCAAAGAATGACTTGATATGAAGTATAAACAACTGAAAAATGATAGATTGCTCAATGGCACACACATCTAATGTTACTGATGTACTGCATTGGACCCATTGACTTACATTTTAGCAGACAGTTTGAGATCTGGGATGCACATGTTGTCTTCTCCACAGTCCAGCAGGATGTTTGCCTAGGGGAGAGGGGAAAAAAAATCTTCTCTTTCAGTTTTTGGTTTGTTTGTTCACTGAATTGATCTTATGTTTTAATTTCTCTCTACTAAACTGTTTATATCAGAAAAGAAGATGGTGTCTTGTTTCTTATTTAAAATAACCTGTATTTTAAATCCTGTATGTCATATGGTCCTAATTGAATTATTAAAGCACACATGCAACATCTTACAAACAATGGCAAACATTTATGTTGCACGCAGACCTGCTCATGGTGGAAGGTCTTGCTGTAGTGGTCCAAAATGGGCCGCAGCTGTAGGCCAGGTGGAGGAGAGTTCTGGTCCAGACTGTAATTCAGTGCCACGCTGATAGGACTCAGTTTATCTCTGAAGTCTCCCTCATCCTACACGCAGATAGACAGACATTGCAAACAGAACCAAATTACTCTTCCTCTCATCCTAGTTTGACTTTTTCTACTCTTTTGATTATCTTCGTACTTTGACATCAATCTGTTTCCTTTACACGACAGAGAAGTAGCTTCTGTATGACCATTCTTGCCTCAGAGAGCCAAGGGCAGTAAATACAATTGTTCATTAAATTACAAGGATTTGAGAAAATGAAAAAGAATGTTTATGTTTCTGAACAAAAATGCACAAGGATTTGTAAAGGAAAAGCTTCTGAACACAAAATCTGCCAGGCTGTTATGGTTGGGTGCTGCTGAATAAAAACATTATTTGCACAAATTCAAATTGTTATGCACACAAATATATTTTTATAAAAATTATTTTTCAACTGTTATTCATCTGTATAAATATTTTTTTTCATGAACCTAAAATAATAAATAAAAAATAAATATTTACATTTTTGCATGTAATAATTATTGTATGCAAATATATTTTATTATTAATGATAATAATAATAATAATAATATTTAACATATTTAAATTGATCTAATTAATGTTTTTATGCATGGATGTTTATGCTTTATATCTGTCATATATTATAGTAATATAATACAACATATTATTATATTATTAAGAATTATCAGTAGAATTCTACTAGAATAATATCTAATAATATTATAATAAAATAATGATAATTTATGCTGTTGGATATTTGTGATTTACTGAACTTTGATATACTTTTTATTTATTAATAATAATAATAATAATAATAATAATAATAATAATATATTAGTATAATATAGTATATTAGTATTAGTATATACTAATATATACTAATATTAGTATATAATGACCAATTTATTATTCTTATTGTATAATTTCCTGTTTCTAATTTCTGTTCTTTATGTTGTGAGACGTTTATGCTTTACATCTGCAATATATCATAATGCCAGTTCATATTGCCTGAGATTTTATCAGTCAAATTGAGTTGGCAAATAAAAGTATTTCCCATGGCCTGTGTTATCAAATAAACACCCAGAAACACTGCGCTCAATTACTGTGTCACCTCGGCCCAGCAGAATATTTGGTCTCATTTTTGAGACGCACTCTCACGGAGGCATTCTCACATTGCTTATTCCGTCCAGATGAGCCATGTTACACTAGGAGCTTGGTTTGGCTCACAATTAACTTTCCCATGGGTTCAGTTTGTAGTGAAGATAAAACAAGAATTTTTCATGAGGAACGAGGCCAGTTCAGCAATGTTCTGTGCTTTGTGTGGACTGTAAGGCTCACCCGCAGGTAAACAGAGTAGTTGTGGCAATGTTGGCGGTCCCCTTGACCCACAACCAACTGCTGGCTTCTCTGGTGCTGGTGAGAGTCCATGAACAAGATCCTCTTAACTGCTCCACGCTGCTTCAGCCAATCCAGCTGCAGGTCCATTCTCAGAGCTGAGAGAGAGAGAGAGAGAGAGGCATGCTATTGTTAGCTCCACCTTTACAGACTCTAATTCCTACAATTTGTGCTCGGACCAAACAGGTTTTGGACCATAAAAATAGCACGTTCTTTAGGGTTAATGACCAGGGCTTCTGAACAACAATCAAATAGCGCTTCCAACGCACGTCTACCTCACACACACATCCACACCTGTTCTTTTTCATCTCCAAACCCATATGCACTGATTTTTAACAGGCCTGCATTCAGAGGCTTTTTATTGCCTGTTGGTTTAATCGAGTTTGGCACCTTCTCCATTTTGGCCATTACTGCAGTCACTTACATTCAGATGTTCAACAAGTGCTGAGATGCACAAACTCACACTGAGCACAACACATAGAAGTGAAAACCACTTATTTGCTAAGTACAAAGCATCACTGACCAATCAGAAATGTTGCTGTTACTATGAAAGCAACTGTAAAAACTTACATGTTTTTGATTTTTTTGTGAAAGAACATTACAATTTAACACAAATGTTGATGTTTTAAATGGAAAAGTTTAATTTTCAGCAGCCATTACTCTAGTTTTTCTTTAATATTGACATCAATCAAAAATTATTTGTTGCTCATAAACATTTCTTATTATTAAACTGTTCTGCGGCTTAAAGGGACATTTGTTGATGAGACCAATTTAATTGACAGAAAAATGAATGCACTTACCTACACGATCAGGAATACCCATCCCAGAGATCTTTGCGCACACATTTACTGACAGACTGAGAGAAAGAAATAAAGAGAGAAAAAGACATTTAGTACAACACAACTTTACAGCATAACCAAAAAGCAATGACAACATTTAAGTGATGTTAAAAAAACAGGGGAAGAGGATTGTTAATATGGGTGGAGTGTTTATAGATGGAGCAGCATGGAGACGTGGGACGCTGAGGGACCCTGTGCTCCTCAATATTTAATTACTTAATCGAATTTGCCTCTTTTTTTCTCTTCCATTTGTCCTTTCCTTGCTTCTTCTCTCTATCCCTCCCTCTCTTTAATAGTCTAGTAATAGAGGCAAGCAATTACATTGGCCCAAGAGTCACTTCCTGTTGATGCCAGTAAAAAAGGGACAAAACCACTTTCTCAAAACCATTCTCTAATTTCTCAAAAATCTCACAGAAATACTTTATTGTATTTAAAAATTCTAATAACATTTTAAATGCAGTCTAATACGCAAACACCCAGCACAGGATGTCCCAGCTTATTAATTAATATTAATCTACTGGAATCTAAAGATGCATTTGCCACAGAGTTTTTGTGTAAAACTAGCTCTTCATTTTCATTGATGAAGGATTTAAAACATGCTACTCTATCACAAACATGCTGTAAGGTGAGAGCACTTAAAAACACACTCACACCTCTCCAGCTGGAGCTCAATAACTGTATTTCTGTTATGTCGAACATGTAACGATATCTGTGTTCAGGGACTCACAACTGCAGTCTTAATGGCCCAAAGGGCCAATCTGATGCATAGCATTCCATATAACCCAAATATGTCTAATCAGAAACACCCCATTAGCCCCCCTACACACACAGCATTGAGCGTGTCTGAGTTTAAATTAGCGATAAACAGCTGGATGCTGTGCCTCATGAACAACATGAAATACCCATGAGGCCGTGCCTAATGGAATCCAGCATTGTGCATTGTGCTCTAACCACGCAAACCCTGCCATGACCCCTCCAGGTAGTGCTGCATTTTAAAATATACAACCGAAGTCATGTGTGCGCGCTGTACAGTGATAGGGAAGGTAGAGACCGTATGCAGATTTCAGAGAGGAAGTGGCCCCGCTATACATAATTTAATGATGCCTTGTTAGTTCTCCTCCCCCGTGGCAAGGGTAAGCGCATAATCATGCACATACAAACACTTCAGTGCCCGGAGGTTGAACCCCCCTGACCCTTGCTTTGACCCCACTGCAACTTCCCTGACTCGGCCGCCCATCTGCCATTTGTAATTACTGCCCACTCCTCAGAGTATTAATGGCACCCTTGTGTGTGTGTGGTTTGACATAAGTCATTTAACACACTTTTACACTCGGCATGTATGTAGGCTGTTTAATATATATGTTTAGCATTTTTCTCATTTGAAACAATGCGCTTCAGGGTTATTGGATACAGAAGAATATAAAAAATAACAAATTAAACTATAGCATTTACAGTTAAATAATTAGTTCACTTCAAGATTATAAATATGATGCATATGTTTGCAGTTTAAAATAGTTTTTGGCTTAGAGATGAAGTCGACGGCACTGCCTCGTCATCTCCGCAGTAGAGAATGTGTAGCAGTGAAATTAATTATTATAACTATTCTAAGTTCCAGGTTCCACACTCCACATGGACACTTCAATAGTGCACATATTTCTAGATTAACATCAGACTGAGCAACCATGTAAAGTTGCTAATACTAACATGTTTCAGATATCATCACTAATGTTTATTCAGGAAGTGAAGGAATCCTTTCACTTTTTTCATCCTCTGGATCTCTTTACGCTGTCTTGTCTTCTCTTAACCATCTTATTTTGTTTTTCTGTGCTCATCTGTGTGATTCAAAGTTTCTCTCTGTCTTGCTCTATTTCCAACCACAGTTTGTACATTTATTTTACTAAGCTACTCTTTTGTTATTACAAAATTCCACACTTTAGTTCTTTCGTTTGTCTCTCCAAAACCTCCAGTTCTTTCTTCCCCACGCCAACCCTAACACACAGGCACATGCACCCCAAGCAGCCAAACAGATCTGGTATGTTTACAGTCACGGGGCCCAAAAACTACTTGTGGGACACAATGTCCATCCACATAAGGGGTAAGAATGCAGGGTTGTGTGTATGTTTGTGTGGTTTGGAAGAATGCACTGAGACTTCCAGAAACACTTAGTTTCACCACAGAGAAGGACAAAAACTACTGTAATGTGGTACTACAGACCACATGGTCTTAAAACCTCCCAGTCAGCCATAGCTCTTAGGCCCAGACTACTTTGGTTTACCGTTAACCAAGACTAAAGATCAACATATCTGTCCCACCAGCTGAACACTTCATCTAGAAGAGATAAATCTAAACATGAACTTTCAAATGGTTTTGTTTTTATAGTACACAAGACACTCTTTGTGTCAGAAGCTAAGGGTATACTTCACTAACTAGCACTGGATAATTGTGGCTGACACTTACCAGGTTACCATGTCATCAGAATTGGGCATGCGGCAGGACTTGTCCTCAGGATTGAGAATTCTGGGTGTCAAAATCAGCTGAGCATCCACTGTGATCACTGGCCTTGCCCTAGTATTGAGAGAGAGTATAATGCAGATAATAAATAATAAATTACTGATGTATTTGATATGATTTTATTGCAGTAATGAGTTTGAATGGGAAGCTGAAGACCTAATGTCAATGTAAATTTCAGTTCATAACAAATTTGACATGTGTAGGGTGTATTTAAGTGTGAAACAGGATATTCAATGTAAACACTGAGGGATGAGACTTAGGCCACTTTATTAATGTTAATGTTGCATTTATAAAGTCAAACATTAATATCAATTTTGTTTTCAAACATGAATTGACAAGAAGAATTTTGAATTAGCTTAAAAATAATTGAAGTCAATGCACTGTATTACATACAAAATCACTTACAGGACTAACAGAAACTAAACATTCAGAGTCTTATTCTACTAGAACATCAGGCTGAGTAAATGAGATCTTAACATGAGGTCAGTCTCTGTTCTGCTCCGCTCTTACTTTCAGCCTGTTGAGACTAGCACTCAAACTGGATTAACAGTGGAAATGTTAGCTTACATAAATACACCTGAGCCCACTACAGCGAATCGCTTTAACACTGACACCAAAACACAGCTAGTGCGTGATGTGAGAGTGTGTGCTGGGACATGTTAATGTGTCTGTGTGTTTTGGTGGCTTTGAGGCAGGAAAAAGGGACTATTTTGAAACATTTCTGAGGGAAACCTGATCTGAATCATGCAATCGAAGTCTTGGCTACTCAGACTAGACATGCCACAATTCTGTAGGTAATGTTCACTGACTGTACTCCTGTCAACTACAGCTAAGTAACTCTTCATGAACGCATTATGAATCCAGACATTTCAATATTTTCTGTTATGCAATTTGAAAATGTGTTACAATCGTATCATTGAACAGAGAAAAACAACTTGTTATGTATCAGGTTTCCTTCCAGCTAAACCTCAAACACAGGTGTTTTCTGTGCCGTTCACTCTAATGGAGAAAGCATGTGTGTAGAAAACTGAGTTTAAAAAAAATATGTGATACTACACACAAATACACTATTATATATATTTATACACCTGATACATACATACATATACATATAAAAAAAATCTAATATATTTTATGTTTGAGTTTCGAAACTCTACTCCTCGCCGTGTATTAGGATGATAGAGACACACGTCCTCTTCCAGGCAGCTTTGTAACATTTTATGTTGATTGGAAATTCTTAATTATTTCGCTGATGGTGGAAATGGTAATAGCTCTTTTCTTAAAGCCACTTCACTAACTGGTGAAGCTCAATTATCTTTAGTTTTTTCTCATTGTGTCGATGATTAATTGTGATTTGTGTTTTCCCTCCTATATATGTTTCTGTGAAACAAGAAACCATGGCTGTATAATTTAATATCCGTTATCACCCTGGAGTGCTCAAAATTGTGAATATGAATGGGAATATACTTCAGAGATATTTTACTCATAAACAATTCTAGGGGTGCCAATAATTGTGGCCAGCATGTATTGGAGAAAAATGTTTATTTCGCAATGAGTTTTTCTCCCCATTTTCAATTGTTTTACTTCAATGATAGGTTCAAATTTTGTAAATTTATTGATTGAAAGATCAAAAGGATAAACAACGCAGATTTATTTTCACAGCCATCTTTGCTCAGATTTACCAAGGGTGCCAATATTAATATTAATGGAGGACCATACACATCAAACTGTGATGCTTTGTGTGTTCCGATACCTTTGTCAGCATTACGTTTTTTCAGCATTTTGAGCTACTGTAGCTCTTTTATGAGATCAGAACAGACAGACAAGCCTTGGCTCCCAATGTGCATCAGTGAGCCTTGGCTGCCCAAGACCCTGACTGGTTGTCCTTCCTTGGGCCACTGCATACCAGAGACACTTCTTGAAACTTACCTTTTTGGAGTTGCTCTGACCATTAATATTTGACCCTTGTAAAGTCATTTGGCCCAGATTTTATTTACCTATTTTTCCTGCTTCTAACACATGAACTTCAAGAACTGAATTTCACATGTTGCCTAATATATCCCACCCCTAGTCAGATGCCGTTGTGACAATATAATCAATGTTGTGCTATGTTAAATATTTTTGTTTGCAAAAGAGAGCATAGAATTTCAGTTTAAATGCTATCAAATATTAATGTCTCATTGAAAAGAATTGGTGTGAATATGTGTGTATCTGTGTCTGACTGGCCATCTGTTTAGGGTGTTGCCCAAGACACAGGGATAGACACCATCTTCACAACGCTGCAGAGGATAAAACATATATAAAAATGGAAAATGGAAAGTTGGATGGATCTTACCCCATATCTTGAGTTTTTAATCATTTTGGTGCCATTATCTCCCAGGCTCCCATTAATTTCCAACTGTGCTGTGTATGTGGCCTGATGATGTGGATATCTTTTAAGTGTATGCCCATCAATCTAATCAAATGAAATTTGCATCAAGCAAGGTGCATGAATGTTAATTTGTTGTTTCACGAATTCGCACTTCTTCATTAATTTAAATAAGCAAATTTGGCGTGCTGTCCGGGGAGCGGATCCCGAGCCCTGCTGATAGTAACCCTAGCGAGGGCAGGGCTCGGAGCGAGGCTCGGTCCTGTTCGCCCTCCTTGAAGGTGCGACGGAAAAGGCGGAGAAGGGGAGGAAGGTGGGATTGTGCGTAACTAGATACCTGCGGCCTCGAGTTGGAGCTGCTGCTCCCGGAGGGGCTCGAGCGGAGCAGAGGTTTTGGTGGCCGCAATGGGCTGACAAGTAGAGTA
>JAUCMS010000162.1:0-15146 GCA_032357445.1 Enteromius radiatus | reverse complement strand
ACCAGTGCAAGTCACAAACATTGTATTCCCCCAAAATTCTGAGAATCCACCTCGAAGATTCACAAATGACAATTACATGAGAAGCATGAATAATGGGGAGAAAATTCTTCGATCATGGATGTTATATTCCATGAGCACAGACTCAGTGTTCTGTTTTGCCTGCACTGTTTTTGGGAAGCGTGACAATGCCTTAAGCTACTGTGGCTTCCCAGCCCAGTCGCATGTTTTTTTTTTGTGGCACGGACACGATTCTTACTCGACTTTCGTGAATCCGGAATGAATGGATGCATCCAATGGAATCTTAGTTTTACATTCGTGCTGGAGTTACGAAAATAATGAAATATTCGTGTCCCTGACACGAATAAATAGATTTTGTGCTAATTTTGTGATATTGTCACGACCTGCTGTGAGACTGGGTTGGGCTTCCGTACATGGAGGAACCTAGCATCATTTAAAAGAACACGAATATTCAAAGGGGCATTGGAAAGGTGTCATAAGGAGAGTGATTGCCATAATTTGACACTTAGCAGAATGCAACCAGGCTTTAAGAGGGACCACAAGTGAGTTGTATGACCCACACAATGGGAATTTTCTGGCACAAGTTGAACTGATGGCACAGTTCGATTCAGTTATGACTGAACACATAAGAAGGATAGAAAACCAAGAGACAAGTACTTGAGTGGAACTATTCAAAATGAAATAATTGCACTAATTGGAAACAAGGTACTGGAAGAGATTGTGAGAAGAGTACACAGAGCAAAGTATTACTCTGTTATTATGGATTGCACTCCTGATGTAAGTCATAAGGAACAGCTTTCCATTGTTCTGAGAACTGTCAATTGCGAACCATCTGTGTCCATTGCAGAACATTTCTTTGGATTTTTAGATGTTGAATCATGTCAAAGTCATTCTGAATGCTGAACGCCATGCTGTTTCAAGATGTACTATCCGGTCATTGATTGAAACCCATATGGAGGCATTTGTATAAGAATGATAAGCAATATACATGGACACACACTCGAGGAAATTTAATTTCTTTGGCCAGATTAGATTAGAATATTGTTTAAACACCACTTTAATATTGTGAAAGACTGTGTAATAAGTCCTTCATAATATATACTGTTTTTATAGCAAACATAAAGTCAAAGAGTGCCTATTGGCATTGGGACTATGGAAAAGTTGGAATTATTATTAAGTTATGTCAGCAGTATACTTCCAATGTCTCTAAAAACACTGCACAAAAATTGAAGCTGACATTGTATAGTTACAGACACCAATAGAGGCTACTGGATGACAGAATGGAATTGATGCCCAAAGGGAGCTTTGGTCAGGTCGCGCTATCAAAATCTTCCAAGTTCTTTTTCAATTTGGAAAGGGAAAATGGTCGATATATATATCAGACTATTCTTGCCCATTTTCTGACATGGGCGTCTGAAATAAGACAACGGGCTGCAAGGTTCTATAATGAACTTTATGAGATTGAATATAAGTAGAATGAGGGTGTGACTGCTAGTTTTTATGCAGGCTTACCAGAAAAGTAAAAGGCAGTACTGGAGAAGCCGTTGTGTGAGCAAGAACTTTGGAATACACTGCAGAATATGGAGGGCGGAAAAGCTCCTGGTATTGATGGGCTTCAAGTTGAGTTTTACAGAGCCTTCTGAGTGGTGCTGGGTGAGGATCTCTTGGATGCTTTCAATGAGAGCATTGATCAAGAGATCAAGAGAGTTAAGCACCAGTACCTTTGGACAACTCTTAATGCTTGTGGTTTTGGACCAGGTTTTATTGGAGCAATTAAGGTGTTGTATGGGAACATTGAAAGTATGCTAAATACTTTCAGACTTTAGCATATTAGCATATTTAGTATGCTAAAAATCAATGGTGCTTTAAGTGCCCCTTTTAGAGTTATAAGAGGTATTAGACAAGTATGTGCACTCTCTGGAATGTTGTACTCTTTAGCAATTGAACCTTTGTTAAATAAGTTATGCTTTAAAGTGATGGGTTTAATATTACCACATAACAATTTGCAACATCAGATATCAGCTTAGGCTGATGATGTAATGATTATGATTAATGAACAGAACGATATAAATACCTTGGTACAAACTGTTGAAGAGTTTTGAAACATATCCACTACCAAAGAAAATTGGAGCAAAAGTGATGCATTGGCTGTTGGGAAATGGTAAAAGTGTCCAGCATTATTACCCCGTGGGTAAACTTGGAAAAAAGGAGGAATAAAATATCTGGGAGTTTTTATTGGGGATCCAGTCACACAAAAAACTGGGTTGGGGTCGTTGAGAAAATTGAGGGTAGGTTAAAGAAGTGGAAGTGGATACATCCACTGTTATCTTGTGAGTGAGGGTTTTAATAATTAATAATCTGACTGCCTCAACATTGCTTGCAACCTGGAAAGACGTGCCAGTCTGTGCAAAAATGTTAGTAGATTTCTTTTGGAGCAGGCTTTTTTGGGTTCCCCAGGGTGTGCTTTTTTGCCTGTTGAAGAATGTGGTCAAGGACTCATGCACCTGTTGGGTAGATTTGCTACTTTTCGTCTGCAGTTTATCCAGACACTTTTAACTGGACCTGAAGATCTGGTATGGAGAAAAGTTACCCAAATTATCCTGCAGAAGATTGGATCAGGGACAGTTGAACTTAAAAGATCTACCCTCTTTTTAAAATGTGGGGGTATTTCAATGTAACCAGGATTTGGAAGAAAGAATCTTTATTTTGGTTACTTGAGGGACCTTTGGTCAAAGGAGCTCGCTTTGATTTATCAGATGTATATTTGGCAGGTCTCACACTAAAATGATGTGATTCTGATATTGTAAAACTAAGGAATTTAACTGATGTGGCTGGACCTGACCTAAGTGATGTATCTTTATTGGCCACCACTTTGGAACAAAGATCTTCATGACAAGCTGGGGTTATTCAAAAAATTTGGAAAAAAGATTAACTGAAGAGGAATTGCTCTTATTGCAAAATGTAGGTTATGGAATTTTGGTTCCAACATTTTTTATTTTACCTGATTTAAGAGGCATGTCTGGTATTTTACTGAAGCTAGAAGGATTACAAAATGTAGATTTTGATTTGGTGCTAGGAAAAATGTATAGATGTTTTATTAATATTTTTAATCAAGTGATATTAAACGAAAAGACAGACACTGTGTGGCTAAAAAAATTAGGATTTTGGAGTTTGGAGGGTGATATACAAACCACCATTGAATAAGTAAACCGGTGATCTGCAGTGGCGAATACTACACGGGGCTATTCCTGTAAACAAATGTGTTTTTTGTGGAGTAAGAGAAACTATTTTTCATTGTTTTATGGAATGCATCAGATTGAGGTCAGTTTTTATTTTATTGAAGGATTTGCTTTTAAGATTTCAGGAAAAATTCACTACTAATGTATTTGTATTTGTTTTAGGATTGAAATATTGTCAAAAACAATTAATCAAATGGCAGTTAATTAATTTTATCTTCGGACAACCAAAACTTGTAATCTATGTCACAAATAGAATGGAGGACAGACACGGTCAGGATGCTGTACTTCTTTTTAAAGCATTCTTAAAGGCCAGGGTTGCTGTTCAGTTATCAATTTATGAATGATATGGAGTTATACTGGTGTTACAATGATATCATCTGTACTGTTTTTGAATTAACTTTTAATTTGTTATTAATCAGTCTCTTCCTCCATAATTATATGCAAGTTCCTCTCCAGGAATGATATATCGAGCTGCGAACAGGCATAAACGGGTTTTCCTTCAACGACAATCTTCTTCATTGTGCAATTTGGGTGGATGTGATCATCATTTATGGCCAAGGAAGCCATCCTCATGGGTTGCATCAATGCTTCAGGAAACAAAAAAAAAAAAAAAAAAGGATTGTTTAGCACAGGGGTACACAACAGGGGTAAGCCCTAGAGTGCCAATGTCCTGCAGAGTTTCACTCCAACTCTAATCAAACAAACCTGAACAAGCTAATAAAGGTCTTACTAAGACTCCGTCCACACGAAGCCGGTGTGTTCCCTATCCAATAATTTTTTTTCCTCGTTCTAAAAAAAAATTGCGTAAACACGGCGTCGTCTCAAGAAATATCTGCGTACACACGAAACCACTGAAAACGGTGTAGTATATATGCCAGACCAGTATGGGGCGCTGTAATTCTGCCATAGCGATACACTATACACGGAGAAGAAGACTTTGCACGCTGTATACGAACCAAGAAGAAGTGTGTGACGCAGCCGACACATGATGTAATGACATCATCGTTTCACAAAATATACGGATTGGCTGTACACACGAAACCGCAAGGGTGTCGTTTTCAGATTTATCCACTTTGGGACCCGGTTTCAAAAAAAATTTCTAAACTCTGCCTACCCTTGGTTTAGCATAGTCCATAACAAAACAAATTTGAACTTGAACAAAAAGAAAATAGCTTTTTTATTATTGTACATTTAAAGTGTATTAATTTTTAAAAAAAATAATAAATTACCACCACTTTTTGCTCTTCCAAATGAAGTTGAACATAAAAAAACTGTCTTCACTGGCCTCTCTTCTTTTTTCAGCTTCATTTAATGAGCTCAACCCCTGTATTCAACAACAAAATCTCCTTTTATGAAAGAAAATAAGGTGAACACTCCAAGAAAAAGAGAGGGGAATACAATTGTTAACAAAAATAATTCATTGATGGTTAGCCAACTATAAATAACTTTTTTATGCTTTGTAATAGTTTATCCAATGTATTCTACACCCTTTGAGCATATATCTACATGACTACTGACTTTTTAAAAAATTCATTTATAAAAACAAAGACCAACTTAAAACTACTAAAAAATAAGTATTTATAAATTAGCAAACATATCATGAAAATTAATCTGATATCTAATAAACACAATATCCCTCATATTCCAATGGACCAAGGTTTTTAAAATCACTTAATATCACAGTTAAAAATATGATAACTGTGAATTCAACATAAATACCACTTAAAGTACAAGCCTTGCTGGCAATACCTAGGCTCTATGTTACATCATGGTCACCAAAACTAAGAAATCATTCATTTCCTATTTTGCTGGTTTTAGTCATTTTACAATTAATTAGTGGAAACGACTTACTAATTCATGGCCATTATATATAATGTGCGGAGCGCTGTAGTGGTAACATTAATCACGGATAATTAGCTTAGTTCTGTGCAAGTTCTGTGCAAACCTACCTTTGTAATCGTTTGTATATTTGGCTTCCAGTGCGTCGGTCTTAGCACAGGATAGGACAACATGATCTTCAGCATCTTTTTAACGGTTTAATTCTTCTCCGTCTCATTATGACGTCGCTCCTCTGGTTCCAGTAGACAGGTCACGCGGCCTCAATCTCCCGCCACGCTGCAGTTTTACCAATCAGGGAGACTTCACCATATGCAGTAATAATACACACAAGCAAACACTTCAATTTAAATTGCATGTCGTTATATAATATAACGTATATAACGTTAACGTTAATTAATCTCATTAGAAAACTCCATTATGTTAATATTCTTAAGAATAATTAAAATGTGTGATGTCTATTTATTGAATTATCTAATATAATATTTACAAGTAGGCAATTTGTGCATGAGTAGTTGATCAAATTTGTATCTTGATGTATTACTTCATATGTGTGTGTGGAGGTGCAGTTCCGCGGTCAGGCTACAGGGGTGCTGTAGAGCAGCACTGCCACACACAGAAAGACTCGGTCCCCACTATGTTTTTGGTCCCCACTTTGTGAGTGTGCTACCGTGTTGAGGGCCCCACCATGTAATAAAAACAAACACACACACTAGGTAGTGTGACGGTTGGTGGGTGCCACCTCTGGGGACCACTGTAGCTCCGAGATCCCCTGTTGATTAGCCTGGGGCTGCAATATACCCACTTACCTTGTGCAGCCACGAGGAGGACCGACAGAAGTCTTGGTGATGGAGAGGCTGTGCACTGGCAGAGGAAAACTTGTATAAAAACAGGGTCTTTTGGTCTTAATTCACCCTTCCACAGTTTAAAGCTTTAAAAGGTCTTAATACAGAGCAGAAAGTCATCAAGGCAATAAATGTACATGCACTGCCCAATATTTTTGTTCCAATACAAATACTGGCTTAAACTATAAAAATCAATATGTTTGAGATGCAAAATGAAGAACTTGTCTTGTTTAATCATAAACTTCATTTTGTTCAATTTAACAGAAAATGTGGTGTTTCATATATCTTTTGTGCTTTTAAGCAGCCACCTACTGGACGTTTAAGGTACTATTTATGACATGTTTAGTTTCTCTTTTGATTTCTCTCAGTGTAGATCGTCTAAACAATATGCTTGATTTCTTTTCTGAGTGGTTGATTTCGTCGTTTGACCCTTGGGTTTACATGTCCGTAAGTGCCATAACATACTGATATCGAGTCGTTTAATTGTTTGATATAATTGATTGATACTTCATTTATTGTGGAGAAATGATTAATGCTACATGCTAACAGTTTAAAGAAATGTTAGGTTTCTCTTTGTTTAACACAAAATATGTTTATAATATGTACAAATCTAAAATAGTGTGAAGGAACTACGTACATTGTATATGTATATGTCTTAGATATAGATATGATACTTCAACATAATTTTCTTCATAGTTTTTATTTTTATTTTTTATATTTCAGTTTCCTGTTGAAGTAGCGTGGGGCATCATTTGCTGGTGGTTTTATCCGGATGTGGCATCCATCTGTGGCACCAGCTACCATGCGGACCCAGCCAGCTGGACAAAACCTGCCCCTACTTCCTCCAGGTCATCCAGGGTCAGGAAAGTGATCACCCTCTTTAAAATAACAATGACTGCTCTGCTTATTCTGTGCACAATATCATGAACTGTGGACTTCTGGATGTCAAAGCCCAGTGACACCACCTGATATGATGCTGCGTGGACCAGCCAGTAAAGAAAAACCAGGACCTTGATGTCTTTTTCCCAGCCGTAGTCAGAATCTGACTTTAAAGCAGTGATGAGGGAAATTATATAGGCATTAATCAGTCATCTCTGTCCTATCTTCAGATGGTGCAGAATGTAGCTGCCAGGCTTTCTACAGGTGTTAGAAAACAAGAACATATTACTCCAGTTTTAATTTCTTTGCACTGGCTCCCAGTCCATTTTAGAATTGTTTTTAAAGTGTTGCTACTGGTTTTTAAATGTTTGAATGGTTTAGCACCTGAATATTTGTCTGATCTTCTCTCCATTCACAATTCAGTACGGTCTCTGAGGTCTTCTAATCAAAGACAACTTAATGTCCCGAGGGCTAGGCTGAAACTGAAAGATGATCAAGCTTTTTCTTTGCTGAATCAAAACTCTGGAACAGTTTACCTGTGAACGTTAGAACTGCTGCTACAGTACATGATTTCAAGAGAAAGCTCAAAACATATCTATTTTCTTTAGCATTTAGTTAATATAAGCTGTTTTGTTGTAATTGTTTTTACTGATGGTTTTGATAGATTGTGCAGCACCTTGGTCAACAGTTTTAATGGTCTATAAATATAAAGTTAACAATGACATTACGTGAAAACCTCCACTGTTAAAACTAGTATGCAATCGGCCTATGTTACAATCAAATGTACATTTAAAAGCAGTTCATGTTTTATCTAAGTCTATATGATTTTTAGCTACTTTTCTTATTTTTTACAGAAATACAGTTTCAATTCAATTCCTAGTAAATAAAATATAAGGCCAAAGCATGATATTACAAAAAGAATCATGTTAACAACTACAAAAAGATCCTCCTTCTCTCTCTCTCTCTCTCTCTCTCTCTCACACACACACAAATACACAATGATGTCATTCAGGAAGGTTAGTTCAGGTCAACTTATGCAAGGCGGCTATCGATACGGAGGAGACTGAGGTGATTCCCTGACAGTAAAAAGCTGAAGAAATTTCACTTTCACTTGTTCACTTGTTGACTACAGAACGTTTGTTTAGCAAACAAACAATAGCATTAAAGTTTCTTTGGTCATACCAGAGGAGACATAAACTCATTTAACTGGTTATGTGTTTTATTTTTAAGGGGTATATTTGGGGGGGAAAATAACAAAATTAACTAAAATTGTGCTTTTGGTTTTAGTTTATTGTAATATAATCAGTATAATTCTGCTGATAATATGGAGATGTTATATAAGAAATCACTAAATTTTTATTTAAATTAATGTTCATCCAAATAAATTTTGCACATTTTGGAGTGTTTCCCAACCACAATCCTGGCGACCCCCCAAACTCTGCATGTTTTCCATGTCTTCTTAATCAAACATACTTCAAGACCTGTGCTGCATTTTCTCTCATCGTCTTGTTCACTCAGATGTATGTGATTGATTAGATTTGCATGAGTGCACACTACTGACAGAACCCTTGCGATGGGCTGAACTGGACGTCCTAAGCCCTTGATCACTTAAAATCAGCTGGTTTATTGTTTATATTTTTACTCTTATAAATTAGTTTGGTGCAGCATTCTATGTGTGTATATGTATGCTTAGGCTGCTATGAAAGTAAAATATACACACATATATATAATTACAGAGTTATTTGGGGTGTGGATAAATTAAACACAATATGCGATTATGTCATAATCGTGTTGCATTGTGGTATACGGAGTGGTGTGAAGTCTTGCTACCTCGGTCAAAGTCGAGGGATCGAGGGTCTGTCCATATAAACTTCCCTCATCCACTGAATGAAGTGGAACATACTTCAAAATGGCCGCGGGGATTCCCTCGAGGGGAGGTTTGTAAATGTGTGTCTTAAAGTTAAGTGTCAACCAGCCCTAAAATGAGTGTGTTATCCAAAGCAGCTTACAAGAACAGTCTCTGTTTAAAGGAAACAGTTTCATTTGCATAGGGCATTCTTGACTATCATAAATGAGAGGGAGGGCAAAATCTTTTTATATAAATACACAAGCTCACCTTCTCTTTATCAATGAACAGCACATCACTGTAAAGACGACTGGTTAGAAGTTAACAGAAATTTATATCCAGATCATCATCAAGTAAGTTTTTTTATTCATGCTTATGAAAGTGCTTAAATGTGACTCTTTGTGTATCTATTTTAGGTTTTTATCAAACTTAAGCTGTCCTTTTTATCATCACATGCTTAAAATATAATTATGATTACAATACAAAATTATTAATGAATTCATTTCTAATGATTATATTCATTAAAAATGATACTCATTTTATGATAGTAATAACTTTTTTAGGCAAAAATAATACAAATAATCATATTTAATAATAATTTAACACTCTGAAGGCATCCTGACTGTTGATATTAAAATAGTTGTCTTTCTTAATATTTAGAGACATATGAAATTAACGAAACACGCCATAAGTCTCGTTTTGAATCAAATAATTCATGAAATGCGCTTTGAAATCACTTTCTGAATCAAACGATTCAGATCCAGTTGGAACGCTTTGAATCATTTTGCTATCCAATGGACTAAAAAGACGGATTTATCATGTGCGTTGTTAACAGATCACATTAACATTAGGTTAGGCTGTAACCTTATACGTAAGTTTTCAAAAGTATCAAAACCCCCCTGCTTTTTTCCCCACAAATTGCACCCTGCTTACCCCCATGTTGTTTAAACCCATAAAAGATTTGTTGTCCTTGTAAAACCATTTAAAGGGGACCTATTTTGTACAACTCACTTTCACATGTTGTTGGCAGTGTGTGTACACAACCACCCTAGAATGATAAAAATCCAGCCATTAATCACCAGTACAATCAGAACACAAAATGGTGCACTTTACCTACATGTGGCAATTTTAACAAAATATAAAAATGATCTCCCTGCTGAAAAAAACAGCATATGCTGGTTAAGTGTGTTTTGATGCTGGTTTAAGCTGGTTTTTGCTGGTCTTTTTCTGTTTTATGCTGGCAAAGGGCCAGGTTAAACCAGCATCAAAACATATCTAACCAGAATATGCTGGGGTTTTTTTCAGCAGGGCTGTAAGGTATTTACAAACAGAAGAACGTACATAGATTGCATCTAGAAGATATTCTCCAAAATGCCACTACGGTGACGTGAAGAGACAGAAAAGATAAATGATTGAATAATAAGTCGTTATTTTAATTTTTTGTGTGTAAAAAAAAAAAGTATTCTCGTCACCTCATAAAATTCAGATTTAACCACTGAAGGCAGATGGAGTATTCTGAAGATGTTTTTTAATACTTTACTATACATTGACAGTGTTTATTACTTGGCACAATCACAAGCCTTAAACTGTGATTAATAACAGATTTTTAATTTTGTCCCTCTCCTCTCCGAATGAATACCACACGCATCTGGTATAAAACCCTCGCTGTACAATAATTTGGAAAACTATATCAATATACTGAACTGTGTTCAAGCAGAAGCATGATGTTTTAGTGATCAGTGCACCGAGAGCACACATGCTGTACATGTTACGCAGTTCAGTTGCGCATCAAAAAATAAGGGATAAATGCACACCTAATGTATGACACTTTTGTGTCACTTTAACTGTCTTTACCTTGATTACAATGGTCATCTATCAAAACCTTAGCATTAGTGTGACATTGGCTAGCTTTATCCAGCTGATAGCTATCATATTCTCATAAGGCGATCAGGTGTTATGAGCTGCGTTCAGTCTGTATTTCAATTCTCACAGCATGAAACGGCCTCAGCTGCTCCAAAATATTTCAACTCAGACGCATACAAGAAACTTGCTGTTATTTGTTTTCAAATCATCTTAAAATTGTACATATCAATCACAAAAATTGTGAATTGGATATACTTTAATTGTAAATGATTTCACGGATCACTGCTTTAAAGTAATGCTGAAGCAGAGTTGAACTTAATGAGAATGTTAGTCAAGGAAAGAGAAACAAAAAAGAGAAGAGACTATAAGAAACAAACAGAAGAATGAGACAAACAGAATCACAATGACAGCTAACTTTTAATCATAGCAAAGCATACCAGAAGAAAATGTGATCAGGTGATGTTGGCTGCTTGATGGGAAAACTCATTTCAAAATAAGAGTTCACACATGACTAGACAGGGGAATGTTGACTGAAATTATAACCGAAATATCAAGAGGTGTATTTAAATAAAAAGCACTAAATTGCTTTCCTTCCATCTTGAATACATTGTGTACACAACTTAAAACAATGTGATTTTGCGCAAATACTATGATTATGGCAAAAACTGTGGTAAAAACTTGATTGGTTGCTATAAGTCACATTGTGTGTAGTCTTCAGTATACAAACTAAATAATTGATTTTCAAAGTGATGCTAACAAAACAAACAAAAAAAAGCTGACGAACCATATGACTATAAAAATACACGTGTTCTTGAACTAAATTGCATGGATATTGTAATCGAAACAGTATGTTAACATTTTATTTTCTTCAAACTAATTTAGATTTTGCTCTTGAAATGGAAAATGGAAAACAGTGGGTAATGCTTGTAGCTGGTTCCAAGGGATGGAAAGATTACAGCGACCAGGTTTGTGTTTTACAGGATCTTTGGATTTATTAAATATATATTTGTATTTTTTATTTTAAATGCACTTTCCTGAATGTTAGGCCTGTATGTTCTAAAAACATAATCAATGGCTGGATAAGTAAATATTTAGATAGAAGAAACACATTATATTTATAATTATATATATAATTATAAACATACTTTTTATAATTATAGCTATATAATTTAAATGAACCTATGCTGGGTTGTTTTAACCAAAAATCCTGTGGTGTTTGCTTTTTCTGTTTGATGTTGTCATGTGATGCTATTGTTCTCTTTCAGGCCAATGTGTGTCACGCCTATCAGATGATGCGTCAGAATGGGATTCCTGATGATCAGATTGTGGTGATGATGTATGATGACATCGCTTATAATGATAAGTAAGAGACTTCCTGCAAGTTTGAAAGTGATGTGGCTCATTGCTCATGATGACTTGTAGCAAATTCAACACATTTCAATAGAACAATTATCTTATGTTTTGCCATCAACCTGTGTAATATTGCTTTCAGAATATTGGGGGCAGAAATAATATCCCACATTTTATCTTCTTTCACAGAAACCCTTATCCAGGAAACATTATCAATAAACCAAACGGACCGAATGTATATCCAGGGATTCTGAAAGATTACACTGGAACGGTGATGTTCTTTCTGTCAAACACAAAACTTGGATATGGTTTCATTCTTTACCTAAACACAACACTGACTGTCTTACAGGATGTAACACCTGAAAACTTCCTGGCTGCTCTCAAAGGAGACAGAAGTGCTGTGAAAAAGACAAATCCAAAAGTCATCACAAGGTCTAACTATAACAATCTCATTATAGCATAACTCAGTGTTAGTGTCTTATTACAGCTGAGATACAATTATAAATGTGGACAGAAGATAATGAGACAGTTTAGTCACGCTTAGATGATACTGAAAATTGAAGTAATAAGTGCATGTAAACAATTTTTTTTCTTTTTTTCCATACAGTGGAGGAAATGACACAATATTCATCTATATGACAGCTCATGGAAGTTCAGGCCGGTTTTCATTTCCTAACAGCAAAGTAAGTTTTTTTTCAGTGTCAAAGCAAGAATTAGGATAATTCCTATTTCATATATTTGCAAAACATTCAGCATTGTGATATTCATTATCTTTTTGGAGTTAAACATTATGGCATAAGTTAGTAAATAAAACATTGTATTTAATCTAATGGCTAAAATTTAAGTCCTTTTCCTGCAGCTTTATGCCCGTGATCTCATTGAAACAATCAAGGAAATGGCGAGAGAAAAGACGTTCTCAAAGGTAAATACAAATCTTTTTATACACTGTTTCAAGCCCAAACATATATAGATTTTGTTCTCAAAAAACTAAAGTAAAACGGTTTTTTCATCCGATTTGTGTTTTTTAAGTTTTTACCGTCTCAGTTCTTGTATGTGTTGCAGATGGTGATCTACATGGAATCCTGTAATTCAGGTTCAATGTTCACAGAACTCCCCGACAATATTCATGGTAAGTAAGGGGATTTCCAGTAACCCTCATCTTATATGCAAATGATATGTGCTATGATATCATGTGTGGGGACATCGGAAGAGGTCAAAATTGCTTTGAGGTCAATTTAATCTCAAACAATAATTTTCATATATTTACAACAAGCTTATTGTTCAACCATATAGCCACGTACCAGGTGATCTACAGATGTTAAGGGTTTGCACTGAGCACTAATAACTTATTAACTGTGTTTCTAGTGTATGCTGTGACTGCAACTAAACCAGAAGAGACAGGTTATGTCTGTTATTATGACACCAAGAGGAGAATCTCTCTTTCTGTTGAATTCTCAGCTGTTTGGATGCAATACAGTGAAAAGGTTTGTGTTTGTATGATTTGAGTCAATTATGTAATTATATTAAATCAGATATAATACATTCTTATTTTTCAGGAAAACCTTGATAAAGTTAAATTCCAGAATCAGTTTGATTATCTTCAGAAAGAGATGAAGAAATCTTGCCCCTGTCAGTTTGGAGATATGGTAATAACAATATTTTTTGTATTTTACAGTTTTTTTTGTAATTGTAAACAGACACAAGATTTAACCAGAATACATTCAGATTTGGAATTCATCAGTATTGGGGTCTGTTTGATGTTTTTAATCTGACTTTCCTCTAGACAATTGGTGCGTGTCCAATCAGTGAGTTTTTGAAATATACCCCTCGAACAGTTCAACAGAAGCCTGAAGCTCAGATATTAACTGATTTAACCTCTTACCTTAAATTCAAATTACAACACTGGAAACTTCTGATTAAAAAAATATGAAGCTCTTTATAAGGTTTGCTGTCTATTTATTTAAAACAGTTAACATCACTAAATACACATTAATATCTCAAGCTCCTAGACCTTTTTTGTTTCCCAGTGAAACAGATAATCTCAAAACCTGAATAACTTAAGCTTTGAAGCTTTGTGTTTCTGTATCCACCATTATGTCAAACAACACACTAACTGAATGTCTTAGTGATTTAATATAGCTATTTAAATTCACATTGTGTTACTTGAAGATCCTTAATGTTATTCTAATGTTTTCCCAACAAGATTAATTATTTTTTAATTTGCATTCTGATTTTACAGACTATAACTACATTGAAGGAATGGAGTTGCTTTCCTGGAGCTGTATTTGAGGATGGATTGGTTGGATATTATAAATCTTAAATTGATTTATTTGCTTTTAAAACTGCCGCTGAAAATTTCAGGATAACCTGTTTTAACTGGAATAAGGAAGAGGTAACCATCATTAATATGACCCCCTCATTGGCTATATGTATGTATATATTTGCTTGTCTCTGTGCATATGGGTTTGGAACTGAGAGGTGCATCTCTACAAGTACAAGATTCTAGAAAACAGAGTGTCGTCAGGCCTCGGAAAGGCTTTTATTGAACAGAAAATATAAAATAAAGTGTCCAGGGGGAAAGAGTGTCCAAAATAAATAGGGGAGCTGGTGTCCTCGTCGTGCTGCAGGGGTAGTGAAGGTCAGGCAGTGTTTGAGGGGGAAGGGTCCAGGTAAGGGGCGGAGTCCAGCGGATCCGGGGCGCGAGAGGGCGGCAGCTTCTTTTGCAGCTTCATCCTTCTTGTCCTCACGGCACTTCCAAGGGCATCCTGGGCAGACAGCCATCTCATAGGTTCAGTTCTCATCTGGACCACCAGTGGCTCGCGTCTCTGGCGGCGTGGTGATCCCTCACGGGCGGCGATTAAGATACGGGAGATGATAGTCAGGGGAGGAAGACTCGTCACATTATATATATTTGAACAGTTGGTTATTTCTTAATTGTTACAATGTAACAGTCATTATAAACTGTTTGATACTGATATTAAAAATATTGATCTTAAATGTGTTCTTAATTACTAAGTATTTTTTTTTAAATTAATTATTATTATTATTTTTTTTAGAATATATTATTAATAATGGATTAATTGCTTCACAGCCTCTTAGAGGCAGGAGGAGTCTTGAGGTCCATAAAAGAGCATGTGTCAAAGTTAGGGGGAAACCTATTTCAAAGTGAACGCCTTGATCTTGGTTTAGACGTGGTTCCTTTTCAGGAACTCGACACTGCGTCCGAAAACGCTATGGGAACGCCTCCAGCGTGACCGTGCTCTGAAACTG
>JAUCMS010000161.1:0-15150 GCA_032357445.1 Enteromius radiatus | reverse complement strand
TGGAATTGGACCTTTTTTCAGTCGTCTTTTGCAAACACTTGATTTCTATAAGAAGTAGGAAACGACTCACAGTATGTCATGTCCATGTACTCAACTCTTATTATTCAACCATGCCAAGCTCAATTCAGTTTTCCATTCTAGGGCACCTTTAACTTTTAGCTGAACCGCTGTGATACATACCTATATAAGTGTGATAAAAAAGTGCCAGGGCTCACGTATTGAACGTGTTCTAGCACCACTCAGTGGACATTTCTCTTTGAAACTTAGGTGAAACGTGCAGTAAAGCACGTAAACGCAGTGTTGCACAAAATGTGCACAGAGGTATATATTTTTATGAGACCAGGCTGGACTGTGTACAAGTACAGCTGGAAACAAATCGGTTAAAACTCGGAAACAATGAATACTTTTGAGGAATAACTAGTCAGTAAGAAACAGTTATTCACAACAGCAACATATCCTTGCAGAAAAACCATTATAGGTTGCTTTTATGCAGCAATTCTTGACAAACAGACCGACTTTTGACAGACTACACAAGATGTAATCATGATAAATGTAGCATTCTATCAATGCATCTGCTGCACATATATGATAACATCATACCGTTGGACGCTTTTCGGAGACATATGGTGAAAACACACACAGGTTTTAGCATTTACTAAAGCAATTCATCAGCGTTAGACGGCGACTCGGCTGCAATCATAAAGAAAATCTACAAGGACACTATGACATTTTCAGCTGGTTATTCGTGTGGCCTTTTGCCACTTTAAAATGGTACAATATAAGAGAAAGGTGGCGAATGCACTAGAGATGAATTAATAAAGGTTATTTCTTAAAGTAATTAGATCTCTGTGATGTAGTTTTATTGAAGCGCATAAGAAAGTTAGCCCTGACAAAACCGCTTTGTCTCGTGCTGAAATGAGGTCTAGTTTACAGCTTCAGATGTTTGGCTATAAACATTCTGAATGAATTCATTACAAGGCTTTTCACACTGCGAGGCTGAAGTGTCTCCACGGAGGATTTGTTTCCCCATGAGAGGTGACCTGTTTTGTTTTTAGCTGTCAGCTGCAACCTGTCTTGAGTTCATACGCACAAGCACACACTCATCATATCACATACACACTTTAAACCGCAACACGCAATCACCTTTCAAGTACTGTCATCTGCTCTGTTTGCCTCCAACCTGAACTCGTGAGCTTCGAGACAACAGATGCTCACCGCGAGACGGAGGCTGTCGATACGAAACTGCTCAAAGCTCTCCAATTACAATATCAAAGAACAAACAACTACTTAAAGAGTTACAAATGTGTATGCATATTAATTCATTAATATGCATAATATTCAATTAATAAAGCATGGGCTTACATGGATTTTGGAGGCAGTTAATAAGCAAAAAAAAAAAATAAGACATTCTGTTTTAGATTCTAGGCAATTTAAAATTAAAATAATAAAAAAATTAATTAAAAAAGGCAAAAACAGCTGGAAAAGGAATATTTAGTATTAAAACATTCAAAAATAAATCATGAACTATTTTTTGCGCAATATTGATTTTTCAAGAAAAGCAAAGATCATTGAATAAACTACTTCAGTATGAATTAATAATCATAATATTCAAATAGAAATTAAACAACAAAACAAATAAAACAGAAACAGAAAACGGAATTAAATAATATATCGTTTTTTTATATATTCAGTAGTAGTTTAAATATAAAATGTTTAATTATTATTATTTTGGATTTATTTAATTTGAAGGATTATTAATCGTTCTTTATTTTCTTTATTTATCTTTCTTTTTCATCTATTCTGAAGATAATTTAAACAAACAAAACAAAATAAAAATGTTTAAATTCTCTTCAGAACAGATGAAAAGGAAAGATCATTTAATTAGCCAATTCATTAATAGTTAAATAACAACTAGAGATAACTGTTGTGATTTATTAGACAAAGGTTAATATGTTTCGCAACAGTTATTGAGATGAACAAATGCATTTAAACTTCTTTATCCAAATAAAAAATATGAATTTAATAAAGCTACTGTCAAACTGTATGGATTTTTTCCTAGCAATAATGAATGGTGATATGATATCTAGAGAGAACAGTTGCACGCAATGGGGATTCAATTTTAAATATTTATTGTTAAATTCTCTAAATTTTTGGAGGATGATGCAGTAGAGACCTAGCACTGCTGACGATCAGCCAAGTGGGTCTTTAAGTACTCATTACTCTCAAATTATACAAAGATTTGCATCATTACATTGTTTGCATTAATAGAGCATTAGCTTGGTCCCAAAGTCCTAGCACTTCAGACATCTTACTCTACACACTTATGCTTCCTCCCGCACACACGGATCAGTATTCACATTCACTTCCACCAAAGCCAATGTCCATGCAGCGCACGCGTCCACCTGCACACACACTCCCTAAACACGCAGGAGAAATTGCCCAGTTATCCACTCTTGACAGACCAGTAACAACAGGCCTCGTTCGCATCGATCGCACTCTCCATAGACTCTCTCTCTCTTTCCCATCACTCAGCAATTAACACAACCAGACCTGAGCATGCATTCATTAACACACCGCCCCCTGGACACCGACCCATGCCGTCACAGCGCCTGTTTACTCTGAGCTGGCTTTTTAAATTATCAATCAGAAAAGCAGAAATTGCATATCCCCTACCTGGCACTGCAAACGCAAAGTAGAGTTAATATCATAGACTTCCCCCATTCATCTCCCATAATCCCCTTCTCTATTGGCTCTGCCCTCTGTAATTACACTCTGAGATTGATATTTGCCCTCACAGCCAAATGGATATGCATCTTCGGAGAGACTCTGAAAGGCAGAAATGACGATAAACCGTCCGAGAGACTTTTGTGTGAAGCGTTATTTATCATTACCCCCTGGTTGTTTATGGTTGCTATTGGGTATTGATAATCAATGCTTATGACTTAATAATGTCATTCCTATTTCTGCAACTAAATACTTATGAGTTAACTGACTGTAAAACAGTATTAAATAGTTTCTAGCAAATGAGCAGTTACACTAAAACCAACATATTAGCATATAAAAATCCCACTGTACTATGGTAATAATATAGGTTTTGCATATTTACTCATGATGACATGATGTGATATCATCACAATATCGCTAAAACCATACATTTATTAAAATCAATTTTTAAAACAAGTAATAAAAATGTATGGTAAAAAATAAAAATAAAAATGCACTCATGTGTGAGATCTATTCTTTGAAACCAAGTACAAACAAGAATAGAAAATATTATAATATGCTGATTTGGTGCTTAAAATAATAATGTTGAATGTTGTTTATTCAGGGCTCTCTAATAATATTAATTATTTTCATATTTTTATTTATTTATTTAATTATTTTTTTTTTTTTATGTATTATAACTTTTGATTTAATTTAAATTTAATGCATAAATTAATCCATTCCTAACTTTTTAACAATAATTTAATTTAGATGCTTTTATTGAAAACAATTTACAAACAAGGAAAATAACAAGTGATTTCTCGAAGGAGCCAACAAATTCTTGCAGCACAAACCAAATCTAATCTGAATCCAATTTCTGTTCACATTGTTGATGCATTATGACAATAGTTGACCTAAAAGAGAAAACCGGTCATAAACAAAGTTGGTTTATGATATTGTCCTCTATAGCATCTCTTGTGGCAGTGCTGAAAACACAATGCTTTTGTTTGCATTTGCCACATGCATTTGCATTCAGGTTCAGGTGCATGCACACAGTATGTTTCTTGAAGTTTAACCAGATCCAAACTGCCTTTCTTTCAAGCTCCCACATTTCTTCAGAAGCATAACAATAAAAGAAAAAGAAATTAATGTAATGTAAGACTTCAGGCCACCCCAGAGAGTGTGCGGTGTGCATTTACACCCGAGCGCTCGCCTGACTCAGAAGTACAGTGCAGATCAAAAGGTTCATTGAGTTTTTCTTAACCGTTCAGTCTGAAATCAATGCAGGATCAAGAGCTGCAACATTTATGAGTTGTAAAAACATCCCTTGTTCTTTGCAGACATCAGGATTTCCTCTTTAACTCCTAAAAAAGAAGGCAAGCGCCGGTCCAGGCTGCCAGAATCATAATGCAACGGGGGGAAAAAATCAGCACGAATGCTCATCGTGTGGAACAAGACTGGATGTCGTGTGGCAGATTTAGGCAGAGCTGCTTTGTACGGCTGCCACAGCGAGCTGAATCATCATGCCATTTCGCTGATTAGGCCTTCATCAAATCGCTGTTGCTTTTCTGAGCACAGGCCATGTGTGCCGATCCGCAAAGTCCCCCCAAAAACCGTGCTTTCTGATCCAGAGCGCACGGTGTCTGGGAGAGGGAAAAAAGAAAAAGAAAAATACTTCATTTTCTGAACAAGAGCTCCCAAGATACCTCTCTGCTTTGAGTAGCAATTAATGCATTTTCTTGCTCAGTGGCTTGTCAAACACATTAATCTGTGGCAAAAGGGTGAGAAGATGGAAGCTAGCGAGTGCGCAAGGAGTGGTAGGTGATACGGGAACACAATATAGCCAAGACGTTATTTGTCTGTCAAACAAAGCGGCATTTAACTTGACTGATGTGCACCGGGAGTGCATGACTGACAAGCCGTTTAACCGGCGAGCATCTTCTTACACAAATTACCCCACTTTCCTGAACTATAGACTTCTCTCTGCAATTAAACGAATGCATAGCAACACAGTAATGAGGCATTATTAATGAGAATACAGCAGAAATAAACCTGGAACTATACTTATTGAGCCACTTGTTAGAGCTTCTTTTTCATCTCTGGAGAAAAGACCAGATAATGGGATACCAGCTTCCCCTTCAGGCTGTTTAATTAGCTTAACCAGCGAGATTACCTTGGTTAACCAGCTCCAGCAGCTATAACAAAGCAGCCCTGATCATGTGGATGTTCATCTCAGACTTTCTTCTTTTCCTGGAGGAAGTGCAATCCCTGCACAGCTTCAGGTTGTCATGCTGGTTTTTGGAGCATGACGGCTGGTCGACCAGCTAATGACTAGTCCAGACCAGCAAGAAACTAGTTATCTTGTTCCAGTCACAGTTAGCTTTTTTTTTCCAGCTGGGATTTACAGGGAATGGTATATAAACATGGTGGCGCTTCAGGAAAACAAAGAGGGAAAAGGACAAACATACAGTACACTTTAAAGCACATAAAATGCACCGATAAATCAGCGTTCCTACATTGCTTGAAATAAAGCGTGCTTATCTTTGCAGAGACAGGTGTGTAAATGTTCACGCACCTGCAGAACAAATGCTAGTACTACATACGCAAACAAATGCAAAGCTAATAGTAGCATTTATTCAACCGCATCCAACCTTTGAATGCACACAAGACAAGTCCTTAACTAACATTAGCTATTTTATTTCCCACTAACATCAACACAGCCACCGGTCTGGATTCGCCTGAACTTAGCCCTTCAAAAGATGCATATTTTAATGCATATTATGCATTTCACAAATAATGCAAATTATTTAATGAGTTCATTGAGCAGAGCAATGCATTGGGAATCTCTGAGAAAAAGCAATATTTTAACACACTTAAACGTGTATGGATTTAACAAAGATGCATTTTTATGCATTTAACATGGGACAGAGTGATGGATTGGGAATCTCTGAGAAACATTACATTTCAAAACAACACATTTTACTTATTTTATGAATTAAGCGTTGATTCATTTAATAGAGATGCATTTTGTGCATTTAACATGCATGCATAAAATCAAACATTATTATGCATTGTGCGAAGCAATGCATTGGTAGAAAAGCTGTATTTTAATACATTAATGCATTTTATGGATTTAAGAATTATAATACATAATAAATGCACAAAATCAATTATTATGCACTCATTGGGCAGAGTAATGCATCGTGAATCTGTAAGAAAAAAATATTTCAATGCATTTAATATATTTTATGTGTTTAACAGGTTAATTCAACAAAGATGCATGTTTACGCATTTGACAAAAAACTTAAAATCAAAAACGATGCACTGAGGGCATCAGGCAGCGTAATGCACTGGGAGTCACACTTTACACTTTAACATATTTTATGAATTTATCATATATGCATTTAAAGTAAATGCTTAAAATTGAAAATTATGCATTTAGGCAATCAGACAGATAATGCATCTGGAATTTCAAAGAATATATGCTAATGTATTTTAAAATAGTTTGT
Source organism: Enteromius radiatus (assembly GCA_032357445.1). NCBI lineage: Eukaryota > Metazoa > Chordata > Actinopteri > Cypriniformes > Cyprinidae > Enteromius > Enteromius radiatus. Next base: position 8,938 of record JAUCMS010000161.1, on the reverse strand, counting down.
GTTTTAAAGCATTTAACATAAATCAATACAATCAAGCAATACATAACAAGAGCATCAGGCAGAGGGAATCTCTGAGAAAAAGCAATATATTAAGCTCAAAAAGCATGGCATAAAATGTGAGCTATACGATTATAGCTACAGACACAGAGCCGCTCTCGATGAACACAGAGCTGCAACTTAATCTCAATGTATGCAGAAATACAGCAATATCTTCTCAGCTTAATTTCGCCTGAAAAGGGGCGAGGAAGCCAGCGTCTCCGGGGTCTAATGCTGATAGACTCCATTTTGCCAAGAATTAAGGGAGGAAAATAACAAATTATGCATGTCAGCTTCTGCTATTAAAGCAATTTACAGCATCAAGCAAAATGTCCCTCAAATAGTCTCAGAGCAATTTGCCGGCAGTCTGACACTACAAAGACGCTGGGAACGCCGAGGGTTGAGCTGAAGATGCTGTGATGAGGAGATCAGGTGTGTTAGATTAGCATTTCTCTCTTGTCTTCTGTAGGCTATGAACTCTGATCTTGTCCAATGCACTTTTGCTAAGCTTTTGACGATCTCACACGACTAGATTGTTGGCTTTGTTTACGAGATTCTTGGTAAAATATAATATAGGTAATGTATGGGCATGGACAAAAATACATCTATTGATGCTAAAATGGAGTATGTGCTATCTCCATTACATGCAACTAAAAATAATACAGGCCTAGTATATTTATAGTGAGTCTGAAAATGTGGCTGATGCTTATTGATAATAATCAGAATGTTTCTTGAGCAGCAAATCAGCATATTAGAATGATTTCTGAAGACAATTCAGCTTTGCATCACAGGAATAAATTACATCTGAACATGTATTCACATAGAAAACTAAAATTTTAAAGTGCAATAATATTTCACAATTATTTCAAATGGCTTTGCTACATTTTGATCTTTAATTGAAGCCTTAAATACGCTTAATGCAAAGAAAGAGACTTCTTTCAAAAACACTGTACCAACCCTAAACTTTTGTATATTCCAAGAAACTATTTTCTGGTTACAAACAAGTTGCCAAACAGCAGCCATTAAATCAAACCCTGAGGTGTTCCTAAATACACTGTCAAACACACATATACCTCGCATTCTCATTCTCATGAATTAAAAACTGAAAACAATAACAGGGAAAATAGCAGGAGATGAGGAAAGATTTACATTCGCACTGCTAGAATTTACTTGCAGACTCCCATTTGAATACACTGAGTGTAAAAAAGCTTGTTAAGATGCTGGCGGCTGGGAAGGTTGGACACACACACACAAAATAATACCACTTACTCAGCCCATTATACCCATAAATAGGATAATGACTAGGATGGGTGAAAGTCACAGAAGCGCATTGATCTCTGAGATACCAGGGGTGCGTTTCCCGAAAGCGTAGTTTAACTGAACATTCGCAGTCAACGTCACAAACGTACGTGGTTGGAAGTACAGCTTTGGACCCGTGGCTAGAAGCATAGTTTCTATAAGGGATTCAATAAATATGCTCTTGGGCACAAGAAGCAAAATAACATGCTAATACATTCTATCTCAATATTAAATGCTTTTTTTAATTATGCATTTTTGTAATGATTGCGGCAAAAACGTTCGGATCCATTTGCAGATTTTTATTGAAGGACATGGTCAAAACAGGCAGGGTCAGATCATTTCAAGTTTAGTAGTGACGCCGGCGCAAATCAAGACTTAGGAGTGAACTGAATGTGAATGTGGTTTTATGCTGGTGTTAATGAGTGTGTGGGTGATGAGGAACAGCTGTGAGTGCGTTAGTGCAAGTATGACCAGGTGTGAGAGAGTGATGCATGATGGGAAACTGAGTCCGTGTGGTGGTGTGAATGGTGCAAAGGTTGCTGGGAACTGGAGTCCGAGGTGGTAGGGAGAAGGGGATGGAGTGCCCTCTGGAGGAGCCGCTAGGAACTCCATCTTGACAATTTTTGTGATTCTAAACGCTGTTTTTAAGAAAGTGTGCATGTGCATAAATGGAGCATCTTGTAGATCTCTAATCAGTTAAAAAGCATCAGTTATTCCTCCAGCACATGCGTGTGACGTCATTAACAATGACCTTATTTTGTTGAACTAACGCGGTTCAAACAATGGAGATGCGACCGTGTTCGTGACTAGCAAAGCAATGCATCGGTGGTTAATCAGCGAGTTACATCATCGTTCGGGAAACACACCCCTGAGCGTTTGTTTGTGTGTTTTCTCTTCTTTCGTCTGCCTTCTTTCCAGCCCAGTGAAACAGAACATGAACCTAATGTGAAAGGTTCTGGTCCCTGGTGTGATTTATTATTTGTTATTTGTTGACTTCACTGGTGAAATGCATTAATAATGTGGGAGCTGGGAAATATGCACTGATATATATATATATATATATATATATATGGGAAAACCCAGAAACCTGTTGCATTCATTGATTTAGAAGGCCAGGCTCACTGCTATTATAAACCTGTGACTGACGTCATAGATGTGGAGCTGAAAATCAAACGACGTAAGCTTTTCAGACAGGAAAGAACAAATTCGTTATACAAACATTGCTTTGATGACTTACAGATAAACATGCAACGGTTGTGCTGATATTGCATGCTGATCTTGTGTCACGTCTTTGCTTTGTTTTCCAGTTTAGTTCGCTTAAATTCAAGAATAAATTAGTATTTTGATTCTTAATGCAGGTTTAGCTGATGCTAAATGTTTTCAAATCCCAAAGTACAACACATCTCATACAAAAAGAAAATGACAAACAAACAACTAAAAAAAAACCTACAAGACAGCATTTGAGATTAAATGGAGTAGATATAGATTTTTATCTCAGTTTTAGAAGAGATAAAAAAAAGCCTCATTTAATTCTCAGATTTACTACGTTACTGAAGTTTGCAAGCATCTCAACTCAAATTTATCATCATATTCTTCTTAGTATAGTTAACTAAAACTTAACCTATTTACAAAAAAAAAAAAAAAAAATATTAACTGGAATAAAATAATAATATCTATATTAAATAATAGTCATATAAAAAAATCTAAATAAATAAATATAACAAAAATAAAACTGATTAATTAAAAAAAATAGTTCAAACTACTACTAATAAAAAAGAACATGTCAGTGATACTAAAATAATGTTGTTGCATAAACATGAGAAATATATATATAATATAATATAATATATAATTATTATTATTAATCTTGAACATGCTGGCACAAAAACTGTTTCTCTTTGAAATCTATAAAAAAAAAAACATTACTAAAACTAAAATGTAAGATGAAAATGGATAATATAAAAATAATAACTGATTCGACTACAACAGTAAACTCAATTATACTAATGATACTCTTATTCTATGACAACTATTGACTCATTTCTGTCTATTTGTAGCCAAAACACAGCAAAGTTGATCTTTTAAATGCATACAATTGAGAACACCATTAAGTCTCTGAGCTATGAAAGAGCCGCCACGGCGCAATAAAACTTTCCTCTGTGAAACTAAGATTTACATGAGCGAAGAGCTGGCCAAAACTCATTAAATACCTTAAGGAACACTTACACATAAGTCTCTCTCGCTTTCAACATAATTGTACTCCAATTTGAAACTTGCAGGCGCTGTTAATGAACAACATCCTCGCTGACGAATGTTGCTCTTAAAAGAAATTAAATTTGGCCCCAAATTCCAGCTTCGTGGTGAAAAATGTGAGGTCCTGTAATAAACTCTCGCTGCGGGCAGAGAAAACTGTCCTGTAAATGACCTACAGTGACATACACATGGAATAAAATAATGCTAATACACTGCATTTATAACACTTTTATTCAGCAAGGATGTATTCAATTGATCAAAGTGACAGCAGAGGCATTTATTATTTATCATTATATTACATGAGATTTGCATTTAAAAAATAAATCAGATTCTTTTGAATGTCACATTTATCAAAATATCCTGAAAAATGCATCACCATTTTCAGCAAACATATTAAGCAGCACATCAACATAATAATTCAAAACGTTTCTTAGAAAACCAAACCGAACCAAAAACAACAAATATTTAATAAAATGTACTAAGAGTCGTTTTAATAATAGAATAAATATGTGTATTTAATTTATTTAATTTTAATATAATATATTTATATAATATAATACAATTCAATAAATACATTTTTACAGAAAAACTCATTTGCAAATATGTATATAGGTTATCGGGTGACAATAAAAATATCAAAATGCCCACACATAATATAATATAAAATTTAATCTAATAAATGCACTTAAGATGTACACAAAATTAATTCATTTAATAAATAAAATCATTTTTACTTAAAATACAAATTCAGAGAATGAGCATATATGTGTACAGATTATTCAAAAAGAATAATCTCAAGGTGCCTAAAATATAGTCTATGGGTCAAAATGATGGATTTTTATTTTATGACATAACAAGGAATTAGCAAATTTCATATTGTAAGAATTATTAGTAATATGCACCACTAAGAACTTCATTTGGACAACTCTAAAGGTGATTTTCTCAATATTTTGCACCCTCAGATTTTCAAATAGTTGTATCTCAGCCAAATATTGTCCTATCCTAACAAACTATACATCAATGCAACTTTTCAGCTTAAAAAAAAAAAAAAATTACACTTAAGACTACTTTTGTGATCCAGGGTCACATATATGTATTATTTAAATATGTTCTTAAAATGCACAAACATTGGTGAACTGAATAAACACTTGTTTTTCACAATTCAGAGAATGTGCATGTATACAGTGTGTGCATGTGTGTAAATGAATGGACACCACTAGCAATCCTAAAATGCTCAAAACTGCATCAAATAATGTCAGCAGGAAGTATTTGATGAATGTAAAACAGCGATTGCCAATATTTGAGGAGCGCACAAACACGTCGTGCTCTTATCTGTCCGCGGAGAGTCGAGAGAACAGCTTTGGCACGACCTGAGCTTTGTGGGTCTTCGGGTGGATTGACCTCCAGCCCTCAAGCCCTGGCAGGGGCATCTCCCTCCAAGCCCTGAGTGATTGTGCTGCTTCAGGTGTCACTGGCTCCCAGCAGCCCAGGTTGAACCATGAATAATGGATCTGCCACAGAGCCGGAGCCCCCAGGGACCAGCACAGCCCAGCTCAGCGTGAGCCGCATTACCGATGGGCTATTAACAGCCTCTGATTCATAGAGCTGGCCGACTCCACAGGAAACGCCATTAGCTAACTGGGTTGAAATTGCATACTAAGACAGAACATCCCATGCATCGGAGCTGTTTTGGGCAGAGACAAAGGTCTGAGTGGACGGCGAGGAGACAGAAACCGGAGGAGACGTGTTTCTGACGTCTTCAAAATTGCCCTATTGTGTCTTTTCGGGCGAATGGGGATGAAAAACTTTCAGTCTAATTGGTTCAAATAGACTACTGGGTGAAAACAGGTGGAGTCGATTGTGTCTGCGCTTCTTTCCTTGGGACGTCTTTGATCAACACTTCAAGCGCCAGTGTTCGCTCCAGACCGCCGAAAGAAGACTTTGATGCCGATTGTATTCTGGCGAGGCTATTTAGACTAGCGAAAGCACGCAAATGCCCAGATCAGCAGCGGGATGGCGGATCATGTTGTTTTCTCACTGACAAAACACATCGCTTATCATCTACGGCTCATGCACTTCAGAAAATCATTCGTTTCCAGTTAAAACATCTAAGGAATCTTAGGAATGAGATGAAATTATTTAAGAAGCAACATTGCTTGAAATACTTTTTTTCAGAGAAAATATCTTTAAAATGAGTGCATTTGATCTTACTGCAGTGGCAGAGGCAAGAAAACACGACTTCATATCTTATGCGGTTTTGATAGTCGAGTTGATGTAGCTCGTTTTAAGTATTTCTAGGCATTTTTGCTAGAAAACAAGTGCTAAGTAAAACTCATAAAAAAGTCATTATTTGCAGTGTACTGACTAACCTTAGGTTAAAAGCGACTCTCTCCATATAAAATATTACAGAAAATACTACTTTTATTCGGCAAGGACATATTAAATTGTCAGTACCAACATTTATGTTACAGTACAAAAGATTTCCACAATAAATGCTGTTCTTTTGAATTTTCTATTCCTCAAATAATTCTTTGACAACAATCACAGGGAAAGAAAACGTTTTAAAATACACCAAAATGAAAAAAGGTAGTTATTTAAAATTTAATATTTAATTTTTACTGGTGTAAGTGACTTAATAAAAAAAAAAAAAAAACAACATATATATTTTTAGCATTTTCTATGTATTCTTACTAAAAAAACATGTCCAAAAATGTAAAAAAAGTAACAAAATAAAATAAATAAAAATGTAAAAAAAATCATAAAGTCGTTATTTTTGGTTTATAAACTAACCAATGTTAAAGTAACAGTAAAGAAAATTACAAGTTACCATGTTACAAATAATTTAATTTAAATTTCAATTAAAGGTAGCTTTTTTTATTTTCTATTGATCTATTCAAATAATTCATTGATGAAAATCAAAAGGATTTTTTTTTTACAGATGCTGATGTATTTTGTTTTAAGCATTCCTACTGTAGGTATTTTTACTAGAAAAAAAAAAAAATATATATATATATATATATTTTTTTTTACAGATGCTGATGTATTTTTTTTTTAGCATTCCTAGGTTTTTTTACTAGAAAAAAAAAATATATATATATATATATATTTGCAGTATACATCAGTTAAAGTTGACACAAAGCACATTCCTGGTCTTATACGCTCAATATCAAATGTTTGGGGTTGGTTTTGAGAGAGGTTTTGAGAGATTGAGAGCATTTCACTGATCAAAAGTGTCACTAAATCTAATCTCCAGGTTATAAAATCTTCCTTTTATAAAGAAATGCTGTGCTTTTGAATGTTCTGATCATCAAATAATAATTTAATGAGAATCACAGGGTAAAACACATTTAGAAATATTAAAACAGAATTGTTTATTATTTCAAACATTTCACTTTTTACTGAGTAAGCATAAACAACTTTTTTTTTTAAATGTACAAAGAGCAAATTTTCAATGGCCGTGAGTGTGTATACAGTAGATACAATGCTGTGTAAACCTGCAAAGAAAAAATATGCTTGAAGCTGGACTGATTCAGGCTAGATTTATTTTGCTCTGCAGATAATGTGAAATGCAACACCAAGAGGAAAGTGAGTGAAAAGCGACCGCCTAGCTGTGTACAGAAGCACAACAAAGCTGCTCTTTCTCCAGTGCACAGAGATCTCTCTGATGAGTGTGGTCAGACCGTCCTTGTTAGCAGTTCCTCCATGCCTCGCTCTCAGAGGAGCCGTAGAGGAAGACGCTATCGCTCGCCGACACTCAATTCATTTAGGATGGAGCAAGGGAATGCTGGGAAAAAGAGGATGGCTCACTGGATGTGCAGCAAGTTTACATCCGTGGCAGCACTCCCAGACTTTCAGAAGACTTACAAAGCTCACTGCTCGTTTGCTGACTGGATTTCAGAGCAAATAATCAGCAGTTAAAACATTTGTACTGAACAAACGCTACTTGGAAGTGACATATTTTTGAATTAACGTCCTCTTCAACAAACAGAGAATTGCATCTGTTTTGACAGACCGCTTGACGGATGCTAATGCTTAGGTGGCTAAAACACTTTCCAATACAAACCTGAAACAAGTAAAATCACAAAAACTTCAACATCCAGCTGCTCGCCAAGCACACAACGAGATTACACTAAACAAACAGACTGCATGTTTCTCACTGTACTTTAAGAGTATTTATCTTATTTCCAGTTAAAGTATCTTAAAATGCTTGCAACAAAATATATTTTCTTGAGTTTTTTTTAAAGAGAGTGCATTAAACAAGTGTATTTTGTCTTATAGCACTGACAAACACTTATTATCACATGCAGTTTGGCTTGTTTTAAGCATTTCCAGGTATTTTTACTGGAAAACAAGTCAAAAAAATAGCTCATTTAACAATCCACATAAAGCACCTCAACTATTTTCTAAAGTAAAATCACGAATTAGATCTCTTTAACATCAAACTTTGTCAAGAACACAAAAAGGTCATACTGAGAACAAACAGAGAACCTGAAGTACACACTTATCCTACGTCAAGAGTATTTTTAACTTATTTTCAGTTATACTCTCTGAAAAAGCTTGGAGCAAGATCAATTTACTTAAGAAGCAAGAAGAGGTAGTAAGACCTGTCTGCAATGTGCATCAACTGTGTTTCTCAACATGTCCTCCAACTAATACGCCCGTGTAGGTGGTTTCTACAATAGCAGTGAAATACGACCCATCAGAGCGTATACAACAATTGCGCCCCTATCGGCAACAGAACATTTGCATATTAATGTTTTGTACTATTTTATCGGCTCAGTTTATAGAAAGATGCATTATAAGATGAGATCATACGATCATGGGTTCGAACCCAGAGAACACACCTTCACAAAACCCTATAAATCATGATTTTGCACAATTTTTGTAACGGGTAGGTTTAGGAGTGGGTTAGTGTGATCCTTCGTACAAATTAAAACATGTTTTAATCACCGTGAGATCAATGTAAAAACACACTGCATTTAAACAAAACACGCATTTTGATTGGTAATCACAGTCATACATTTCATAACGACAGACGTTGTTATTTGTACGCCCACTAGAGGGCGCTTACCTTTAAAACATAAATATAGGTCGTAATAAGTTACTTGCACAAACGACTTATGGCACTTTTCCACTACACAGTACCAGCTCGCCTCGGCTCGACTCGGCTCTGTTTGGTTGCAAAAGTTGTACCTGTACCGGCTTCCAGGTACTTTTTTTCGTACCACCCCCGGCGAGGTTCCAAGCGAGCTAAGGCAAGCTGAGCCGATACTAAATGTGACGTGAAAACACAGCAGACCGCTGATTGGTCAGAGAGAATCGTCACTATTCACTGCGTCATCATCGCACG